>JACEFZ010013014.1:0-345000 GCA_014155875.1 Cepaea nemoralis
ATATCCAACTCAAACTGAAAAGTATCTAGAATTGCATCCAGCATCCAAACGTCAGCAATCGGTATCCAGACGCCGGCAAAAACCTCTAGATCTGGATATAAAATATCTAGAATGGCAACCCTGTTGGAGATGTGTGTTCCCACACAGGAGAGCTCCAACCAGGGTTGCCATGTCCGCCATAGACCACAGACAGACAGGGCGACCGTTGCTGGCAGTCTTGTGTGTGATCTCTGGAGCCGGCTGACTTCTACAAGCCTGCTAGACTTGACCTGAGCTGCCCCAGTCATGTCGTGAGAACAACTTGACGATCTGATCTAACCGTTGACGTAAACATCACAGCTACACGGAACTATCGTCCAAATAGTGTGGTGTTGAGGCCCCAGTGAATTAAACTGATCAGTATCTATCAGAACATGCGTAAGACCATAAGATCACTAGTCATCATCATCATTATCATCATGTTCCACTTCTGCCGTCAAATGCCGTGGGGAGGAATAATTTGCGTTCCAGCGCCCGGTGGGCGGCACTGGATATTGACAGTAATGTCATTCTGTTTGGTTCTACAAAGTCTTTGATGTCGCCAATCCATTTTCTTCTTGGACTTCCACTTGGTCTCGTTGATTTTGCTAAGGTGTATTTTGGATAAAGTCCAAGTTTGAGATTGGTAGCTTAGGGTTGGTGTGAATATGCTGTTTATTATCTGTCGTTTTTCGGACATGGGTATATACTATATTTGGATGTTTGTCAGTAAGGGTCACCCTTGGTGACTAGTTGATATGTAAGTGCACTAGCTTTTTGACATCTGGTTTTGATTTCTCTGTCCAATCTGCCATCTTTTGTGATCATACTTCCAAGATATTTGAATTCTTTAACTTGTTTCAGAGTTGTGCTATTTATCTGTATACTTAGTGGGCCCGGCGATCACTAGTAATACATATAAATATATGTACTTCTATAACTATAAGTTAGTAATTAGGCCTACTACTGCTGAGTGATACTTCAAGTCACTTTTTTTGACAATACAATACGTTTTTATTCATTGTGATGGTCCAGATGTTGCCATTTTACTAACATTTTCATTTTCTAAATTTCTTTTTAATTATGCAACCTGGATAGTTAGATACCTCTTGAAAAAAAAAAAAATCCAATGGTATCTTATTCAAGTCTATAGGTCAATTCTAAGCTGAGATAGTAATGTTTGTGTGTCAATTTATTATTTACAATGAACAAAGAGGAAAATATGATTTTAGCACTGTGACAAAATGTGACTTACACACTCACACCACTGTTGGCAACACATGTTCAAGGGAGATTAAAACTGCCAATGTTTCATAACAAAGGGAAAGATAACTGCTGCTAATTTATACATACACACACACACACACAAAATCTCCATGTCATGGAAATATGATGCACCTCCACATCATGCTATGATGACATCAGACAACGTGTGCTGTCTGCATGCGCGGTCTGTCAGCGCAAGGACGCCAGCATAGATCCATTTTGACAAAAGAAGTTCCGTTGAAAAGTTGCAAAATGATCAATGATCTAGTCCATGTACAGTGATGAAAAATTACATATAAATACAATAATGGGTGTTAAATGTAAACATGCATTCATTATTATGTTAGTCGCTCTGAATATTCCATAACAGTATTAAATGATCATAGCTGGAGTGTGACAAGGTAAACTGCCATCTCCCACCATTGAAATATCACATTACAGGATGCGATCTTCATAACTTCAGTGTGAGATTGACTGCCAACATAAATGGTCAATAATTACAAAATACACGTACAAGTGGATGCTAAATTGAATAATACATAGTAGAACAATGTATATCATCTCATAAAACAGTATTTACGGGTTTACTTACCACTTATAATACACAGCTTGGTTCTCCGGTATAACAAGGATTCCAGAAATACAGAACGTAAAGTGTGGAGGAAAAAAACTATATCAAATAATCGATGTCTCTTTTAATTCGATCTTGAAATAATTGGGGAATTTAACATCACGGGTACTCTTAATCTCCTCAGATCAGAGACACAAAAATGCGTTGTCGAACATACCGCAAATATATTGCGGTTAAATTTGGCGATTGTGAATCATAGTGGCTGGATAAGATGGATGAGAACTGTATTATTTGAACTACCAGTGACCAGCATTGTCAATTGACTACTTCAGTATAGCATTGCTGAAAATTCAAATACTGAATTATATTGATCACATTACCACCCATGAAAAGGTGGCTATGATTTTAGTTGTACCAGAAGTCAGAAAACAGACGTTTTGATCAACTTTAGCAACAGAGTTCAGTTGTCAATTGACAATTTCTCCAGTGTGCCAGTTGACATTGAGCCATGTTCCAATTCCAATTTTTGCAAAAATAAATTCCAAATTCTGTCTCGTCTAACCTGCTTCCTCAGCGGTGGTTATTGTTAAGAGCCGTGGTTTTTGTGGGTTCATTCACCCTGATTCTTGTCTTGTGCGCTCTTACGAGTGAGTCCTCTGTCCCTAATAATTTATAATAATAGCTGGGACACTCTGATGATGTTGTTAATTCAGTTCATTTGTTGAACAAACTAGAACAAAATACTACTGTTATAATAGCCAGGACATTCTGATGATGTTGTTAATTCAGTTCATTTGCTAAACAAACTAGAACAAAATACTACTGTTATAATAGCCAGGACATTCTGGTGATGTTGTTTATTCAGTTCATTTGCTAAACAAGCTAGAACAAAATGCTACTGTTATAATAGCCAGGACATTCTGGTGATGTTGTTTATTCATTTCATTTGCTAAACAAGCTAGAACAAAATGCTACTGTTATAATAGCCAGGACATTCTGGTGATGTTGTTTATTCATTTCATTTGCTAAACAAGCTAGAACAAAATGCTACTGTTATAATAGCCAGGACATTCTGGTGATGTTGTTTATTCAGTTCATTTGCTAAACAAACTAGAACAAAATGCTACTGTTATAATAGTCAGGACATTCTGGTGTGGAGCTTACACTAGAATGTAAAATGGACACACCCATACTGACTATAGAGCTCGATGGATGAAACAAATATTTATAAAACGCAGCAAACTTTTCAACCGCAGCCTTTATCAATGGGACAAAACGAACAAAAAAACATATTTAAAAAAAAATAAATAAAAAGATATACATAAAAGATTTACCACACTGTGCACCAAAGATTCCCCGCATTACACTACTGATCCCCACACTGCACTACTGATCCCCACACTGCACTACTGATCCCCACACTGCACTACTGATCCCCACACTGTGCACTAAAGCTTCCCCACACTGCACTACTGATCCCCACACTGTTCACTAAAGATTCCCCACACTGCACTACTGATCCCCACACTGTTCACTAAAGATTCCCCACACTGCACTACTGATCCCCACACTTTGCACTAAAGCTTCCCCACACTGCACTAAAGATTCCCCCACACTGCAATAAAGACTGTGCACTAAATAATCCCCACACTGTGCACTAAAGCTTCCCCACACTGCACTACTGATCCCGACACTGTTCACTAAAGATTCCAGACATTGCACTACTGATCCCCACACTGTGCACTAAAGATTCCCCACACTACACTACTGATGCCCACACTGTTCACTAAAGATTCCCCACACTGTTCACTAAAGATTCCCCACACTGCACTAAAGATTCCCCACACTGCACTAAAGATTCCCCATGCTGCACTACTGATCCCCACACTGTGCACTAAAGATTCCCCACACTGTGCACTAAAGATTCCCCACACTGTTCACTAAAGATTCCCCACACTGCACTAAAGATTCCCCACACTGCACTAAAGATTCCCCATGCTGCACTACTGATCCCCACACTGTACACTAAAGATTCCCTATGCTGCACTACTGATCCCCACACTGTGCACTAAAGATTCCCCACACTGTGCACTAAAGATTCCCCACACTGCACTAAAGATTCCCCATGCTGTACTACTGATCCCCACACTGTACACTAAAGAATCCCCACACTGCCCTAAAGATTCCCCCACACTGCACTACTGATCCCCACACTGTTCACTAAAGGATCCCCACATTGCACTACTGATCCCCACACTGTGCACTAAAGATTCGCCACACTGCGCTAAAGATTCCCCCACACTGTACTACTGATCCCCACACTGTTCACTAAAGAATCCCCACACTGCACTACTGATCCCCACACTGTTCACTAAAGAATCCCCACATTGCACTACTGATCCCCACACTGTGCACTAAAGAATCCCCACACTGCACTAAAGATTCCCCCACACTGCACTACTGATCCCCAGACTGTTCACTAAAGAATCCCCACACTGCACTACTGATCCCCACACTGTTCACTAAAGAATCCCCACATTGCACTACTGATCCCCACACTGTGCACTAAAGAATCCCCACACTGCACTAAAGATTCCTCCACACTGCACTACTGATCCCCAGACTGTTCACTAAAGAATCCCCACACTGCACTACTGATCCCCACACTGTTCACTAAAGAATCCCCACATTGCACTACTGATCCCCACACTGTTCACTAAAGATTCCCCCACACTGTTCACTAAAGAATCCCCACACTGCACTACTGATCCCCACACTGTTCACTAAAGATTCCCCACACTGCACTACTGATCCCCGACACTGTACACTAAATAATCCCCACACTGTACACTAAAGATTCCACACATTGCACTACTGATCCCCACACTGTGCACTAACAATTCCCCACACTGTGCACTAAAGAATCCCCACACTCTGCACTAAAAGAAACCCCACAGTGTACACTAAAGATTCCCCACACAGTGCACTACTGATCTGCACACTGTGCACTAAAGTTTCTCCACATTATGCACTAAAGATTCCCCACACTGCACTAAAGATTCCCCACACTGTGCACTAAAAGAATCCCCACAGTGTACACTAAAGATTCCCCACACAGTGCACTACTGATCTGCACACTGTGCACTAAAGTTCCCCCACATTATGCACTAAAGATTCCCCACACTGCACTAAAGATTCCCCACACTGCACTACTGATCCCCACAATGTGCACTAAAGATACCTGACACTGTGCACTAAAGATACTTGACACTGTACACTAAATATGGGATCCTGCAACCATGCATATTGTTTCCCTGATGCTCACAACCTCCCCCTCTTTCCCCCCCACTGCGATGTCCCTACAGTTGTGCACATTGTCAGAGACCAGGTGCTTGGTGTCCTACAGTCTTGCACATTGTCAGAGACCAGGTGCTTAGTGTGTGGTCACCTGTGATGTCCCTACATTGTCAGAGACCACGTGCTTGGTGTGTGCTCACCTGGGATGTCCCTACATTATCAGAGACTACGTGCTTGGTGTGTGCTCACCTGGGATGTCCCTACATTGTCAGAGACCAGGTGCTTGGTGTGTGCTCACCTGGGATGTCCCTACAGTTGTGCACATTGTCAGAGACCAGGTGCTTGGTGTGTGCTCACCTGGGATGTCCCTACAGTTGCGCACATTGTCACAAACCAGGTGCTTGGTGTGTGCTCACCTGGGATGTCCCTACATTGTCAGAGACCAGGTGCTTGGTGTGTGCTCACCTGTGATGTCCCTACATTGTCAGAGACCAGGTGCTTGGTGTGTGCTCACCTGGGATGACCCTACAGTCATACACATTGTCAGAGACCAGGTGCTTGGTGTGTGCTCACCTGGGATGTCCCTACATTGTCAGAGACCAGGTGCTTGGTGTGTGCTCACCTGGGATGTCCCTACAGTCATGCACATTGTCAGAGATCAGGTGCTTGGTGTGTGCTCACCTGGGATGTCCCTACATTGCCAGAGACCAGGTGCTTCTTGTGTGCTCACCTGGGATGTCCCTACAGTTGTGCACATTGTCAGAGACCAGGTGCTTGGTGTCTGCTTACCTGGGATGTCCCTACATTGTCAGAGATCAGGTGCTTGGTGTGTGCTCACCTGGGATGTCCCTACATTGTCAGAGACCAGGTGCTTTGTAAGTGCTCACCTGAGATGTCCCTACAGTTATGCATTGTCAGAGACCAGGTGCTTTTTTTTTTTTTTAAGTCAGAGACCAGGTGCTCTCAAATTGTCCAACCCTAGGCCAGTTTGTGGGTGATATTCTCACTTATTTCACAATTCTCCTTCATTCTGTCCTCAGCTCATGTACCATACTCAGGTGATATTCTCACTTATTTCACTATTCTCCTTCATTCTGTCCTCAGCTCATGTACCATACTCAGGTGATATTCTCACTTATTTCACTATTCTCCTTCATTCTGTCCTCAGCTCATGTACCTACTCAGGTGATATTCTCACTTATTTCACTATTCTCCTTCATTCTGTCCTCAGCTCATGTACCATACTCAGGTGATATTCTCACTTATTTCACTATTCTCCTTCATTCTGTCCTCAGCTCATGTACCATACTCAGGTGATATTCTCACTTATTTCACTATTCTCCTTCATTCTGTCCTCAGCTCTTGTACCATACTCAGGTGATATTCTCACTTATTTCACTATTCTCCTTCATTCTGTCCTCAGCTCATGTACCATACTCAGGTGATATTCTCACTTATTTCACTATTCTCCTTCATTCTGTCCTCAGCTCATGTACCATACTCAGGTGATATTCTCACTTATTTCACTATTCTCCTTCATTCTGTCCTCAGCTCATGTACCATACTCAGGTGATATTCTCACTTATTTCACTATTCTCCTTCATTCTGTCCTCAGCTCATGTACCATACTCAGGTGATATTCTCACTTATTTCACTATTCTCCTTCATTCTGTCCTCAGCTCATGTACCATACTCAGGTGATATTCTCACTTATTTCACTATTCTCCTTCATTCTGTCCTCAGCTCATGTACCATACTCAGGTGATATTCTCACTTATTTCACTATTCTCCTTCATTCTGTCCTCAGCTCATGTACCATACTCAGGTGATATTCTCACTTATTTCACTATTCTCCTTCATTCTGTCCTCAGCTCATGTACCATACTCAGGTGATATTCTCACTTATTTCACTATTCTCCTTCATTCTGTCCTCAGCTCATGTACCATACTCAGGTGATATTCTCACTTATTTCACTATTCTCCTTCATTCTGTCCTCAGCTCATGTACCATACTCAGGTGATATTCTCACTTATTTCACTATTCTCCTTCATTCTGTCCTCAGCTCATGTACCATACTCAGGTGATATTCTCACTTATTTCACTATTCTCCTTCATTCTGTCCTCAGCTCATGTACCATACTCAGGTGATGTAGGTGAGAGTCTGAGGGACACCGATACCCGTTGTGATGATGAAGGGGGAGTACACTTCTTCCCTCCCTTGTACATGCAGAGATATACTTTAGCCGTAACCTGTTTAACACAGCACAATGTCACAAGTGTGAGTATTGCTTGTCTGTGTGAGTATTGCTTGTCTGTGTGAGTATTGCTTGTCTGTGTGAGTATTGCTTGTCTGTGTGAGTATTGCTTGTCTGTGTGAGTATTGCTTGTCTGTGTGAGTATTGCTTGTCTGTGTGAGTATTGCTTGCCTGTGTGAGTATTGCTTGCCTGTGTGAGTATTGCTTGTCTGTGTGAGTATTGCTTGTCTGTGTGAGTATTGCTTGTCTGTGTGAGTATTGCTTGTCTGTGTGAGTATTGCTTGTCTGTGTGAGTATTGCTTGTCTGTGTGAGTATTGCTTGTCTGTGTGAGTATTGCTTGTCTGTGTGAGTATTGCTTGTCTGTGTGCATTGTATTCATCAGGCAGAGTATGTGTAGAGACTACGTCACCATTACATAATTGTGTAGATTTGTCACGGTTACATTTGTGTGGAGATATTATGTGGCAGTTATATCTGACCTTGGATGTTTCTCAGCCAGCAGACACAGCATGAAACACCAACCTTTCACACCCAAGTTCTATGCAATGAACACCGATTTGTTTCTTTGTCCCCTACTAGTCGACCTACGACCCCGCTGACCATCCTGCAATAAACTCCCTTAAACGCGCCCCTGCCACTTTGTCTGATCTTTAAACCTAACTCACTGGGCTGGGCTACTCTGACCTGAGCCCGCCATTCCCAGCCTAATCAGTTACATGTAGGCCA
This sequence comes from Cepaea nemoralis, assembly GCA_014155875.1. Classification (NCBI taxonomy): domain Eukaryota; kingdom Metazoa; phylum Mollusca; class Gastropoda; order Stylommatophora; family Helicidae; genus Cepaea; species Cepaea nemoralis. The sequence continues at coordinate 8,136 of JACEFZ010013014.1, forward strand.
GCCCACCGTACTCAGCCTGATCTGTTACATGTTGCCTAAAAGTAGGCCAGCCCACTGTACTCAGCCTAATCAGTTACATGTTACCTACAAGTAGACCAGCCCACTGTATCCAGCCTGATCTGTTACATGTTACCTACAAGTAGGCCAGCCCACTGTACCCAGCCTGATCTGTTACATGTTACCTACAAGTAGGCCAGCCCACTGTACCCAGCCTGATCTGTTACATGTTACCTACAAGTAGGCCAGCCCATCGTACCCAGCCTGATCTGTTACATGTTACCTACAAGTAGGCCAGCCCACTGTACCCAGCCTGATCTGTTACATGTTACCTACAAGTAGGCCAGCCCATCGTACCCAGCCTGATCTGTTACATGTTGCCTACAAGTAGGCCAGCCCATCGTACCCAGCCTGATCTGTTACATGTTGCCTACAAGTAGGCCAGCCCACCGTACCCAGCCTGATCTGTTACATGTTGCCTACAAGTAGGCCAGCCCGCCGTACCCAGCCTGATCTGTTACATGTTGCCTACAAGTAGGCCAGCCCATCGTACCCAGCCTGATCTGTTACATGTTGCCTACAAGTAGGCCAGCCTACCATACCCAGCCTGATCTGTTACATGTTGCCTACAAGTAGGCCAGCCCACCATACCCAGCCTGATCTGTTACATGTTGCTTACAAGCAGCAGCTTTAACCACCAGGCCATACCCAGCCAAATGCTCTTGTCATAGTTCCCCAACAGCAATTTTACCACTCCTTCATTTGTCTGCTGCTCTTGTCATAGTTCCCCAACAACAATTGTACCACTCCTTCATTTGTCTGCTGCTCTTGTCATAGTTCCCCAACAACAATTGTACCACTCCTTCATTTGTCTGCTGCTCTTGTCATAGTTCTCCAACAACAATTATACCACTCCTTCATTTGTCTGCTGCTCTTGTCATAGTTCCCAACAACAATTATACCACTCCTTCATTTGTCTGCTGCTCTTGTCATAGTTCCCCAACAACAATTATACCACTCCTTCATTTGTCTGCTGCTCTTGTCATAGTTCTCCAACAACAATTGTACCACTCCTTCATTTGTCTGCTGCTCTTGTCATAGTTCCCCAACAACAATTATACCACTCCTTCATTTGTCTGCTCTTGTCATAGTTCCCCAACAACAATTGTACCACTCCTTCATTTGTCTGCTGCTCTTGTCATAGTTCTCCAACAACAATTATACCACTCCTTCATTTGTCTGCTGCTCTTGTCATAGTTCCCCAACAACAATTATACCACTCCTTCATTTGTCTGCTGCTCTTGTCATAGTTCTCCAACAACAATTATACCACTCCTTCATTTGTCTGCTGCTCTTGTCATAGTTCTCCAACAACAATTATACCACTCCTTCATTTGTCTGCTGCTCTTGTCATAGTTCCCCAACAACAATTATACCACTCCTTCATTTGTCTGCTGCTCTTGTCATAGTTCTCCAACAACAATTATACCACTCCTTCATTTGTCTGCTGCTCTTGTCATAGTTCCCCAACAACAATTATACCACTCCTTCATTTGTCTGCTGCTCTTGTCATAGTTCCCCAACAACAATTATACCACTCCTTCATTTGTCTGCTGCTCTTGTCATAGTTCCCCAACAACAATTGTACCACTCCTTCATTTGTCTGCTGCTCTTGTCATAGTTCCCCAACAACAATTGTACCACTCCTTCATTTGTCTGCTCTTGTCATAGTTCCCCAACAACAATTGTACCACTCCTTCATTTGTCTGCTGCTCTTTGCATAGTTCCTCAAAAGCCTGTTTAATCTTCTAAAACATTTCTACTTGTGTATCGCCAAGCTTTTGGCACACTTTGATTCAAAACTGCTGTTCAACCTTTTCTATCATTGTGAAACAAATAAAACTGTTACAGGCATTGACTACACCCACTCGCTCACAGAATGGCTGCCAGCAATGGATGCCCTCTATGTGTGGGGAAAAATGCATGCATGGAGATGTGCTACAGATTGTCGCTTGAGGACACCTGCTGCGCTTAGTTTGTTTTCTTAGGTTCAGGTCCGATACTTTTTAATAGACCTTATATAATAACAGAATGATCAGCCAATGAGGATTAATTGAAAACAGTTTGAGAAAAGGTAGCTGGAATATTAGAATACAGAACAAATATCCATATAAAATTCCAAATGGCCAGACAGTGACACCTGTTAGAGATGTGACTGTATGTTTCTGTTAAGACACTAACTTTATGTCTGTTCACTTGGTGCAGGTGATTGACTTTGGCTGCTCTGAGTGCTCTCTGATGAAACTGCTACCAACTGTCACCAGCCTGGAAGAGATTGCTTTGGTGGATATTGACACAGATTTGCTCCAATCAAAGAAATGGGTCATTGAGCCAGAATTACGCCATTACATCTGTCGTAGACAGCGACCGCTGCATGTCATGTTGATGGCTGGCAGCGCTGAAGTCACGGATGCTCGACTGCTCAACTATGATGCTGTTTTGTTGATTGAGGTGTAAGTTTCTGTTTAAGCATATACAGATACGAGTTGTGTATGTGTCCTGTTGATTACATTACCATAGCCTGACGATTCTTTCATGTCCAGGATTCCTTGTGTTTGCTTCTTCACTGGGTGGCCTTCCACTGTGTCGGTAGGAGAATTTGTGACCAGGAATCTTGATAAGTCGTGGCCAACCAGGCAATCTTTCACCTAGTCACTGCAAGTTCTTGGTAGCCTACATTATTCCTAAAGTAATTCTATTCACACCTTACAGACAAGATAAGAGAGCATGTATATTTGGAAATGCTGGATTCCAAGTTTATGGTCAGTTCCAGCTTTCACAGCTTCACATGAGAACAGATGTGACCACCGATGCTGACAGAGATGATGATGTCATTGTTGTTCAGATGACCCTGACTCTCATTGTGCTGTAATTGTAACTTCACCAGCTTGAGGTCGATCTTCTGTAGTGGAGCACGGCTGTGACAAGGTCCTGTACCCGAGCAAGCTGCAGCTAATGTCAATATCTACATGACATACATGACACCAACATGCACATCCATTGCATAATATGGCCCTTCATTAAGTCTAAAGTCTAATTACTTTCTAAAGATAGTGGTTGCCCAATTGGACTGCCTTTGACCTTACTACAGACTTTACCTGCTGGTTGGCCAATTGGACTCTGCCTTTGACCTTACTACAGACTTTACTTGGTGGTTGGCCAACTGGACTCTGCCTTTGACCTTACTACAGACTTTACCTGCTGGTTGGCCAACTGGACTCTGCCTTTGACCTTACTACAGACTTTACTTGGTGGTTGGCCAACTGGACTCTGCCTTTGACCTTACTACTGACTTTACCTGCTGGTTGGCCAACTGGACTCTGCCTTTGACCTTACTACAGACTTTACTTTGTGGTTGCCCAACTGGACTCTGCCTTTGACCTTGCCACAGACTTTACTTGGTGGTTGTCCAACTGGACTCTGCCTTTGACCATACTACAGACTTTACTTGGTGGTTGGCCAACTGGACTCTGCCTTTGACCTTACTACAGACTTTACTTGGTGGTTGTCCAACTGGATTCTGCCTTTGACCTTACTACAGACTTTACCTGCTGGTTGGCCAACTGGACTCTGCCTTTGACCTTACTACAGACTTTACTTGGTGGTTGTCCAACTGGACTTTGACCTTAGAACTGATGTGGGTGCAACAGTCATCTGTGGATGTCTCAGGCAGGAAACCTGCTCCGAGCACTTGACACCAGCAGAAGTTGACCCACCTGTTGGGCTGGACATTTCCACTTCTGAACTGGAATGCCTTTTTCAGGCTCTTCAAGTTGTTTTCAATTATGAAACTAATGAAATATCTTCTTGGAAGACCATAGTTGCTTCGGTCAGACAAGCCATTCCAAGTTTTTCAGTTTGGCATGATCTCGAGCATTAGAACCGCTAGATGGGTGTTAGTAGTATAGAACTTCACAATTAAGATGAGTCACATCAGGGATTCTAAGAACGAACGAATGAACGAACGAACGAACAAACTTTATTTTCAAAGGGTTAAGAATTGGGCACGCAGGCCCGTCTAACATTCTACCCTTCTATCACTCTCTTTCATACATTATTTCATTCACACATCATTCAAGGCTAACAGAGAACAGCAACAATATAAAAGATATGCATTATAAAGGCATGGGCAAAATGCGAACATCAAAACTACACGACACAGTAAAATTAAATAATGGTCTGACACTTGTTATTAGCCATGTAGAATATACTGGCCTACCAAAAGGGCACTGGCTGTTATACTAGGGTTTTGTTATTATTATTATTATCTCTATTATTAAGGGGGAAGATAATCCGTACTGAGATAGTGTTCGAGTAATTTACGATTATATGAATAGGGATTGGTGATGTCTTTGATTTCTTGTGGAAGATTGTTCCACAGCTGAGCTGCAGAGTACGTTAAGCTTGTTTTGTATAAGTCAATCCTAGGCTTCGGAATGTGTAATATATTTAAACGTTTACTGTGTCTAGCATTATATTTAAACAATGGCCAAAGGTAATTTGGGCATTCCGATGCAGGATTTTGTGAATTAGTTTAGCTTTATTGAAAAACAGGCGTTTGCGGAGTGGTAGTAACTGAAGGCGTTTATACAGGCTAGGATTGTCAGATAAATGTTTGTTATAAATTAGACTCATGGCCCGTTTCTGGAGTGAGTAAAGTCGCTTGGTATTTGAATTAGAACAACCGTCCCAGATTGTAGAGCAGTAGTCAAAGTGTGTCTGTATATGAGAAGTATAGAATAGTTTCCTTGTGTCCTCATCAAGGAAGTTTTTAATTTTGGCGAGTTGGTAGACTTTTTTCGCTGTTTGTTTAATAAGCGCTTGAACGTGGGAATTAAAGGTTAGGTTTCTATCAATGATTATGCCTAATGTTTTGTGCTCAATTACACTTTCTACTGGCATGTTATCGATGTGAAGATGAAGTGATGTGTGTGAGCTTAGAGTTTGAAGTCTTTGTCTGGTTGTTAGTAACATTGATTTTGTTTTAGTGATGTTAATTTGCATACGGTTTGAATAGCTCCACCTAACTACATTATTTAATTCTTGTTGTAAAGATGACTCCAATAAAATACAGTTTTCAGCATTTGTGTACACTGTACAGTCGTCTGCAAATAGATCGCAGGACGACGAAAGATGCAAAGGTAGATCGTTAATATATATGGCAAACAATAGAGGGCCAAGAATAGAGCCTTGCGGTACTCCAATATTGAAGGTAGTGGTGTGAGACAGACATTTATTATGTGATACTACTTGCTTTCTGTTTGATAGAAAAGATTATATTAGAGTGACTACATTAGGGCCAATTTTCATTGCCTCAAGTTTTTTTTAAAATCAATAAACACAGTTCCACATAGACTGTTGTTGTTTATATTCTGGTGCCAATTTTCTATCATGTTTGTTAGGGCCGTATGGCAAGAATATTTTGGTCGAAATCTTGATTGGTTGTCAACAATAAGCTTGTTGCGAACTAAATACTGTAATGTTACTTTATGGATGTGTTTTTCTAGTGGCTTAGATAGTGATGATAGTAAGGAAATGGGTCTGTAATTGTTCGGGAGATCATTGTCCAATGAACCAGATTTAAGAAGAGGGTACACTTTAGCGATTTTGAGAGCTGATGGAAAGTGGCCTTTGGTGAGACACTGATTATATACATAGGTTAGTGATATACAGTGTTGGCATGGACAGTTGGCAGTTTATTCCATGCTCAGTCTTCGTAGACTTAGATGGATAGGACATCTTAGGAGGATGGATGATGGTAGAATACCAAAGGATATCTTTTTTGGTGAATTACAGATGAGTAAGAGATCTCAGGGTCGGCCTCTACTACGATACAAAGATGTGTGTAAGCGGGACATGATTGATACAGGCATTGATAATGCACATTGGGAGCAAGTGGCCGCTGAACGTGTTGCATGGAGGGCAAACATCAGAAATGGAATAAAGACAAAGGAGAAAATTATTGCAGATAAGTCACACACTGAGCGTTTGAAACGTAAGATGGTGCATGATGGTGGAAATGACCACTTGTTCACCTGCACCCACTGTGAACAGACATTTACAGCGCAAATTGGCCTTATCAGTCACACTCGCTACCGCCATAGGTAAAAGTTATTATGCCTTTTTAAAGCACAAACTATCGTCTGTCAAGACGGCAAGGTGCCAATGTATTTAATGTAATGGCATGGACACCAGCGTTAGAACCACTAGATGGGTGTTGGTAGTGTAGACTTCACAATTAAGATGAGTTACATCAGGGATTCTAAGAATGTTGGCATGGACACCAGCAATAGAACCACTAGATGGGTGTTGGTAGTGTAGAACTTCACATTCAAGATGAGTCACATCAGGGATTCTAAGAATGTTGGCATGGATACTGTGACGAGACAAAGGAATCCTGGAGTGGACAGGATATGATATTGCCATACCTACTGGTGCAACTGAAGACAGGATATGAAATTGCCACACCTACTGGTGATACTGAAGACAGGAAACAGTGGAAGTCCCTAGCTGTTAATGCTGGCTTCTATCTCAGGCCACTGAAGAGTTATTGGATAGAACAAGAATGGGGTTGAATGTCATCATCGTGTGGTGCATCTATGTCTTATCGTATAAATGTATGCAGAGAACACACATATAGTTTCTACATGCCCTGTATTGTCCCTTATTGTATAAATGTATGCAGAGAACACACATATAGTTTCTACATGCCCTGTATTGTCCCTTATTGTATAAATGTATGCAGAGAACACACATATAGTTTCTACATGCCCTGTATTGTCCCTTATTGTATAAATGTATGCAGAGAACACACATATAGTTTCTACATGCCCTGTATTGTCCCTTATTGTATAAATGTATGCAGAGAACACACATATAGTTTCTACATGCCCTGTATTGTCCCTTATTGTATAAATGTATGCAGAGAACACACATATAGTTTCTACATGCCCTGTATTGTCCCTTATTGTATAAATGTATGCAGAGAACACACATATAGTTTCTACATGCCCTGTATTGTCCCTTATTGTATAAATGTATGCAGAGAACACACATATAGTTTTCTACATGCCCTGTATTGTCCCTTATTGTATAAATGTATGCAGAGAACACACATATAGTTTCTACATGCCCTGTATTGTCCCTTATTGTATAAATGTATGCAGAGAACACACATATAGTTTCTACATGCCCTGTGTTGTCCCTTGTCTGATAGAATTGAACACCTGGAAGCCACAGTCCTAGAAAACGTCACACACAATGTGTTTGGGAACCTGGCACCAAAACTGTGTCTGGTGACAACACCCAACTCCGAGTTCAACATTTTGTTTGGCAATGAGGACCCCAAGCAGTTCCGCCATTGGGATCACAAGTTTGAGTGGACCCGGCCAGAATTCCATCAGTGGTGGGTGCTCACAATTTACTTCTCTCTTTGCCTTGATGGTTGTATCATGGGATTGTAGTAACACATGTTTTGTGTTTCTGCAGTAATATCTCTGCCTTTTATCTGCAGTAACCTGTATCATATATTTGCTACAGTAACACCTGTATCATATACTTGCTACAGTAACAACTGTATCATATATTTGCTACAGTAACACCTGTCCCATCTGTTTGCTACAGTAACAACTGTATCATATATTTGCTATGGTAACACCTGTATCATGTAGTTACAGTAACACTTGTATCATGTAGTCTCCCCCGATGTGTCTCCACCTTGACGTGGTGGGGGAGCTTGCGTGTCCCATCGACCCCATTTGCTTGCCGATGGATGAAAAACTACATATCGGACAGCTTATGGGATAGGGACCAGACTAAGAGAGACACAACCTGCTGCTCTGCAGGTATAGACTGAGGATAACAGTCAAAAGTTTAAAAGGTGCACGAAGGCAGACGTTTTTGGTCCGGACAAAACTCTTAAGGCTCCCTGTCGAGGGCTGTTGCTGAACGCCCTAAGCCACAAACCCTCGGATCTGAGAGCCAGGCTGATACCAGTCTACCGGAATCTCTTAAGGTTCACTGTCGAGGGCTGTGGCTGAACGCCTCTAAGCCACAAACCCTCGGATCTGAGAGCCAGGCCGATACCCGTCTACCGGAAAATAGAAACATTATACTGAGCAAGCTACATGCTCAGGTCTGATACATGTTCAAAGGCTCTCAGCTGGGGCATATGAGAGATTCCCGGATGAAGGGGCCTGGCCGTTTCTCGTTCACTGCTGCACGAAGGTAAGGTGCTGAGCCGGCAGCACATGTAGCCTACCTCGTGAGCGAGTACAAAAAAGTCAGAAAAGTGCCCCAGTCGAAGGGTTACGGAAACTGTCTGTATCTAACTCATAGAGAGTGTAGACAAAAGTGGAAGAATGTCTCATCAACGCGAAATGGAACGCACGGCGAGCGAACCTATTGCGTGGTCTGAAGTCACAAGCAAAAGCTTACGAGTGGATGTCACTCGCAGTCTGACCGCTCCTGGTGTGTGATTGAGCGATCAGTGGCAAGTGGGATGCCCAACACATGGAAGTGAGGAACTAAAGCAGCCATGAGCAGGACGAGGAAACTCCTTGGGTGAGCCCAGTCTCAGAGCAATATGTGCCGGCTCTGCAATTATGGAAGCCTCCTTGGATAGCGAGATAATGCCCATGGTCTGCCCCTGCCTTCCCTTGAGGGCAGACCACGATATCGTTGATCGTTCTATCTTGACCAGCTGAGATGTGGGTGACATTACAACAGTCTAACGTGTCTCGAAACCAGAGGAAGGCTAACCTCACTAAAAAATGCCCGCCGGAAGTCGGAAGTGTCGTCCTACGGGTGGCAAACTAAAAATTGACACTACGCATTTACATCCGAGTGAAATGTCTCGTCCGAATGTCTCCCGTGCTAGGAACAGCTCTGACTACCTAGTTTCCGAATGCCGCTCTTGTTCGGAACAGCTCTGACTAGGTAGTTTTCTGAATGTCTGTCGTGCCTGGAACAGCTCTGACGGGCGCAACGACAAGCACATGTGCGACAACTCGCTGAGTGAATACCTTCTGCAGACCTGTCTGGTTTGTGCGGGAACGGCCCGGGGCGAACGAAAAGCCCAATATATTGAAGTGAGGAATTAAAGCAGCCATGAGCATGACGTGACCATTCCCTCGGTGAGCCCAGTATCAGGGCGCTATGTGTCGGCCCTGCAACTATGGAAGCAACCTAGGATGGCGGAAAATGCTATGGACTGTGCCTTCCTTCTCTTGAGGGATGACCGAAGTCCTCGACTGTTCGAACTTGACCAGCTGGGATGTGGACGGTACCACAAAAGTGAGAGTCTCCCAGGATTGCTAACCTGGTCAAAAATGCACCTAAGGGTTTTCAACCCAAGGGTGCCTAACGCACACCGCAATCACATCTGAAAAAACACTCCGGATGAACGAAAAGAAGAAGAAGAAGTATCATGTAGTTACAGTAACACCTGTATCATGTAGTTACATTAACACCTGTATCATGTAGTTACAGTAACACCTGTATCATCTAGTTACAGTAACATCTGTACCATGTAGTTACAGTAACACCTGTATCATGTAGTTAGGTAATACCTGTATCTGTCATGTAGTTACAGTAACACCTGTATCATGTAGTTACAGTAACACCTGTATCATGTAGTTAGGTAATACCTGTATCTGTCATGTAGTTACAGTAACACCTGTATCATGTAGTTACAGTAACACCTGTACCATGTAGTTACAGTAACACCTGTATCATGTAGTTAGGTAATAGCTGTATCTGCCATGTAGTTACAGTAACACCTGTATCATGCAGTTACAGTAACACCTGTATCATGTAGTTAGGTAACAACTGTATCTGTCATGTAGTTACAGTAACACCTGTACCATGTAGTTACAGTAACACCTGTATCATGTAGTTAGGTAACACCTGTATCATGTAATTACAGTAACACCTGTATCATGTAGTTACAGTAACACCTGTATCATGTAGTTACAGTAACACCTGTATCATATAGTTACAGTAACACCTATATCATGTAGTTAGGTAACAGCTGTATCTGTCATGTAGTTACAGTAACACCTGTATCATGTAGTTAGGTAACAGCTGTATCTGCCATGTAGTTACAGTAACACCTGTATCATGTAGTTACAGTAAAACCTGTACCATGTAGTTACAGTAACACCTGTATCATGTAGTTAGGTAACACCTGTATCATGTAGTTACAATAACACCTGTATCATGTAGTTACAGTAACAACTATCATGTAGTTACAGTAACACATGTATCATGTAGTTACAGTAACACCTGTATCATGTAGTTACAGTAACACCTGTATCATGTAGTTAGGTAACAACTGTATCTGTCATGTAGTTACAGTAACACCTGTATCATGTAGTTAGGTAACAGCTGTATCTGTCATGTAGTTACAGTAACACCTGTATCATGTAGTTACAGTAACACCTGTAACATGTAGTTACAGTAACACCTGTATCATGTAGTTAGGTAACAGCTGTATCTATCATGTATCTAAGACAAAGAAGTTGAACAAATGACATGATACAGTGATTGATGAATACATCCAGACAGTGATGGAAGCCATTGTACAATATAGTCAGCATGTCATACATGTCACATGTCATGTAGAGATAGTAAATATTGGTCCTGATATCGCTAACCAATTGGGAAGTCATTGCTCTGTGACCCTCCACCAGGTGTGATGACGTCTGCCAGAAGTATGGCTACCTTGTGGAGTATTCAGGTGTGGGCAGACTGTCCAGCAGGCCAGACACGGAACATTTGGGGCCCTGCAGCCAGGCAGCCATTTTAACTCGACAACAACAGGAGACAGTTGCACAGAAATCCTGGCCATCAGGAGTCTTACAGTGTAAGCTGTGTGCATGCCCTGTTTCACATTATTTTGTGTGATATGTATTGTATGGTGATACTGTATTGTATGTGTTATTGTAACATTGTACCATGTGTACAGTACTGTGTGATCTGTACGGTGGCTGTGTGATACTGTATGAACCAATTTTATTTTTCAAAGGGTTGAGAATTAGGGCACGTAGGCCGCCTGACATGTAGTACAGTAACCCCTGTATCATATAGTTTACAGTAACACCTATATCATGTAGTTAGGTAACAGCTGTATCTGTCATGTATTACAGTAACACCTGTCTCATGTAGTAGGTAACAGCTGTATCTGCCATGTAGTTACAGTAACACCTGTATCATGTAGTTACGTAAAAACCTGTACCATGTAGTTAGTAACACCTGTATCATGTAGTTAGGTAACACCTGTATCATGTAGTTTACAATAACACCTGTATCATGTCGTTACAGTAACAACTATCATGTAGTTACCGTAACACATGTATCATGTAGTTACAGTAAACACCTGTATCATGTAGTTACAGTAACACTGTATCATGTATTAGGTAACAACGTATCTGTCATGTAGTTACAGTAACACCTGTATCATGTAGTTAGGTAACAGCTGTATCTGTCAGTAGTTACAGTAACACCTGTATCATGTAGTTACAGTAACACCTGTAACAGTAGTTACAGTAACCTGTATCATGTAGTTAGGTAACCGCTGTATCTATCATGTATCTAAGACAAGAAGTTGAACAAATGACATGATACAGTGATTGATGAATACATCCAGACAGTGATGGAAGCATTTTGTACAATATAGTCAGCATGTCATACATGTCACATGTCATGTAGAGATAGTAAATATTGGTCCGATATCGCTAACCAATGGGAAAGCTCATGCTCTGTGACCCTCACCAGGTGTGAGACGTCTGGCCACAGCAGGATGTCTGCTACCAGTTGGTAAGCTGTGTGCATGCCCTGTTTCACATTATTTGTGTGTGTGTGATATTGTATGCTGGTTGTGTGATATTGTATGGTGGTTGTGTGATATTGTATGGTGGTTGTGTTATACTGTACGGTGGTTGTGTGATACTGTATGGTGGTTGTGTGATATTGTATGGTGGCTGTGTGATACTGTACTGTGGGTTTGTGATACTGTACGGTGGCTGTGTGATACTATATGAACGAACGATTTATTTTCAAAGGGTTAAGAATTGGGCACGTAGGTCTGTCTGATATTCTGCCCTTCTTCTCTATTTCCTCTCATACATTCTTTCATTCAACATCACTTATGAAGCTAATCTTTGACAACAAAAGAACAAAAGGCATTAAAACACATGAAAAATAATCAATAATACATGACTCACTGAGGCAATGTTTAAACCTAAGGAAGGTGTAACGTACCATACATATGGGAATGTTTATTGGCTATTTGTCATTTGAGATAGTTTACAATTATTATTAGTCTTTTTTAGGGGGCATGTAGTCTGTGCTGAGTTAGTGTTCAAACAGGTTGCAACTGTATGTATAATGATTGGCGGTGTCTTTGATTTCTTGTGGAAGATTGTTACACAACTGAGCGGCAGATTATACTAAGCTTGTTTTATATAAGTCTATCTTAGGTTTAGGGACTTGAAGTATATTTAGTCATTTGCTATGTCTTGCATTATATTTAAACAATGTCCAAAGGTAGCTTGGAGGATTTTGAAATATAATTTTGTGAGTTAGTTTAGCCTTATTAAAAAGTAGATGTTTGTGAAGTGGCATTAACTAAAGACGTTTATATATGTTAGAATTGTCGGTAAGCTTTTTACCATTAATTAAACGCACTGCCCTTTTCTGGAGTGAATAAAGGCATTTTGTTATTGATTTGGAGCATCCATCCCAGATTGTGGAGCAATAATCAATATGTGTTTATTCATGTAGCAGATATCACACTGTTCATACATGTAGCAGATATCACACTGTTCATTCATGTAGCAGATATCACACTGTTCATTCATGTAGCAGATATCACACTGTTCATACATGTAGCAGATATCACACTGTTCATTCATGTAGCAGATATCACACTGTTCATATATGTAGCAGATATCACACTGTTCATTCATGTAGCAGATATTGCACTGTTCATTCATGTAGCATATATCACACTGTTCATTCATGTAGAAGATATTGCACTGTTCATTCATGTAGCAGATATCACACTGTTCATTCATGTAGCATATATCACACTGTTCATTCATGTAGCAGATATCACACTGTTCATTCATGTAGCATATATCACACTGTTCATTAATGTAGAAGATATTGCACTGTTCATACATGTAGCAGATATCACTCTGTTCATTCATGTAGCAGATATCACATCTGTTAATTCATGTAGCAGATATCACTCTGTTCATTCATGTAGCAGATATCACACTGTTCATTCATGTAGCAGAAATCACTGTTCATTCATGTAGCAGATATCATACTGTTCATTCATGTAGCAGATATCACACTGTTCATTCATGTAGCATATATCACTGTTCATACATGTAGCATATATCACACTGTTCATTCATGTAGCAGATATCACACTGTTCATTCATGTAGCATATATCACACTGTTCATACATGTAGCATATATCACACTGTTCATTCATGTAGCAGATATCACACTGTTCATTCATGTAGCATATATCACACTGTTCATACATGTAGCATATATCACACTGTTCATTCATGTAGCAGATATCACACTTCATTCATGTAGCATATATCACACTGTTCATACATGTAGCATATATCACACTGTTCATTCATGTAGCAGATATCACACTGTTCATTCATGTAGAAGATATTGCACTGTTCATTCATATATCAGATATCTCACTGTTCATTCATGTATCAGATATCACACTGTTCATTCATATATCAGATATCGCACTGTTCATTCATGTAGCAGATATCACACTGTTCATTCATGTAGCATATATCACACTGTTCATTCATGTAGCACATATCACACTGTTCATTCATGTAGCAGATATCACACTGTTCATTCATGTAGCAGATATCGCACTGTTCATTCATGTAGCAGATATTGCACTGTTCATTCATGTAGCAGATATCACACTGTTCATACATGTAGCATATATCACACTGTTCATTCATGTAGCATATATCACACTGTTCATTCATGTAGCAGATATCACACTGTTCTTTCATGTAGCATATTTCACACTGTTCATACATGTAGCATATATCACACTGTTCTTGCATGTATCAGATATCACACTGTTCATTCATGTAGCAGATATCACACTGTTCATTCATGTAGAAGATATTGCACTGTTCATTCATATATCAGATATCTCACTGTTCATTCATGTATCAGATATCACATCTGTTCATTCATATATCAGATATCGCACTGTTCATTCATGTAGCAGATATCACACTGTTCATTCATGTAGCATATATCACACTGTTCATTCATGTAGCAGATATCACACTGTTCATTCATGTAGCAGATATCACACTGTTCATTCATGTAGCAGATATCGCACTGTTCATTCATGTAGCAGATATTGCACTGTTCATTCATGTAGCAGATATCACACTGTTCATACATGTAGCATATATCACACTGTTCATTCATGTAGCATATATCTCATCTCATCTCATCTCATCATGTTCCTCTTGTACCTTGCGGTGTCGAGGTGAAGTATAAACTTCGTGAGAGTGCCCGGTTATGGGCTTCGTATGTCGACATTCCCATGGATTCTGTTATTCCCTCCGTCCAACGTTTACGTGGTCGGCCTCTTCCTCTGATTCCATCTGGTCTGTACATCATTGCTTGTTGTGGCATGCTGTTGACTGGTAGCCTACTTGCATGGCCAAACCATTTGACTTGCTGCTTTCTAATAAAATCTAGAGCAGCTTTAACCCCTACTTTAGTCCTGATTTCTTCATTTCTGATCTTATCTCTTCTTGATACGTTGAGTATTCTTCTCAGGAAACCTCATTTCTGTTGTTGTGATTTTTCTTTTCTCTTTTTCTGTCATTGTCCAGGTTTGGCATTGGTAGCAAGAGTTGGTAGGAAGATTGTGTTGTAAAGTGCTTTCTTAGTAGTTATTGATACATGTTTGTTCTTTAGTATTGGTGCCATTTGTCCAATGAGTTGATTTGCCTTATTGCACCTATTTTCGATCTCGTCTTCTGATCTGCCATTTGATGATATTATACTTCCTAGGTACTTGAAGCTCTTTACTTGTTTCAAGGGATGTTCGTTTAGGTGAATTGTTGCTGTTTGTTCTTCTTTAGTTATAGTCATTACCTCTGTTTTGCTTGTGCTAATTTTCATGTTATGTTCCCTACACATTTCGTTTAGACTATTCATGTGGTCTTGTAATTCAGCTTCTGATTTTGCTATTAGTGCTTGGTCGTCCGCAAACAGGAGTTCTCTAATGGTTAGATTTGCAGATGGTTCTTCTTCTGTGTTCTCGTCATGCGGTATTCTTGCTGTCTCTGCTTGGCTGGTTTCTTTACATATGTTGTCTATATATGTTATGAACAAGAGAGGGGACAGGACACAACCTTGTCGTACTCCAGATCTTATGGTGAAGGGTTCTGAGTGTTCTCCAGTTGCTCTCACTATGCATTCACTGTTGTTGTATAAACTTCTGCATAGGTTTGTTAGATGTGTACTCACTCCATATTGTTTAAGGATTTCCCACAGCTTGTTTCTATCTACCCTATCAAATGCCTTTTCTTGGTCGACAAAGGCTAAGTAGAGTGTTTCATTGAATTCAATTGATTTTTCTATAAGTTGTCTAAGAGCAAAAATGGCGTCTGTGCATCCTTTGTTTTTCCTAAATCCAAGCTGCGTTTCGCTTAGCTGGGGTTCTAAAGTAGTTCGTAATCTTTTTTCAAGAATTTTGCAAAATATTTTCCCAGTATGACTCAACAGTGAAATGCCTCTGTATTGTGTGCAATCTCTTTTGCTGCCTTTGTTTTTCCAAATTGGGATAATTATGGCATTTCCCCAGTCTCGTGGTGTCTGTTGTTCTACCCAAACATGGTTGAATAGTCTATGTAGCCAAGCTGTTCCTACTTCCCTTGCTGCTTTAATTAGTTCATTTGGTATTTCATCCTGTCCTGGTGATTTGTTTAATGGGGCTAATCTGATGGCTTCTATAATTTCTTCTTTTAGTATATCTGGTTCTAGTTCCTCGGTGACATCTGTGTAGGTCTCTTGAATTCCTGTGACATCTGATGGGATGTTGAGAAGTTGTTCGAAATACTGCTTCCATCTTATTAGGATCTGTTTTTGTTCACTTATTGGTTCTCCATTTTCGTTGTTAATTATTTCAGTTGGGTCAAAGGGTTCTCCTCTGGTTCGCATTGCATATATCACACTGTTCATTCATGTAGCAGATATCACACTGTTCTTTCATGTAGCATATATCACACTGTTCATACATGTAGCATATATCACACTGTTCTTTCATCTATCAGATATCACACTGTTCATTCATGTAGCAGATATCACACTGTTCATTCATGTAGAAGATATCGCACTGTTCATTCATATATCAGATATCACACTGTTCATTCATATATCAGATATCACACTGTTCATTCATGTATCAGATATCACACTGTTCATTCATGTAGCAGATATCACACTGTTCATTCATGTAGCATATATCACACTGTTCATACATGTAGCAGATATCACACTGTTCATTCATGTAGCAGATATCACACTGTTCATACATGTAGCATATATCACACTGTTCTTTCATGTATCAGATATCACACTGTTCTTTCATGTATCAGATATCACACTGTTCATTCATGTAACAGATATCACACTGTTCATTCATGTAGAAGATATCGCACTGTTCATTCATATATCAGATATCTCACTGTTCATTCATGTATCAGATATCACACTGTTCATTCATATATCAGATATCGCACTGTTCATTGATGTAGCAGATATTTGCACTGTTCATTCATGTAGCAGATATCACACTGTTCATTCATGTAGCATATATCACACTGTTCATACATGTAGCAGATATCACACTGTTCATTCATGTAGCTGATATCACACTGTCTCTATGTAGCATCTATCACACTGTCATACATGTAGAGATATCACATGTTCATTCATGAGAGAATCAACATGTTCATCATGTAGCAGATATCGCACTGTTAATTCATGTAGTATATCACACTGTCATTCATGAGCATATATCACACTGTTCATTCGTGTAGCATATATCACATGTTCCTTTATGTAGCAGATATCACCACTGTTCATTACATGTAGAAGATATCAAAACTGTTAATCAGTAGCCGAATCATACTGTTCCTCATAGTTAGATATATCACACTGTTCATACATGTAGCATATATCACCACTGTTCATTCATGTAGCACAGATATTGCACTGTTCCTTCATGTAGTCATATATACACTGTTCATTTAGTAGCAGATATTGCACTGTCATCATGTAGCAGGAAATCAACACTGTTCATACAGTAGCAGCATATCACACTATCCATTCATGTAGCAGATATCACACAATCCATTCATGTAGCAGATATCACACAATCCATTCATGTAGCATATATCACACTTCATCATGTAGCAATATCACACAATCCATTCATGTAGCAGATATCACACAATCCATTCATGTAGCACATATCACACAATCCATTCATGTAGCACATATCACACAATCCACTCATGTAGCAGATATCACACAATCCATTCATGTAGCATATATCACACATTCCATTCATATAGCACATATCACACAATCCATTCATATAGTGCATATCACACAATCCATTCATATAGCAGATATCACATTCCATCACATGCCTTGTTTATGTAGCAAATATCACACAAATCAATTCACACAGAGCCTGCTGCAGTGTCCTAGTCACATGATTTCTTCTGCCTGCAGATCGCGGAGTCACACTTCCCCTTTGAGAAGAATGTGTTAACACTGGAGGAGAAAATAGACGCAGAGATATCATACTGCCTGCGTCAGATGGCTGTCTCACTTAGATATTCTCAGTACCAGGGTGAACCAATTCGCATATGCATCAGTGACCTAGCCAGATTGTACACTGTAAGAAGTTTGTGTGACGAATCTGGTGTTCGGTGAGTTTAGTTTACTGCTGAGATATTTCTCATGATTAGTTGAAGTATGCAGGTGTGTGTGTGTGTGTGCGTGCGTGCGTGCGTGCGTGTGTGTGTGCGTGTGCGTGCATAAAAATGTCACAGCAATTGCGCACAATATACAGTCTAAAGCCAACAAGAAACATTTTGTATACAGCCAGCATAAATATTCTGTGTACAGTCAACATCAACATTCTGTGTACAGTCAGCATCTACATTCTGTGTACAGTCAGCATCAACATTCTGTGTACAGTCAACATCAACATTCTGTGTACAGTCAACATCAACATTCTGTGTACAGTGAGCATAAACATTCTGTGTACAGTCAACATCAACATTCTGTGTACAGTCAACATCAACATTCTGTGTACAGTCAACATCAACATTCTGCGTACAGTCAACATCAACATTATGTGTACAGTGAGCATAAACATTCTGTGTACAGTCAACATCAATATTCTGTGTACAGTCAGCATAATCATTCTGTGTACAGTCAACATCAACATTCTGTGTACTGTGAGCATCAATATTCTGTGTACAGTCAACATCAACATTATGTGTACAGCCAGCATCAATATTCTGTGTACAGTTAACATCAACATTCTGTGTACAGTCAGCATAATCATTCTGTGTACAGCCAGCATCAACATTCTGTGTACAGCCAGCATCAACATTCTGTGTACAGTCAGCATCAACATTCTGTGTACAGTCAGCATCAACTTTCTGTGTACAGTCAACATCAACATTCTGTGTACAGTCAACATCAACATTCTGTGTACAGCCAGCATCAACATTCTGTGTACAGTCAACATCAACATTCTGTGTACAGTGAGCATAATCATTCTGTGTACAGTCAGCATCAACATTCTGTGTACAGTGAGCATAAACATTCTATGTGCAGTCAGAATAATCATTCTGTGTACAGTCAGCATCACCATTCTGTGTACAGTCAGCATCAATATTCTGTGTACAGTCAGTATCAATATTCAGTGTACAGTCAGCATCAATATTCTATGTATAGTCAACATCAACATTCTGTGTACAGTCAGCAGAAACATTCTGTGTACAGTGAGCATAATCATTCTGTGTAGTCAGCATCAAATTCTGTGTACAGTGAGCATCAACATTCTGTGTACAGTCAAAATCACCATTCTGTATACAGTCAGCATAATCATTCTGTGTACAATGAGCATAATCATTCTGTGTAGTCAGCATAAACATTCTGTGTACAGTGAGCATCAACATTCTGTGTACAGTCAGCATAATCATTCTGTGTACATTGAGCATAATCATTCTGTGTAGTCAGCATAAACATTCTGTGTACAGTGAGCATCAACATTCTGTGTACAGTGAGCATAATCATTCTGTGTAGTCAGCATAAACATTCTGTGTACAGTGAGCATCAACATTCTGTGTACAGTGAGCATAAACATTATGTGTACAGTCACCAGCAACATTCTGTGTACAGTCAGCATAATCATTCTGTGTAGTCAGCATAAACATTCTGTGTACAGTCAGCATCAACAGTCTGTGTACAGTCAGCATCAACATTCCGTGTACAGTCAACATCAACATTCTGTGTAGCATAAACATTCTGTGTACAGTCAGCATAATTATTCTGTGTACAGTCAGCATAAACATTCTGTGCACAGTCAACATCAACATTCTGTGTACAGTCAGCATAATCATTCTGTGTACAGTCAGCATAATCATTCTGTGTACAGTCAACATCAACATTCTGTGTACAATGAGCATAATCATTCTGTGTAGTCAGCATAAACATTCTGTGTACAGTCAGCATAATCATTCTGTGTACAGTGAGCATAATCATTCTGTGTAGTCAGCATAAACATTCTGTGTACAGTGAGCATCAACATTCTGTGTACAGTCAGCATAAACATTCTGTGTACAGTCAGCATAAACATTCTGTGTACAGTCACCATCAACATTCTTGTACAGTCAACATCAACATTCTGTGTACAGTCAGCATAATCATTCTGTGTACAGTGAGCATAATAATTCTGTGTAGTCAGCATAAACATTCTGTGTACAGTGTGCATCAACATTCTGTGCACAGTCAGCATAAACATTCTGTGTACAGCCAGCATAATCATTCTGTGTACAGTGAGCATCAATATTCTGTGTACAGTCAACATCAATATTCTGTGTACAGTCAGCATCAACATTCTGTGTACAGTGAGCATAAACATTTTATGTACAGTCAGCATAATCATTCAGTGTACAGTCAGCATCAACATTCTGTGTTCAGTGAGCATAAACATTCTGTGTACAGTCAACATCAACATTCTGTGTACAGTTAGCATAAACAATTATGTGTACAGTCAGCATAATTATTCTGTGTACAGTCAGCCATAAACATTCTGTGTACAGTCAGCATAATCATTCTGTGTACAGTCAGCATAAAACATTCTGTGTACAGTCAGCATAATCATTCTGTGTACAGTGAGCATAATCATTCTGTGTAGTCAGCATAAACATTCTGTGTACAGTCAGCATCAACATTATGTGTACAGTCAGCATCAACATTATGTGTACAGTCAGCATAAACATTCTGTGTACAGTCAGCATCAACATTCTGTGTACAGTCAACATCAACATTCTGTGTACAGTCAGCATAATCATTCTGTGTATAGTGAGCATAATCATTCTGTGTAGTCAGCATAAACATTCTGTGTACAGTGTGCATCAACATTCTGTGTACAGTCAGCATAAACATTCTGTGTACAGTCAGCATAAACATTCTGTGTACAGCCAGCATAAACATTCTGTGTACAGTGTGCATCAACATTCTGTGTACAGTGAGCATCAATTATTCTGTGTACAGTCAACATCAACATTCTGTGTACAGCCAGCATCAATATTCTGTGTACAGTCAACAACATTCTGTGTACAGTCAGCATAATCATTCTGTGTACAGCCAGCATCAACATTCTGTGTACAGCCAGCATCAACATTCTGTGTACAGTCAGCATCAACTTTCTGTGTACAGTCAACATCAACTTTCTGTGTACAGTCAACATCAACATTCTGTGTACAGCCAGCATCAACATTCTGTGTACAGCCAACATCAACATTCTGTGTACAGTCAACATCAACATTCTGTGTACAGTGAGCATAATCATTCTGTGTACAGTCAGCATCAACATTCCGTGTACAGTGAGCATAAACATTCTATGTGCAGTCAGCATAATTATTCTGTGTACAGCCAGCATCAATATTCTGTGTACAGTCAGAATCATCATTCTGTGTACAGTCAGCATCAACATTCTGTGTACAGTCAGCATAATCATTCTGTGTACAGTCAGCATAAACATTCTGTGTACAGTCAGCATAATCATTCTGTGTACAGCCAGCATCAACATTCTGTGTACAGTGAGCATAATCATTCTGTGTACAGCCAGCATCAACATTCTGTGTACAGTCAACATCAACATTCTGTGTACAGTGGGCATAATCATTCTGTGTACAGTGAGCACAATCATTCTGTGTACAGTGAGCATAAACATTCTGTGTACAGTGAGCATCAACATACTGTATACAGTGAGCATCAACATTCTGTGTACAGTCAACATCAACATTCTGTGTACAGTCAGCATAAACATTCTGTGTACAGTCAGCATAAACATTCTGTGTACAGTCAGCATCAACATCAACATTCTGTGTACAGCCAGCATCAACATTCTGTGTACAGTGAGCATAATCATTCTGTGTACAGTCACCAGCAAAATTCTGTGTACAGTCAGCATAATCATTCTGTGTAGTCAGCATAAACATTCTGAGTACAGTCAGCATCAACAGTCTGTGTACAGGCAGCATAAACATTTTGTGTACAGTCAACATCAACATTCTGTGTACGGTCAGCATCAATATTCAGTGTACAGTCAGCATCAATATTCTATGTACTGTGAGCATCAACATTCTGTGTACAGTCAGCATAAACATTCTGTGTACAGTCACCAGCATCATTCTGTATACAGTCAACATCAACATTCTGTGTACAGTGAGCATAATCATTCTGTGTACAGTCAGCATCAACATTCTGTGTACATTGAGCATAAACATTCTATGTGCAGTCAGCATAATCATTCTGTGTACAGTCAGCAGAAACATTCTGTGTACAGTCAGCAGAAACATTCTGTGTACAGTCAACATCAACATTCTGTGTACAGTCAGCACCAACATTCTGTGTACAGTCAACAGAAACATTCTGTGTACAGTCACCATCAACATTCTGTGTACAGTCAACATCAACATTCTGTGTACAGCCAGCATCAATATTCTGTGTACAGCCAACATCAACATTCTGTGTACAGTCAGCATAATCATTCTGTGTACAGCCAGCATCAACATTCTGTGTACAGTCAACATCAACATTCTGTGTACAGTGAGCATAATCATTCTGTGTACAGTCAGCATCAACATTCTGTGTACAGTCAGCATCATCATTCAGTGTACAGTCAACATCAACATTCTGTGTACAGTGAACATCAACATTCTGTGTACAGTGAGCATAATCATTCTGTGTACAGTCAGCATAATCATTCTGTGTAGTCAGCATAAACATTCTGTGTACAGTGAGCATCAACATTCTGTGTACAGTCAGCATAATCATTCTGTGTACAGTGAGCATAATCATTCTGTGTAGTCAGCATAAACATTCTGTGTACAGTGAGTATCAACATTCTGTGTACAGTCAGCATAAACATGTGTACAGTCACCAGCAACATTCTGTGTACAGTCAGCATAATCATTCTGTGTAGTCAGCATAAACATTCTGTGTACAGTCAACATCAACATTCTGTGTACAGTCAGCATAATCATTCTGTGTACAGTCAGCATAATTATTCTGTGTACAGTCAGCATAAACATTCTGTGCACATTCAACATCAACATTCTGTGTACAGTCAGCATCAACATTCTGTGTACAGTCAGCATAATCATTCTGTGTAAAGTCAACATCAACATTCTGTGTACAGTGAGCATAATCATTCTGTGTAGTCAGCATAAAACATTCTGTGTACAGTCAGCATAATCATTCTGTGTACAGTGAGCATAATCATTCTGTGCAGTCAGCATAAACATTCTGTGTACAGTGAGCATAACATTCTGTGTACAGTCAGCATAAGCATTCTGTGTACAGTTAGCATAAACATTCTGTGTACAGTCACCATCAACATTCTGTGTACAGTCAACATCAACATTCTGTGTACAGTCAGCATAATCATTCTGTGTACAGTCAGAATAATCATTCTGTGTAGTCAGCATAAACATTCTGTGTACAGTGTGCATCAACATTCTGTGTAGTCAGCATAAACATTATGTGTACAGCCAGCATAATCATTCTGTGTACAGTGAGCATCAATATTCTGTGTACAGTCAACATCAATATTCTGTGTACAGCTAGCATCAATATTCTCTGTACAGTCAGCATAAACTTTCTGTGTACAGTCAGCATCAACAGTGTACAGTCAGCATAGACATTCTGTGTACAGTCACCATCAACATTCTGTGTACAGTCAACATCAACATTCTGTGTACAGTCAGCATAATCATTCTGTGTACAGCCAGCATAATCATTCTGTGTACAGTGAGCATCAATATTCTGTGTACAGTCAACATCAATATTCTGTGTACAGCTAGCATCAATATTCTCTGTACATTCAGCATAAACATTCTGTGTACAGTCAACATCAACAGTGTACAGTCAGCACCAACATTCTGTGTACAGTCAACATCAACATTCTGTGTACAGTCAGCATCAACAGTCTGTGTACAGTCAGCACCAACATTCTGTGTACAGTCAACATCAACATTCTGTGTACAGTCAACATCAACATTCTGTGTACTGTCAGCATGATCATTCTGTGTACAGTGAGCATAATCATTCTGTGTAGTCAGCATAAACATTCTGTGTACAGTGAGCATCAACATTCTGTGTACAGTCAGCATAAACATTCTGTGTACAGTCAGCATAAACATTCTGTGTACAGTCACCATCAACATTCTGTGTACAGTCAGCATAATCATTCTGTGTACAGTCAGCATAATCATTTTGTGTAGTCAGCATAAACATTCTGTGTACAGTGTGCATCAACATTCTGTGTAGTCAGCATAAACATTCTGTGTACAGCCAGCATAATCATTCTGTGTACAGTGAGCATCAATATTCTTTGTACAGTCAACATCAATATTCTGTGTACAGCTAGCATCAATATTCTCTGTACAGTCAGCATAAACTTTCTGTGTACAGTCAGCATCAACAGTGTACAGTCAGCATAAACATTCTGTGTACAGTCACCATCAACATTCTGTGTACAGTCAACATCAACATTCTGTGTACAGTCAGCATAATCGTTCTGTGTACAGTCAGCATAATCATTCTGTGTAGTCAGCATAAACATTCTGTGTACAGTGTGCATCTACATTCTGTGTAGTCAGCATAACCATTCTGTGTACAGCTAGCATAATCATTCTGTGTACAGTGAGCATCAATATTCTGTGTACAGTCAACATCAATATTCTGTGTACAGCTAGCATCAATATTCTCTGTACAGTCAGCATAAACTTTCTGTGTACAGTCAACATCAACAGTGTACAGTCAGCACCAACATTCTGTGTACAGTGTGCATCAACATTCTGTGTAGTCAGCATAAACATTCTGTGTACAGCCAGCATAATCATTCTGTGTACAGTCAACATCAACATTCTGTGTACAGTCAACATCAACATTCTGTGTACAGTCAGCACCAACATTCTGTGTACAGTCAACATCAACATTCTGTGTAGAGTCAGCACCAACATTCTGTGTACAGTCAGCATCAACAGTCTGTGTACAGTCAGCATCAACATTCTGTGTACAGTCAGCACCAACATTCTGTGTACAGTCAGCATAAACATTCTGTGTACAGTCAGCATAAACATTCTGTGTACAGTCAGCACCAACATTCTGTGTACAGTCAGCAG
The DNA here is from genome assembly GCA_014155875.1 of Cepaea nemoralis. NCBI lineage: Eukaryota > Metazoa > Mollusca > Gastropoda > Stylommatophora > Helicidae > Cepaea > Cepaea nemoralis. Next base: position 33,225 of record JACEFZ010013014.1, read on the forward strand.
AAACATTCTGTGTACAATCAACATCAACATTCTGTGTACAGTCAGCACCAACATTCTGTGTACAGTCAGCATAAACATTCTGTGTTCAGTCAGCAGAAACATTCTGTGTACAGTCAACATCAACATTCTGTGTACAGTCAACATCAACATTCTGTGTACAGTCAGCACCAACATTCTGTGTACAGTCAACAGAAACATTCTGTGTTCCGTCAGCACCAACATTCTGTGTACAGTCAGCATCAACATTCTGTGTACAGTCAGCACGAACATTCTGTGTACAGTCAGCACCAACATTCTGTGTTCAGTCAACATCAACATTCTGTGTACAGTCTGCAGAAACATTCTGTGTACAGTCAGCAGAAACATTCTGTGTACAGTCAACATCAACATTCTGTGTAGAGTCAGCAGAAACATTCTGTGTACAGTCAACATCAACATTCTGTGTACAGTCAGCATAAACATTCTGTGTACAGTCAGCATAATTATTCTGTGTACAGTCAGCATCAACATTCTGTGTACAGTCAGCATAAACATTCTGTGTACAGTCACCATCAACATTCTGTGTACAGTCAACATCAGCATTCTGTGTACAGTCAGCATAATCATTCTGTGTATAGCGAGCATAATCATTCTGTGTAGTCAGCATAAACATTCTGTGTACAGTGTGCATCAACATTCTGTGTACAGTCAGCATAAACATTCTGTGTACAGCCAGCATAAACATTCTATGTGCAGTCAGCATAATCATTCTGTGTATAGTCAGCAGAAACATTCTGTGTACAGTCAGCAGAAACATTCTGTGTACAGTCAACATCAACATTCTGTGTACAGTCAGCACCAACATTCTGTTGTACAGTAACAGAAACATTCCTGTGTACAGTCACCATCAACATTCTGTGTACATTCAACATCAACATTCTGTGTACAGCCAGCATCAAATTCTGTGTAAAGCCAACATCAACATTCAGTGTACAGTCAGCATCAATATCTATGTATAGTCAACATCAACATTCTGTGTACAGTCAGCAGAAACATTCGTGTACAGTGAGCATAAATCATTCTGTGTAGTCAGCATCAAAATTCTGTGTACAGTGAGCATCAACATTCTGTGTACAGTCAAAATCACCATTCTGATACAGTCAGCATAATCATTCTGTGTACAATGAGCATAATCATTCTGTGTAGTCAGCATAAACATTCTGTGTACAGTGAGCATCAACATTCTGTGTACAGTCAGCATAATCATTCTGTGTACATTGAGCATAATCATTCTGTGTAGTCAGCATAAACATTCTGTGTACAGTGAGCATCAACATTCTGTGTACAGTGAGCATAATCACTCTGTGTAGTCAGCATAAACAATATCTGTGTACAGTGAGCATCAACATTCTGTGTACAGTGAGCATAAACATTATGTGTACAGTCACCAGCAACATTCTGTGTACAGTCAGCATAATCATTCTGTGTAGTCAGCATAAACATTCTGTGTACAGTCAGCATCAACAGTCTGTGTACAGTCAGCATCAACATTCCGTGTACAGTCAACATCAACATTCTGTGTAGCATAAACATTCTGTGTACAGTCAGCATAATTATTCTGTTTTACAGTCAGCATAAACATTCTGTGCACAGTCAACATCAACATTCTGTGTACCGTTCAGCATAATCATTCTGTGTACAGTCAGCATAATCATTCTGTGTACAGTCAACATCAACATTCTGTGTACAATGAGCATAATCATTCTGTGTAGTCACATAAACATTCTGTGTACAGTCAGCATAATCATTCTGTGTACAGTCAGCATAATCATTCTGTGTAGTCAGCATAAACATTCTGTGTACAGTGAGCATCAACATTCTGTGTACAGTCAGCATAACCATTCTGTGTACAGTCAGCATAAACATTCTGTGTACAGTCACCATCAACATTCTGTGTACAGTCAACATCAACATTCTGTGTACAGTCAGCATAATCATTCTGTGTACAGTGAGCATAATAATTCTGTGTAGTCAGCATAAACATTCTGTGTACAGTGTGCATCAACACTCTGTGCACAGTCAGCATAAACATTCTGTGTACAGCCAGCATAATCATTCTGTGTACAGTGAGCATCAACATTCTGTGTACAGTGAGCATAATCATTCTGTGTAGTCAGCATAAACATTCTGTGTACAGTGAGCATCAACATTCTGTGTACAGTGAGCATAAACATTATGTGTACAGTCACCAGCAACATTCTGTGTACAGTCAGCATAATCATTCTGTGTAGTCAGCATAAACATTCTGTGTACAGTCAGCATCAACATTCTGTGTACAGTCAGCATCAACTTTCTGTGTACAGTCAACATCAACATTCTGTGTACAGTCAACATCAACATTCTGTGTACAGCCAGCATCAACATTCTGTGTACAGTCAACATCAACATTCTGTGTACAGTGAGCATAATCATTCTGTGTACAGTCAGCATCAACATTCTGTGTACAGTGAGCATAAACATTCTATGTGCAGTCAGCATAATCATTCTGTGTACAGTCAGCATCAACATTCTGTGTACAGTCAGCATCAATATTCTGTGTACAGTCAGTATCAATATTCAGTGTACAGTCAGCATCAATATTCTATGTATAGTCAACATCAACATTCTGTGTACAGTCAGCAGAAACATTCTGTGTACAGTGAGCATAATCATTCTGTGTAGTCAGCATCAAAATTCTGTGTACAGTGAGCATCAACATTCTGTGTACAGTCAAAATCACCATTCTGTATACAGTCAGCATAATCATTCTGTGTACAATGAGCATAATCATTCTGTGTAGTCACATAAACATTCTGTGTACAGTGAGCATCAACATTCTGTGTACAGTCAGCATAATCATTCTGTGTACATTGAGCATAATCATTCTGTGTAGTCAGCATAAACATTCTGTGTACAGTGGGCATCAATATTCTGTGTACAGTGAGCATAATCATTCTGTGTAGTCAGCATAACCATTCTGTGTACAGTGAGCATCAACATTCTGTGTACAGTGAGCATAAACATTATGTGTACAGTCACCAGCAACATTCTGTGTACAGTCAGCATAATCATTCTGTGTAGTCAGCATAAACATTCTGTGTACAGTCAGCATCAACAGTCTGTGTACAGTCAGCATCAACATTCTGTGTACAGTCAACATCAACATTCTGTGTAGCAATAAACATTCTGTGTACAGTCAGCATAATTATTCTGTGTACAGTCAGCATAAACATTCTGTGCACAGTCAACATCAACATTCTGTGTACAGTCAGCATAATCATTCTGTGTACAGTCAGCATAATCATTCTGTGTACAGTCAACATCAACAGTCTGTGTACAATGAGCATAATCATTCTGTGTAGTCAGCATAAACATTCTGTGTACAGTCAGCATAATCATTCTGTGTACAGTCAGCATAATCATTCTGTGTAGTCAGCATAAACATTCTGTGTACAGTGAGCATCAACATTCTGTGTACAGTCAGCATAAACATTCTGTGTACAGTCAGCATAAACATTCTGTGTACAGTCACCATCAACATTCTTGTACAGTCAACATCAACATTCTGTGTACAGTCAGCATAATCATTCTGTGTACAGTGAGCATAATAATACTGTGTAGTCAGCATAAACATTCTGTGTACAGTGTGCATCAACATTCTGTGCACAGTCAGCATAAACATTCTGTGTACAGCCAGCATAATCATTCTGTGTACAGTGAGCATCAATATTCTGTGTACAGTCAACATCAATATTCTGTGTACAGTCAGCATCAACATTCTGTGTACAGTGAGCATAAACATTTTATGTACAGTCAGCATAATCATTCAGTGTACAGTCAGCATCAACATTCTGTGTACAGTGAGCATAAACATTCTGTATACAGTCAACATCAACATTCTGTGTACAGTCAGCATAAACATTATGTGTACAGTCAGCATAATTATTCTGTGTACAGTCAGCATAAACATTCTGTGTACAGTCAGCATAATCATTCTGTGTACAGTCAGCATAAACATTCTGTGTACAGTCAGCATAATCATTCTGTGTACAGTGAGCATAATCATTCTGTGTAGTCAGCATAAACATTCTGTGTACAGTCAGCATCAACATTATGTGTACAGTCAGCATCAACATTATGTGTACAGTCAGCATAAACATTCTGTGTACAGTCACCATCAACATTCTGTGTACAGTCAACATCAACATTCTGTGTACAGTCAGCATAATCATTCTGTGTATAGTGAGCATAATCATTCTGTGTAGTCAGCATAAACATTCTGTGTACAGTGTGCATCAACATTCTGTGTACAGTCAGCATAAACATTCTGTGTACAGCCAGCATAAACATTCTGTGTACAGCCAGCATAAACATTCTGTGTACAGTGTGCATCAACATTCTGTGTACAGTGAGCATCAATATTCTGTGTACAGTCAACATCAACATTCTGTGTACAGCCAGCATCAATATTCTGTGTACAGTCAACAACATTCTGTGTACAGTCAGCATAATCATTCTGTGTACAGCCAGCATCAACATTCTGTGTACAGCCAGCATCAACATTCTGTGTACAGTCAGCATCAACATTCTGTGTACAGTCAGCATCAACTTTCTGTGTACAGTCAACATCAACATTCTGTGTACAGTCAACATCAACATTCTGTGTACAGCCAGCATCAACATTCTTTGTACAGTCAACATCAACATTCTGTGTACAGTGAGCATAATCATTCTGTGTACAGTCAGCATCAACATTCCGTGTACAGTGAGCATAAACATTATATGTGCAGTCAGCATAATCATTCTGTGTACAGTGAGCATCAACATTCTGTGTACAGTCAGCATCAATATTCTGTGTACATTCAGTATCAATATTCAGTGTACAGTCAGCATCAATATTCTATGTATAGTCAACATCAACATTCTGTGTACAGTCAGCAGAAACATTCTGTGTACAGTGAGCATAATCATTCTGTGTAGTCAGCATCAAAATTATGTGTACAGTGAGCATCAACATTCTGTGTACAGTCAAAATCACCATTCTGTATACAGTCAGCATAATCATTCTGTGTACAATGAGCATAATCATTCTGTGTAGTCAGCATAAACATTCTGTGTACAGTGAGCATCAACATTCTGTGTACAGTCAGCATAATCATTCTGTGTACATTGAGCATAATCATTCTGTGTAGTCAGCATAAACATTCTGTGTACAGTGTGCATCAACATTCTGTGTACAGTCAGCATAAACATTCTGTGTACAGCCAGCATAATCATTCTGTGTACAGTGAGCATCAATATTCTGTGTACAGTCAACATCAATATTCTGTGTACAGCCAGCATCAATATTCTCTGTACAGTCAGCATAATCATTCTGTGTACAGCCAGCATCAACATTCTGTGCACAATCAACATCAACATTCTGTGTACAGTGAGCATAATCATTCTGTGTACAGCCAGCATCAATATTCTGTGTACAGTCAGCATAATCATTCTGTGTTCTGCTAGCATCAACATTCTGTGTACAGTCAACATCAACATTCTGTGTACAGTGAGCATAATCATTCTGTGTACAGTCAGCATCAACATTCTGTGTACAGTCAACATCAACATTCATTGTACAGTCAACATCAACATTCTGTGTACAGTGAGCATAATCATTCTGTGTACAGTCAGCATAATCATTCTGTGTACAGTCAGCATCATTCTGTGTACAGCCAGCATCAACATTCTGTGTACAGTGAGCATAATCATTCTGTGTACAGCCAGCATCAACATTCTGTGTACAGTCAGCATCAACATTCTGTGTACAGTCAGCATCAACATTCTGTGTACAGTCAACATCAACATTCTGTGTACAGTGAGCATAATCATTCTGTGTACAGCCAGCATAATCATTCTGTGTACAGTCAGCATAATCATTCTGTGTACAGCCAGCATCAACATTCTGTGTACAGTCAACATCAACATTCTGTGTACAGTGATCATAATCATTCTGTGTAAAGTCAGCATCAACATTCTGTGTACAGTGAGCATAATCATTCTGTGTACAGTCAGCATCAACATTCTGTGCACAGTCAGCATAATCATTCTGTGTACAGTCAGCATAAACATTCTGTGTACAGTCAGCATAATCATTCTGTGTACAGCCAGCATCAACATTCTGTGTACAGTGAGCATAATCATTCTGTGTACAGCCAGCATCAACATTCTGTGTACAGTCAACATCAACATTCTGTGTACAGTGAGCATAATCATTCTGTGTACAGTGAGCACAATCATTCTGTGTACAGTGAGCATAAACATTCTGTGTACAGTGAGCATCAACATTCTGTGTACAGTGAGCATCAACATTCTGTGTACAGTCAACATCAACATTCTGTGTACAGTCAGCATAAACATTCTGTGTACAGTCAGCATAAACATTCTGTGTACAGTCAGCATCAACATCAACATTCTGTGTACAGCCAGCATCAACATTCTGTGTACAGTCAGCATAATCATTCTGTGTACAGTCACCAGCAACATTCTGTGTATAGTCAGCATAATCATTCTGTGTAGTCAGCATAAACATTCTGTGTACAGTCAGCATCAACAGTCTGTGTACAGTCAGCATAAACATTTTGTGTACAGTCAACATCAACATTCTGTGTACGGTCAGCATCAATATTCAGTGTACAGTCAGCATCAGTATTCTATGTACTGTGAGCATCAACATTCTGTGTACAGTCAGCATAAACATTCTGTGTACAGTCACCAGCAACATTCTGTATACAGTCAACATCAACATTCTGTGTACAGTGAGCATAATCATTCTGTGTACAGTCAGCATCAACATTCTGTGTACAGTGAGCATAAACATTCTATGTGCACTCAGTATAATCATTCAGTGTACAGTCAGCATCAATATTCTGTGTACAGTCAGCATCAATATTCAGTTTACAGTCAGAATCAATATTCTATGTACAGTGAGCATCAACATTCTGTGTACAGTCACCATCAACATTCTGTGTACCGTCAAAATCAACATTCTGTGTACAGTCAGCATAAACATTCTGTGTACAGTCAGCATAAACATTCTGTGTAGAGTCAACATCAACAGTGTACAGTCAGCACCAACATTCTGTGTACAGTCAACATCAACATTCTGTATACAGTCAGCAGAAACATTCTGTGTACAGTCAACATCAACATTCTGTGTACAGTCAGCATCAACAGTCTGTGTACAGTCAGCATAAACATTTTGTGTACAGACAACATCAACATTCTGTGTACAGTCAACATCAACAGTCTGTGTACAGTCAGCACCAACATTCTGTGTACAGTCAACATCAACATTCTGTGTACAGTCAACATCACCATTCTGTGTACAGTCAACATCAACATTCTGTGTACAGTCAACATCAACATTCTGTGTACAGTCAGCACCAACATTCTGTGTGCAGTCAACATCAACATTCTGTGTAGAGTCAGCACCACCATTCTGTGTACAGTCAGCATAAACATTATGTGTTCAGTCAGCAGAAACATTCTGTGTACAGTCAGCAGAAACATTCTGTGTACAGTCAGCATCAACATTCTGTGTACAGTCAGCACCAACATTCTGTGTACAGTCAACAGAAACATTCTGTGTTCAGTCAGCACCAACATTCTGTGTACAGTCAGCATCAACATTCTGTGTACAGTCAGCACCAACATTCTGTGTTCAGTCAACATCAACATTCTGTGTACAGTCAGCAGAAACATTCTGTGTACAGTCAACATCAACATTCTGTGTACAGTCAACATCAACATTCTGTGTAAGTCAACATCAACATTCTGTGTACAGTCAGCATAACCATTCTGCATACAGTCAGCACCAACATTCTGTGTACAGTCAGCATCAACATTCTGTGTACAGTCAACATCAACATTCTGTGTACAGTCAACATCAATATTCTGTGTACAGTCAACATCAACATTCTGTGTATAGTCAGCATCAACATTCTGTGTGCAGTCAGCATCAACATTCTGTGTACAGTCAGTATCAACATTCTGTGTTCAGTCAGCATCAACATTCTGTGTACAGTCAGCAGAAACATTCTGTGTACAGTCAGCACCAACATTCTGTGTATAGTCAGCATCAAAATTATGTGTATAGTCAGCATCAAAATTCTGTGTACAGTCAGCAGAAACATTCTGTGTACAGTCAGCACCAACATTCTGTGTACAGTCAACATCAACATTCTGTGTATAGTCAGCAGAAACATTCTGTGTTCAGTCAACATCAACATTCTGTGTACAGTCAGCAGAAACATTCTGTGTACAGTCAACATCAACATTCTGTGTACAGTCAACATCAACATTCTGTGTTCAGTCAACATCAACATTCTGTGTACAGTCAACATCAACATTATGTGTACAGTCAGCAGAAACATTCTGTGTACAGTCAGCATAATCATTCTGTGTACAGTCAGCATAAACATTCTGTGTACAGTCAGCATAAACATTCTGTGTACAGTCAGCATCAATATTCTGTGTACAGTCAGCATCAATATTCAGTGTACAGTGATCATAATCATTCTGTGTACAGTCAGCATCAACATTCTGTGTACAGTGAGCATAATCATTCTGTGTACAGTCAGCATCAACATTCTGTGTACAGTCAGCATAATCATTCTGTGTACAGTCAGCATAAACATTTCTGTGTACAGTCAGCATAAACATTCTGTGTACAGTCACATCAACAGTGTACAGTCAGCACCAACATTCTGTGTACAGTCAACATCAACATTCTGTGTACAGTCAGCATCAACATTCTGTGTACAGTGAGCATAATCATTCTGTGTACAGCCAGCATAATCATTCTGTGTACAGTCAGCATAATCATTCTGTGTACAGCCAGCATCAACATTCTGTGTACAGTCAACATCAACATTCTGTGTACAGTGATCATAATCATTCTGTGTACAGTCAGCATCAACATTCTGTGTACAGTGAGCATAATCATTCTGTGTACAGTCAGCATCAACATTCTGTGTACAGTCAGCATAATCATTCTGTGTACAGTCAGCATAAACATTCTGTGTACAGTCAGCATAATTATTCTGTGTACAGCCAGCATCAACATTCTGTGTACAGTGAGCATAATCATTCTGTGTACAGCCAGCATCAACATTCTGTGTACAGTCAGTATCAACATTCTGTGTACAGTCAGCATAATCATTCTGTGTACAGTCAGCATAAACATTCTGTGTACAGTCAGCATAAACATTCTGTGTACAGTCAGCATCAATATTCTGTGTACAGTCAGCATCAATATTCAGTTTACAGTGATCAGAATCAATATTCTGATGTACAGTGAGCATCAACATTCTGTGTACAGTCAGCATCAACATTCTGTGTACAGTCAGCATAAACATTCTGTGTACAGTCAGCATAAACATTCTGTGTACAGTCAGCATAAACATTCTGTGTACAGTCAACATCAACAGTGTACAGTCAGCACCAACATTCTGTGTACAGTCAACATCAACATTCTGTGTACAGTCAGTAGAAACATTCTGTGTACAGTCAACATCAACATTCTGTGTACAGTCAGCATCAACAGTCTGTGTACAGTCAGCACCAACATTCTGTGTACAGTCAACATCAACATTCTGTGTACAGTCAACATCAACATTCTGTGTACAGTCAACATCAACATTCTGTGTACAGTCAACATCAACATTCTGTGTACAGTCAACATCAACATTCTGTGTACAGTCAACATCAACATTCTGTGTACAGTCAGCACCAACATTCTGTGTACAGTGAACATCAACATTCTGTGTAGAGTTAGCACCAACATTCTGTGTACAGTCAGCATTAACAGTCTGTGTACAGTCAACATCAACATTCTGTGTACAGTCAGCACCAACATTCTGTGTACAGTCAGCACCAACATTCTGTGTACAGTCAGCATAAACATTCTGTGTACAGTCAGCACCAACATTCTGTGTACAGTCAGCAGAAACATTCTGTGTACAGTCAGCAGAAACATTCTGTGTACAGTCAGCATAAACATTCTGTGTTCAGTCAGCAGAAACATTCTGTGTACAGTCAGCACCAACATTCTGTGTACAGTCAGCACCAACATTCTGTGTACAGTCAACAGAAACATTCTGTGTACAGTCAGCATAATCATTCTGTGTACAGTCAGCATAATCATTCTGTGTAGTCAGCATAAACATTCTGTGTACAGTGTGCATCAACATTCTGTGTACAGTCAGCATAAACATTCTGTGTACAGCCAGCATAATCATTCTGTGTACAGTGAGCATCAATATTCTGTGTACAGTCAACATCAATATTCTGTGTACAGCCAGCATCAATATTCTCTGTACAGTCAGCATAATCATTCTGTGTACAGCCAGCATCAACATTCTGTGCACAATCATCATCAACATTCTGTGTACAGTGAGCATAATCATTCTGTGTACAGCCAGCATCAATATTCTGTGTACAGTCAGCATAATCATTCTGTGTTCTGCTAGCATCAACATTCTGTGTACAGTCAACATCAACATTCTGTGTACAGTGAGCATAATCATTCTGTGTACAGTCAGGCATCAACATTCTGTGTACAGTCAACATCAACATTCATTGTACAGTCAACATCAACATTCTGTGTACAGTGAGCATAATCATTCTGTGTACAGTCAGCATAATCATTCTGTGTACAGTCAGCATCATTCTGTGTACAGCCAGCATCAACATTCTGTGTACAGTGAGCATAATCATTCTGTGTACAGCCAGCATCAACATTCTGTGTACAGTCAGCATCAACATTCTGTGTACAGTGAACATCAACATTCTGTGTACAGTCAGCATAATCATTCTGTGTACAGCCAGCATAATCATTCTGTGTACAGTCAGCATAATCATTCTGTGTACAGCCAGCATCAACATTCTGTGTACAGTCAACATCAACATTCTGTGTACAGTGATCATAATCATTCTGTGTACAGTCAGCATCAACATTCTGTGTACAGTGAGCATAATCATTCTGTGTACAGTCAGCATCAACATTCTGTGTACAGTCAGCATAATCATTCTGTGTACAGTCAGCATAAACATTCTGTGTACAGTCAGCATAATCATTCTGTGTACAGCCAGCATCAACATTCTGTGTACAGTGAGCATAATCATTCTGTGTACAGCCAGCATCAACATTCTGTGTACAGTCAGCATCAACATTCTGTGTACAGTCAGCATAATCATTCTGTGTACAGTCAGCATAAACATTCTGTGTACAGTCAGCATAAACATTCTGTGTACAGTCAGCATCAATCATTCTGTGTACAGTCAGCATCAACATTCTGTGTTACAGTCAGCATCAACATTCTGTGTACAGTCAGCATAACATTCTGTGTACAGTCAGCATCAACATTCTGTGTACAGTCAGCATCAACATTCTGTGTACAGTCAGCATAAACATTCTGTGTACAGTCAGCATCAACATTCTGTGTACAGTCAACATCAACATTCTGTGTATAGTCAGCAGAAACATTCTGTGTTCAGTCAACATCAACATTCTGTGTACAGTCAGCAGAAACATTCTGTGTACAGTCAACATCAACATTCTGTGTACAGTCAACATCAACATTCTGTGTTCAGTCAACATCAACATTCTGTGTACAGTCAACATCAACATTCTGTGTACAGTCAGCAGAAACATTCTGAGATGTGTATAAGAGACAGGTGTACAGTCAGCATAATCATTCTGTGTACAGTCAGCATAAACATTCTGTGTACAGTCAGCATAAACATTCTGTGTACAGTCAGCATCAATATTCTGTGTACAGTCAGCATCAATATTCAGTTTACAGTGATCATAATCATTCTGTGTACAGTCAGCATCAACATTCTGTGTACAGTGAGCATAATCATTCTGTGTACAGTCAGCATCAACATTCTGTGTACAGTCAGCATAATCATTCTGTGTACAGTCAGCATAAACTTTCTGTGTACAGTCAGCATAAACATTCTGTGTACAGTCAACATCAACAGTGTACAGTCAGCACCAACATTCTGTGTACAGTCAACATCAACATTCTGTGTACAGTCAGCAGAAACATTCTGTGTACAGTGAGCATAATCATTCTGTGTACAGCCAGCATAATCATTCTGTGTACAGTCAGCATAATCATTCTGTGTACAGCCAGCATCAACATTCTGTGTACAGTCAACATCAACATTCTGTGTACAGTGATCATAATCATTCTGTGTACAGTCAGCATCAACATTCTGTGTACAGTGAGCATAATCATTCTGTGTACAGTCAGCATCAACATTCTGTGTACAGTCAGCATAATCATTCTGTGTACAGTCAGCATAAACATTCTGTGTACAGTCAGCATAATCATTCTGTGTACAGCCAGCATCAATATTCTGTGTACAGTCAGCATAATCATTCTGTGTACAGCCAGCATCAACATTCTGTGTACAGTCAGCATCAACATTCTGTGTACAGTCAGCATAATCATTCTGTGTACAGTCAGCATAAACATTCTGTGTACAGTCAGCATAAACATTCTGTGTACAGTCAGCATCAATATTCTGTGTACAGTCAGCATCAATATTCAGTTTACAGTCAGAATCAATATTCTATGTACAGTGAGCATCAACATTATGTGTACAGTCACCATCAACATTCTGTGTACAGTCAACATCAACATTCTGTGTACAGTCAGCATAAACATTTTGTGTACAGTCAGCATAAACATTCTGTGTACAGTCAACATCAACAGTGTACAGTCAGCACCAACATTCTGTGTACAGTCAACATCAACATTCTGTGTACAGTCAGTAGAAACATTCTGTGTACAGTCAACATCAACATTCTGTGTACAGTCAGCATCAACAGTCTGTGTACAGTCAGCACCAACATTCTGTGTACAGTCAACATCAACATTCTGTGTACAGTCAACATCAACATTCTGTGTACAGTCAACATCAACATTCTGTGTACAGTCAACATCAACATTCTGTGTACAGTCAACATCAACATTCTGTGTACAGTCAACATCAACATTCTGTGTACAGTCAGCACCAACATTCTGTGTACAGTGAACATCAACATTCTGTGTAGAGTCAGCACCAACATTCTGTGTACAGTCAGCATTAACAGTCTGTGTACAGTCAACATCAACATTCTGTGTACAGTCAGCACCAACATTCTGTGTACAGTCAGCACCAACATTCTGTGTACAGTCAGCAGAAACATTCTGTGTACAGTCAGCAGAAACATTCTGTGTACAGTCAGCATAAACATTCTGTGTTCAGTCAGCAGAAACATTCTGTGTACAGTCAGCAGAAACATTCTGTGTACAGTCAGCACCAACATTCTGTGTACAGTCAACAGAAACATTCTGTGTACAGTCAGCATAATCATTCTGTGTACAGTCAGCATAATCATTCTGTGTAGTCAGCATAAACATTCTGTGTACAGTGTGCATCAACATTCTGTGTACAGTCAGCATAAACATTCTGTGTACAGCCAGCATAATCATTCTGTGTACAGTGAGCATCAATATTCTGTGTACAGTCAACATCAATATTCTGTGTACAGCCAGCATCAATATTCTCTGTACAGTCAGCATAATCATTCTATGTACAGCCAGCATCAACATTCTGTGCACAATCATCATCAACATTCTGTGTACAGTGAGCATAATCATTCTGTGTACAGCCAGCATCAATATTCTGTGTACAGTCAGCATAATCATTCTGTGTTCTGCTAGCATCAACATTCTGTGTACAGTCAACATCAACATTCTGTGTACAGTGAGCATAATCATTCTGTGTACAGTCAGCATCAACATTCTGTGTACAGTCAACATCAACATTCATTGTACAGTCAACATCAACATTCTGTGTACAGTGAGCATAATCATTCTGTGTACAGTCAGCATAATCATTCTGTGTACAGTCAGCATCATTCTGTGTACAGCCAGCATCAACATTCTGTGTACAGTGAGCATAATCATTCTGTGTACAGCCAGCATCAACATTCTGTGTACAGTCAGCATCAACATTCTGTGTACAGTCAACATCAACATTCTGTGTACAGTGAGCATAATCATTCTGTGTACAGCCAGCATAATCATTCTGTGTACAGTCAGCATAATCATTCTGTGTACAGCCAGCATCAACATTCTGTGTACAGTCAACATCAACATTCTGTGTACAGTGATCATAATCATTCTGTGTAAAGTCAGCATCAACATTCTGTGTACAGTGAGCATAATCATTCTGTGTACAGTCAGCATCAACATTCTGTGTACAGTCAGCATAATCATTCTGTGTACAGTCAGCATAAACATTCTGTGTTCAGTCAGCATAATCATTCTGTGTACAGCCAGCATCAACATTCTGTGTACAGTGAGCATAATCATTCTATGTACAGCCAGCATCAACATTCTGTGTACAGTCAACATCAACATTCTGTGTACAGTGATCATAATCATTCTGTGTAAAGTCAGCATCAACATTCTGTGTACAGTGAGCATAATCATTCTGTGTACAGTCAGCATCAACATTCTGTGTACAGTCAGCATCAACATTCTGTGTTCAGTCAGCATCAACATTCTGTGTACAGTCAGCAGAAACATTCTGTGTACAGTCAGCACCAACATTCTGTGTATAGTCAGCATCAAAATTCTGTGTACAGTCAGCAGAAACATTCTGTGTACAGTCAGCACCAACATTCTGTGTACAGTCAACATCAACATTCTGTGTATAGTCAGCAGAAACATTCTGTGTTCAGTCAACATCAACATTCTGTGTACAGTCAGCAGAAACATTCTGTGTACAGTCAACATCAACATTCTGTGTACAGTCAACATCAACATTCTGTGTTCAGTCAACATCAACATTCTGTGTACAGTCAACATCAACATTCTGTGTACAGTCAGCAGAAACATTCTGTGTACAGTCAGCATAATCATTCTGTGTACAGTCAGCATAAACATTCTGTGTACAGTCAGCATAAACATTCTGTGTACAGTCAGCATCAATATTCTGTGTACAGTCAGCATCAATATTCAGTTTACAGTGATCATAATCATTCTGTGTACAGTCAGCATCAACATTCTGTGTACAGTGAGCATAATCATTCTGTGTACAGTCAGCATCAACATTCTGTGTACAGTCAGCATAATCATTCTGTGTACAGTCAGCATAAACATTCTGTGTACAGTCAACATCAACAGTGTACAGTCAGCACCAACATTCTGTGTACAGTCAACATCAACATTCTGTGTACAGTCAGCAGAAACATTCTGTGTACAGTGAGCATAATCATTCTGTGTACAGCCAGCATAATCATTCTGTGTACAGTCAGCATAATCATTCTGTGTACAGCCAGCATCAACATTCTGTGTACAGTCAACATCAACATTCTGTGTACAGTGATCATAATCATTCTGTGTACAGTCAGCATCAACATTCTGTGTACAGTCAGCATAATCATTCTGTGTACAGTCAGCATAAACATTCTGTGTACAGTCAGCATAATCATTCTGTGTACAGCCAGCATCAATATTCTGTGTACAGTGAGCATAATCATTCTGTGTACAGCCAGCATCAACATTCTGTGTACAGTCAGCATAATCATTCTGTGTACAGTCAGCATAAACATTCTGTGTACAGTCAGCATAAACATTCTGTGTACAGTCAGCATCAATATTCTGTGTACAGTCAGCATCAATATTCAGTTTACAGTCAGAATCAATATTCTATGTACAGTGAGCATCAACATTATGTGTACAGTCACCATCAACATTCTGTGTACAGTCAACATCAACATTCTGTGTACAGTCAGCATAAACATTTTGTGTACAGTCAGCATAAACATTCTGTGTACAGTCAACATCAACAGTGTACAGTCAGCACCAACATTATGTGTTCAGTCAGCAGAAACATTCTGTGTACAGTCAGCAGAAACATTCTGTGTACAGTCAGCATCAACATTCTGTGTACAGTCAGCACCAACATTCTGTGTACAGTCAACAGAAACATTCTGTGTTCAGTCAGCACCAACATTCTGTGTACAGTCAGCATCAACATTCTGTGTACAGTCAGCACCAACATTCTGTGTTCAGTCAACATCAACATTCTGTGTACAGTCAGCAGAAACATTCTGTGTACAGTCAACATCAACATTATGTGTACAGTCAACATCAACATTCTGTGTAAGTCAACATCAACATTCTGTGTACAGTCAGCATAAACATTCTGCATACAGTCAGCACCAACATTCTGTGTACAGTCAGCATCAACATTCTGTGTACAGTCAACATCAATATTCTGTGTACAGTCAACATCAACATTCTGTGTATAGTCAGCATCAACATTCTGTGTGCAGTCAGCATCAACATTCTGTGTACAGTCAGCATCAACATTCTGTGTTCAGTCAGCATCAACATTCTGTGTACAGTCAGCAGAAACATTCTGTGTACAGTCAGCACCAACATTCTGTGTATAGTCAGCATCAAAATTCTGTGTACAGTCAGCAGAAACATTCTGTGTACAGTCAGCACCAACATTCTGTGTACAGTCAACATCAACATTCTGTGTATAGTCAGCAGACACATTCTGTGTTCAGTCAACATCAACATTCTGTGTACAGTCAGCAGAAACATTCTGTGTACAGTCAACATCAACATTCTGTGTACAGTCAACATCAACATTCTGTGTTCAGTCAACATCAACATTCTGTGTACAGTCAACATCAACATTCTGTGTACAGTCAGCAGAAACATTCTGTGTACAGTCAGCAGAAACATTCTGTGTACAGTCAGCAGAAACATTATGTGTACAGTCAACATCAACATTCTGTGTACAGTCAACATCAACATTCTTTGTACAGTCAGCACCAACATTCTGTGTACAGTCAGCATCAACATTGTGTGTACAGTCAACATCAACATTCTGTGTTCAGTCAACATCAACATTCTGTGTACAGTCAGCAGAAACATTCTGTGTACAGTCAGCACCAACATTCTGTGTACAGTCAGCATCAACATTCTGTGTACAGTCAACATCAACATTCTGTGTACAGTCAGCATCAACATTCTGTGTACAGTCAGCATCAACATTCTGTTTACAGTCAACATCAACATTCTGTGTACAGTCAACATCAACATTCTGTTTACAGTCAGCAGAAACATTCTGTGTACAATCAGCAGAAACATTCTGTGTACAGTCAACATCAACATTCTGTGTACAGTCAGCAGAAACATTCTGTGTACAGCCAGCATCAACATTCTGTGTACAGTCAGCAGAAACATTCTGTGTACAGCCAGCATCAACATTCTGTGTACATCCAACATCAACATTCTGTGTACAGTCAACATCAACATTCTGTGTACAGTCAGCATCAACATTCTGTGTACAGTCAACATCAACATTCTGTGTACAGTCAGCATCAACATTATGTGTACAGTCAGCACCAACATTCTGTGTACAGTCGACATCAACATTCATTGTGTATAGCCAACAGTACAGTGAAAATATTTTCAGAAATGTAGAAGATATGAAAGGAATCGTCATTGGGGGATGATACGTCAACATTAGATATGCGGATGATACAGTATTGATTGCAGACAATGAGCAGGACCTGCAACATTTAGTAGATGTGGTTGTTGCATTCAGTGAATATAGAGGCTTAGAATTAAATTGTAAGAACAGAGGAAGGTTAACCTCATTAAAAAATGCCCGCTGAAGTCGGAAGTGTCGTCCTACGGGTGGCAAACTAAAAATTGACACTACGCAATTACGTCCGAGTGAAATGTCTCTTCCGAATGCTGCTCTTGTTCGGAACAGCTCTGACTGGGTGGTTTTCCGAATGTCTGTTGTGCCTGGAAAAGTTCTGATGGGCGCAACGACAAGCACATGTCTGAAAACTCGCTGAGTGGATGCTGTCTGCAAACCTGTCTGGTTTGTGCGGGAATGACCCGGGGAAACGAAGCGACCAATATATTGAAGTGAGGATTTAAAGCAGCCATGAGCAGGACGTGACGATCTCCTTCGGTGAGCCCAGATCCAGGGCGTTATGTGTCGGCCCTGCAACTATGGAAGCAACCTTGGATGGCGGCAAATGCTATGGACTGTTCCTGCCTTCCTTTGAGGTATGACCGTTGTCTTCGACCGTTCAACCTTGGCCAGAATGGTTGCAGATGGCACCACAAAAGTGAGAGTCTCCCAAGAATGCTACCTGGTCAAAAAAGCACGCTAAAGTCGATGTGTTGGCCTACGGGTTTCGGCCCAAGGGCGCATAACAGACACACCGCAATCACATCTGAAAAAACACTCCGGATGAACGAAAAGAAGAGAAGAAGAAATTGTAAGAAGACACAGATTATGGTCGTCACTAGGAAGAAGGAAATACCACAGTGTAAAATACAAGTAAATGGGAATATTATTAAACAAGTGAATTGGTACAATTATCTCGGAACAATCATAACATCTGATGGGAAATGCCTTGAAGAGATTAGAACTAGAATTGCCATGGCGAAGGTAGCCTTTTGCAAGATGAAAAACATACAGACCAATAAAAAGATTTCAATTGCAATGAGAAAAAGAGTGTTGAGGAAATACAAAGAACCTGTAATTTTGTATGGTGTGAAGCATAGACAATGAGCAGCCAAGCTGAAAAACATCTGATGGCTGTGGAAATGTGGTTTCTGAGGAAAATGCAAAGAATACCATGGACAGACAGAAAAACCAATGGCCGAGCCTTACAAGAAACAAATGAAAATCGTTAACTGATTAGAGAAAGTAGACGTAGACAGTCACAATTGTTTGGATACATCATGAGAAAGAATAAATTGGAGAACTTGATGGCAACTGGTAAGATCAAGGGGAAGGAAGAGAAGTAAATACCTGGATGGCTTGGCCAAGTGGCATGGTCGAGACTAGAACATTGAGCTGATCCATGACTCTGGTGATCTAGTGAGATGGTGAATTATGACCACCCACGCTTATCGGCATGGCACATGGTGATGATCATAATAGCCAACAACATTCTGCATACAGCCAACAAGAATATTCTTTATGCAGTCACCAAGAACATTCTGCATGCAGCCAACAAGAATATTCTTTATACAGTCACCAAGAACATTCTGCATACAGCCTACAAGAATATTCTTTATGCAGTCACCAAGAACATTCTGTATACAGCCAACAAGAATATTCTTTATGCAGTCACCAAGAACATTCTATATAGTCACCAAGAACATTCTGTTTACAGCCTCTATTTCTCCAGCAGGAACATTCAATGTACAGCCAGGAAGAACATTGTGTATGTAGCCAAAAAGACATTTTGTATAGCTCGAAAATAAACATTCCATACACAGCCAACAAGACCATTAATCTATACAGCCAACAGGAACATCTGTATACAATCAAAAATAGTCAGTGTACAGCCAATAAGAACATTCAGTATGTAGTCATCTAGAACAATTAATGTGCAGTTAAAAAGAACATTCTTTATTAAGCCATCAAGAACATGTTCTCTATTGCATACAGACATGAAGAACATTCAGTATACAGATAAGAACATTCAGTGTGCACTATATTCAAATCATTGACCTATCTGTAGAGATATGTGGGTGTTTATAGTGACATCTTTATATGTGCTATATTCAGATTATCTTGTCTGTAGAGATATGTGGATGTTTATAGTGACATCTTTATATGTGTTATATTCAGATCATCTTGTCCGTAGAGATATGTGGGTGTTTATAGTGACATCTTTATATGTGCTATATTCAGATCATCTTGTCCGTAGAGATATGTGGCTGTTTATAGTGAGTGACATCTGTGTGTGCTATATTCAAATCATTGACCTATCTATAGACATATGTGGGTGTTTATAGTGACATCATTATATGTGCTATATTCAGATTATCTTGTCTGTAGAGATATGTGGCTGTTTATTGTGACATCTTTATATGTGCTATATTCAGATCATCTTGTCTGTAGAGATATGTGGCTGTTTATAGTGAGTGACATCTTTGTGTGCTATATTCAAATCATTGACATATCTATAGACATATGTGGGTGTTTATAGTGACATCTTTATATGTGTTATATTCAGATCATCTTGTCTGTAGACATATGTGGCTGTTTATAGTGAGTGACATCTTTGTGTGCTATATTCAAATCATTGACCTATCTATAGACATATGTGGGTGTTTATAGTGACATCTTTATATGTGCTATATTCAGATCATCTTGTCCGTAGAGATATGTGGGTGTTTATTGTGACATCTTTGTGTGCAATGTTCAAATCATTAACCTGTGTATAGAAATATGTTGGTGTTTATAGTGACATAGACATTTGAGGGTAGGTCAGAAAGTTATACACCACAATTATTATCTCTTTAACCATTAATAACATACACATGAAATCTAGTCACAAGGTTCATGCACATATGCAGCAAACATTTCTACTTCTCAACATAATCCCCATCTTTAACGGTTTTACGTCAACGTGAAGCAAGAGCACGTATCCCAGATCTGTACCACATTTTGTCCTCTTCTTGTAGCCATTTCTTCACTGCATTAATCACTCCTTCGTTGTCTTCAAACTTTGTCCCATGGGTAGCATTCTTAAGGGGACCAAAACGATGGAAATCAGATGGTGCCAGGTCTGGACTTTAAGCTGTAAAATGGATGGGGCAGTACATTCCACCAATTTTGTCAACTTGTGTGAGGACGTGCGTTGTCATGAAGGAGAATCAGTTGTGAGGCCTAACCCTGCAGTAAGGACAATTGAGTCATAATGTTTTACACACAAAAATGTCCCCATCTGTCTCGAACCGCCACAACAATTACAAACAAATTGTTTTCCTTTGGGCCTTATGGTCCTCTGTGAGAGCTCAAAGAACCCATCTTGCGCAAACCTTTGAATATCCCAGGTTTTTGAAAATTTCAATCACACTATATCTTTGCTTATTGTAAGCTGCACAGACAAGTGGTGACTTGTGATTCGCCTATCTTTGCCAATCATGATGTCAGCTCATTCCAACATGGTCCGGCAGGTGGCTGTGGCCTGCCCTCGTATGTTGGTGTTTATAGTGACATCTATGTGTGCTATATTCAGATCATTGACCTGGCTATAGACATATGTTGATGTTTATAGTGACATCTATGTGTGCTATATTCAGATCATTGACCTGGCTATAGACGTATGTTGATGTTTATAGTGACATCTTTGTGTGCTATATTCAGATCATTGACCTGGCTATAGACATATGTTGATGTTTATAATGATTGACATCTATGTGTGCTATATTCAGATCATTGACCTGGCTATAGACATATGTTGATGTTTATAGTGACATCTTTGTGTGCTATATTCAGATCATTGACCTGGCTATAGACATATGTTGATGTTTATAATGAGTGACATCTATGTGTGCTATATTCAGATCATTGACCTGGCTATAGACATATGTTGATGTTTATAAAGACATCTTTGTGTGCTATATTCAGATCATTTACCTGGCTATAGACATATGTTGATGTTTATAGAGACATCTTTGTGTGCTATATTCAGATCATTGACCTGTCTATAGACATATGTTGATGTTTATAATGACATCTATGTGTGCTATGTTCAGATCATTGACCTGGCTATAGACATATGTTGATGTTTATAATGACATCTATGTGTGCTATATTCAGATCATTGACCTGGCTATATACATATGTTGATGTTTATAATGACATCTATGTGTGCTATATTCAGATCATTGACCTGGCTATAGACATATGTTGATGTTTATAGTGACATCTATGTGTGCTTTGTTCAGATCATTGACCTGGCTATAGACATATGTTGATGTTTATAATGACATCTATGTGTGCTATATTCAGATCATTGACCTGGCTATAGACATATGTTGATGTTTATTATGACATCTATGTGTGCTATATTCAGATCATTGGCCTGGCTATAGACATATGTTGATGTTTATAGTGGCATCTATGTGTGCTATGTTCAGATCATTGACCTGGCTATAGACATATGTTGATGTTTATAATGACATCTATGTGTGCTATATTCAGATCATTGACCTGGCTATAGACATATGTTGATGTTTATAATGACATCTATGTGTGCTATACTCAGATCATTGACCTGGCTATAGACATATGTTGATGTTTATAGTGACATCTATGTGTGCTATATTCAGATCATTGACCTGGCTATAGACATATGTTGATGTTTATAATTAGTGACAGCTATGTGGGCTATATTCAGATCATTGACCTGGCTATAGACATATGTTGATGTTTATAATGACATCTTTGTGTGCTATGTTCAGATCATTGACCTGGCTATAGACATATGTTGATGTTTATAATGAAATCTTTGTGTGCTATATTCAGATCATTGACCTGGCTATAGACATATGTTGATGTAGGGTATAGATCATTGACCTGGCTATAGACATATGTTGATGTTTATAATGACATCTTTGTGTGCTATGTTCAGATCATTGACCTGGCTATAGACATATGTTGATGTTTATAATGACATCTTTGTGTGCTATATTCAGATCATTGACCTGGCTATAGACATATGTTGATGTTTATAATGAGTGACATCTATGTGTGCTATATTCAGATCATTGACCTGGCTATAGCCGTATGTTGATGTTTATAGTGACATCTATGTGTGCTATATTCAGATCATTGACCTGGCTATAGACATATGTTGATGTTTATAGGGACATCTATGTGTGCTATATTCAGATCATTGACCTGGCTATAGACATATGTTGCTGTTTATAGAGACATCTTTGTGTGCTATATTCAGATCATTGACCTGGCTATAGACATATGTTGATGTTTATAGTGACATCTATGTGTGCTATATTCAGATCATTGACCTGTCTATAGACATATGTTGATGTTTATAGGGACATCTATGTTGAATGTTTTAGTGACATCTATGTGTGCTATATTCAGATCATTGACCTGGCTATAGACATATGTTGATGTTTATAGGGACATCTATGTGTGCTAAGATTCAGATCATTGACCTGTCTATAGCATTGTTGCTGTTTATTAGAGACATCTGAAATCTTTGTGTGCTATATTCAGATCATTACCTGGCGATAGACATATTTTTGATGTTAATTAGTGTCATCTATGTTTTGTGCTAGTATTCAGATCATTGCCCTGTCTATAGACATATGTTGAGTGTGTTTAGGGACATCTAGTGTGCTATATTCTATCATTGAACTTCTATAGACATATGTTTGTTGTTTAATAGATACATTTATGTGTGCTATATTCAGATCATTGACCTAGTCTATAGACCGTAGGTTTGAGTGTTTAATGAGTGACATCTTTGTGTGCTATATTCAGATCATTGACCTGGCTATAGACATATGTTGATGGTTATAATGAGTGACATCTTTGTGTGTCTGCAGGGAAAGCCTCCACAGGTGCAACCGAATACTTTCTCCTGATGGTCTGTTTGTTGTCCTGGAGGAGGAGGACCATGCTGATGATGATGGATGGCTTGTTCACGAAGAAGACAGCGATGAAGTTGACCACGCGTGTCATGACCTGTCAGCTTCTCAGTCTCCAGTTGGCCAGCAAGAATCACCTGGGGTGGAATGTGGAGATGGTTATGACAGTTCAGTGTGCACTAGTGGACATATGTCTGAAGAAATGTGGGATACAGACTCTAACTCACATGTGACGTGTGGGATACAGACTCTCACTGACATGTGATGTGAGGGATACAGACTCTCACTGGCATGTGGGATACACTCTCACTGACATGTGATGTGAGGGATACAGACTCTCACTGACATGTGGGATACAGACTCTCACTCACATTTGACGTGTGGGATATAGACTCTCACTGACATGTGAGATACAGACTCTCACTGACATGTGATGTGTGAGATACATACTCTCACTGACATGTGAGATACAGACTCTCACTGACATGTGAGATACAGACTCTTATTGACATGTGATGTGTGAGATACAGACTCTCACTGACATGTGAGATACAGACTCTCACTGACATGTGGGATACACTCTCACTGACATGTAATGTGTGAGATACAGACTCTCACTGACATGTGAGATACAGACTCTCACTGACATGTGATGTGTGAGATACAGACTCTCACTGACATGTGAGATACAGACTCTCACTGACATGTGAGATACACTCTCACTGACATGTGATGTGTGAGATACAGACTCTCACTGACATGTGAGATACAGACTCTCACTGACATGTGGGATACAGACTCTCACTCACATGTGTGTGTGGGATATAGACTCTCACTGACATGTGAGATACAGACTCTTATTGACATGTGATGTGTGAGATACACACTCTTATTGACATGTGATGTGTGAGATACAGACTCTCACTGACATGTGATGTGAGGGATACAGACTCTCACTGACATGTGATGTGTGAGATACAGACTCTCACTGACATGTGAGATACAGACTCTCACTGACATGTGATGTGATGGATACAGACTCTCACTGACATGTGAGATACAGACTCTCACTGACATGTGGGATATAGACTCTCACTGACATGTGAGATACAGACTCTCACTGACATGTGGGATACAGACTCTCACTGACATGTGGGATACAGACACTCACTGACATGTGAGATACAGACTCTCACTGATGTGATGGATACAGACTCTCACTGACATGTGAGATACAGACTTTCACTGACATGTGATATGTGAGATACAGACTCTCACTGACATGTGATATGTGAGATACAGACTCTCACTGACATGTGAGATACAGACTCTCACTGACATGTGATGTGATGGATACAGACTCTCACTGACATGTGAGATACAGACTCTCACTGACATGTGAGATACAGACTCTCACTGACATGTGAGATACAGACTCTCACTGACATGTGAGATACAGACTCTCACTGACATGTGAGATACAGACTCTCACTGACATGTGAGATACAGACTCTCACTGACATGTGAGATATAGACTCTCACTGACATGTGATGTGATGGATACAGACTCTCACTGACATGTGAGATACAGACTCTCACTGACATGTGATGTGATGGATACAGACTCTCACTGACATGTGATGTGATGGATACAGACTCTCACTGACATGTGAGATACAGACTCTCACTGACATGTGAGATACACTCTCACTGACATGTGAGATACAGACTCTCACTGACATGTGAGATACAGACTCTCACTGACATGTGATGTGATGGATACAGACTCTCACTGACATGTGAGATACAGACTCTCACTGACATGTGAGATACAGACTCTCACTGACATGTGAGATACAGACTCTCACTGACATGTGAGATACAGACTCTCACTGACATGTGAGATACAGACTCTCACTGACATGTGATGTGAGGGATACAGACTCTCACTGACATGTGAAGTGAGGGATACAGACTCTCACTGGCATGTGATGTGTGAGATACAGACTCTCACTGACATGTGAGATACAGACTCTCACTGACATGTGAGATACAGACTCTCACTGACATGTGAGACACAGACTCTCACTGACATGTAAGATACTGACTCTCACTGACATGGGAGATACAGACTCTCACTGACATGTGATGTGAGGGATACAGACTCTCACTGACATGTGAGATACATTCTCACTGACATGTGAGATACAGACTCTCACTGACATGTGGTGTGTGGGATACAGACTCACTAACATGTGATGTGAGGAATTGCCACAGAGCGGCTGATAAATAATTATTTATTGTTGATATACTGCTGATGGGCTCTGTGGTTTTATATGGTTTTTGTTAATGAAGTCATTGTTAATGTACTACGGAGCAAATGGAGTCTCACACAGCTGAAATCATCGACATGGACTGATAGTGTCGTTCGGAGCTGATATGGTTCGTTTTGACTATATATGTGGCTTCTTTCTCTTGAGCTCAACTCCGTGAACTGTATATTGAATATTAAATATTATCTTTGAGCGATGCGACTCTCTGGTGTTACCATCTCAGTATTACAGTTAGTTATATGCAACTGTTTCTCTTTGCTTCTGAACAAACTCAGACTGTACACAACTAGAACGCAAAGCTTGGCAACTGAAATCATATTGTCACATTCTGTTAGGCTACACACATAATACATTTAACTTACACAACTGCAATTAACCAACGTTACGGGTTAACAAAACAACTCAAATCGTATTGTCACATTCTGTTAGGCTACACACATAATACATTTAACTTACACAACTGCAATTAACCACTGTTGCAATTAACCAACGTTAGGGGTTAACAAAACAACTCAAAACCACAAATGCTAATACTCTAGTAGCGGAACAGTGTTTGGCCTTTCTACTTGAAACAAAGAACCAGGTCCACACTTGATGGTGGCTCAAGCCCAACAGATCTTGAAGATGGCGCTTTGTCCTTTTCACACATGTATAACCTGGTTCCATGTTCACTTCTAGCTAACTCATGTATAACCTGGTTCCATGTTCACTTCTAGCTAACTCATGTATAACCTGGTTCTGTGTTCACTTCTAGCTAACTCATGTATAACCTGGTTCTGTGTTCACTTCTAGCTAACTCATGTATAACCTGGTTCTGTGTTCACTTCTAGCTAACTCATGTATAACCTGGTTCTGTGTTCACTTCTAGCTAACTCATGTATAACCTGGTTCTGTGTTCACTTCTAGCTAACTCATGTATAACTTGGTTCTGTGTTCACTTCTAGCTAACACATTTATAACTGATTCTGTGTTCACATCCAGCTAACACATTTATAACTGATTCTGTGTTCACATCCAGCTAACACATTTATAACTGATTCTGTGTTCACATCCAGCTAATACATTTATAACTGGATTCTGTGTTCACATCCAGCTAACACATTTATAACTGGATTCTGTGTTCACATCCAGCTAACACATTTATAACTGATTCTGTGTTCACATCCAGCTAATACATTTATAACTGATTCTGTGTTCACATCCAGCTAATACATTTATAACTGGATTCTGTGTTCACATCTAGCTAACACATGTATAACTGGATTCTGTGTTCACATCTAGCTAACACATGTATAACTGGATTCTGTGTTCACATCCAGCTAACACATTTATAACTGGATTCTGTGTTCACATCTAGCTAACACATGTATAACCAGATTTTGTGTTCGCATCCAGCTAACACATTTATAACCTGGTTCTGTGTTCGCATCCAGCTAACACATTTATAACCTGGTTCTGTGTTCGCATCCAGCTAACACATGTATAACCAGATTCTGTGTTCACATCCAGCTAACACATTTATAACTGGATTCTGTGTTAACATCCAGCTAACACATTTATAACTGGATTCTGTGTTCACATCTAGCTAACACATGTATAACCAGATTTTGTGTTCGCATCCAGCTATCACATTTACAACCTGGTTCTGTGTTTGCATCCAGCTAACACATTTATAACCTGGTTCTGTGTTCACATCCAGCTAACACATCTATAACTGGATTCTGTGTTCACATCCAGCTAACACATGTATAACCAGATTTTGTGTTCACATCTAGCTAACACATGTATAACCAGATTTTGTGTTCACATCTAGCTAACACATGTATAACCTGGTTCTGTGTTCACATCCAGCTAACACATGTATAACCAGATTCTGTGTTCACATCCAGCTAACAAATTTATAACTGGATTCTGTGTTCACATCCAGCTAACACATTTATAACTGGATTCTGTGTTCACATCCAGCTAACACATGTATAACCTGGTTCTGTGTTCACATCCAGCTAACACATTTAGAACTGGATTCTGTGTTCACATCCAGCTAACACATGTATAACCTGATTCTGTGTTCACATCCAGCTAACACATTTATAACTGGATTCTGTGTTCACATCCAGCTAACATGTATAGCCTGGTTCTGACGCACTTTTGTCCTCCAGCCAACTGTCTGCTCCAATTCAACGCCATAAGTAAACTCATGGTAACCATAAACAGACTGATCTCTCTCTCTGTCTCTCTCTCTCACACACACACACACACACGGGTGGGCTCTGTATACATTTATTACCTAACAGTAATACACAATGATGCAGATTAGCATGGTCGAGTGGGTAAGAACGTGTGTTCTTAACACATCCGTTATGCTGATGCGGAGGTTAGCGGTTCAACCTCTACACCGGACAGCTGGACTAAAAGTTCACCTGTCGTCCTTGACTTGGTGATGTAAACTACCAGTACCTCTGAAGTCGGAGTAGGTTCGCCTGATTGCGAGGTACAGTTAATATGGAAAGCTAACCCATGAGCAAAATTCAGTCCATCATTACTAAAAATAGTGTGTATGGACTACGTTTGAGTTCAGAACGAGCGAGCGCAAAAAAAATGCACAATGATTAATGATGATTCCGAAATCCACACATTACTCTATCTTTCATGCATGAATAAGTGATTAATCTGTGTCCCATTACAATCGTATATAACTTCCCAGTTATTACTTGTGACAAGTTGTCTGATAATGCACATTACTAACTCCATCAGTTTTTATACGCTGGTAGTAACAGTCAATATGCTGGTGTTGATTGATTGCAAACGTCCTGTATTGGATATGCAACTAAAACTAAAGTAACAATATCATCTATTCGTTCCATGTTCTCATCAGGACTCATCTTGGGGAAGATATACAAATGGCCAAATATATTCACAATAACACCAGCTTATGGCAGAGCATTGGCAGACCTCGGGGCACGGGAGGTGATACAGCTTCTCTTATCCCAACAACCCCAACATTACCAACTACAACAACTGATCCTCCACATGAGCAACTCCACCAACAAGATTCCCATTCCGACTTTTGAAGAAAAGATGTTCCGGCCCTGTTTAACAGACCGAACTTGCGATTGGTTGTATTTGAGGCCCTAATGGTGTTTAATTGTCTGCTTGCGGAAATAGGGCTGCGTCTTTCGCTTCCATGAAACCGGCGAGAAATGGTGCCCCTGATGTATCTGGAAACAATGTAGCGCGTGGACGGGTCTGACAGTTTAAGTCAGCCCTCTCTCGGCTAGTCCAGCTGACTAGCAAAACTGGATTATCTAACTGACCACTCTTAATAATCAATGCCCCGTATATCCTACTAGACTCTTCCACACCGTTCCTTTCCTACATCAATGTGCAAGTGCTCGTTGTGTTGCCAATCATTGTCTGCTGGCCTCGCCACCGTGGCCTTGTCGTTCCCGCCCAGGAGTGTTCAGGTTGGTGTGTCTGTGAGGCCGAGACTGATCATTGGTCTTTCCTCCCATTGCTTAGTTTTGACTGAGGATCGTTCTTGTTCAAAGCAGAACACTGTTTATTACGGATCTGTCTGTTGTTTCGAGGCGCCCGCCAAGTCTCATCTTGGACCAGCTTCAGATTCATGATGCTGGAAAAGAAGTCATCATCGCTGTCGCCGCCCACAGAGTGATCATCTGAGGAACAGCTGCTGGAAGAGAGGCTGTCAGCAATGTCAACATTGGCTAGTTTAGATGGCTGTAGTCCCCTCGCCTTGTTCCTGCGCTTGTCTGTCACGGCTGTAGACTGACTTTCTGGCCCTGCTTTCACGTCTGCTAACCGTTGGGCTCTGTGCGAGCCCTGGGCCTCGAACTTGCTTGTTTTCTTGCCACAATGGTGTCTTCTTGGGCGGTCAGGCCATCTCCCGTCCTGGTTTCTTGGTTGTCCCGTCATTGTTTGATGCATTCTTTGAGGCTTGGATCGACGCATCGCGGGTTACACTCCCCAAAGATGTTGTATTTGTTCCTTTGTTGCCGGATATACCCCAGACACAGTTCCTGTATTGGTGAAGATTGCTCTTGCTCAGTTGGCAGCGACTACTGGCATGCTGTGCCCGATCACCCGACCTAGTCCCGTTGATACCTGTATGCTCTGGGTGCCGAGAAGTGCGAGGTATGTTCACCAACATGGGATGTGAGGAGGCGCCGACCGGTGGCGGACACTCACGTGGAAGTGCGTTTCTGGTGTTTTGTGAACGTGAAGAGGCTTCTCTTGGTGCCCGCCATGAAGCTGGACCAGGCGATGACGATCCACCATGTGCCACTGAGTCTCGGACATTGAGCCATGGTTTGGCTGACCTCTGCGGCTGGTAATCCGAGTGACATCGAAAGCTGCTACCGCTCATGTGATAAGACCAGGACCAGACGACATTGTGGTACGTTGGTAACTCTCTAGCTCGAAACATGTAGGGCCCAGGTTTAATGTAATCCATGGTGTGAGCCGTTATATCGCTGGTAAGTTTTACCCGGTTGCTGTCAGTTAACGATTTCTGTATGGTCAGTCTGTGGCTGAAGTATTGCTATCTAATCATCAATCTCAGAAGGTGAGCACTGGTGGCGTCAGCAGGCTGATTGCTCCACGATTCACCAGCGAATAACAGTTTAAGAAGAACAGAGAAATCACCAACTAATGTCGCTAGTACAGAAGCAGTAACACGACAAGCTGGCGAGTTCCGTCACAACGTGAAGTCTATGGGACTATCTGTGAACTAATCTCATGTCACACACCGCTGCATGATATCAGGTGGCAGAGGCCCATTGTTCTAGTGGGGGTGTGTATGTATGGCTGGGGGGTTTCATTGGTATCAGTGATAACGTCGTCTGGAAACATTCGAGTCCAGTCCGTGAAAAAGTTTTAAAATATATATATGTTTTAAAATTTTTATTCTGTCCTTAACAGTACGTTGCGATAAACTCACGAGTGATTTTCAATACAGTTTTAAGTTCGCGGTTTGCCATTAACCTCCTCCATATGGAGGTTGTCACAGGCCACTAGGAATGACTACTATGAAGACATGATACAGGCAGAGAATATTTGACGTGTGCTGAAGAGAACTAAAGACACAGCTCCAGGCCCGGATGGGGTTGTGTACACCCATATGAAGAACATGAGCGATGGTGACTTGGAGGAAGATGGATTTTTGTTTAAACCTTAGCATGAAAAGGATTGGTTGCACACCTACCTTGTCCCACTCCCAAAGCCAGGCAAGGATAACTCAAAACTAAATGGATATAGAATTATCCCCTTGCAAAACTCCTTTGGCAAATTACTCGATCAGATACTAGCATGTAAGCTACAGCACCACTTGGAAAGTCTTTACTGCTCCCCAAAGAGCTTGAGAGCTACTGGCCTGGGAAGAACACCTGGGCCAATGCGACATTTGCATTTGATGTCTAAGAGGGCTTCCAGAATAAACAACAGGCGGTGGCGGTGGCACTTGACCTGGAAGAGGCTTACAACAGGATCAGGTATGATGGTTTGATATACACTCTGTTAGACCCGGGGGTCTGGCCTTGGATTGTCAAATGGATTGCGGCAGTACTTTATCACCGTAAAATTGCACATCACATTTGTTCCTGGACTTCTGACCCCTGTACTCGGGGCATGCCGTGCTATGATACAGAGAGGCAGCGCAGCAAGAGGCACTGTAAGGGGGCGGTATAAGCAGCGAAGGCGGGGGCGGTGTTTCGAAGACTTGCACCATACGGAGAAAATCTACCGCACTGCCCTGTCTGTACTATTACACCTGGGCTACCACATAGATCTGCCATGTCCCCAGTGTTTATTAATGTAAACATCCGCAAAGTTGCAGCAACTGAGGCACCAGAAATCATTAGAATCGTGACATTCCCAGATGATGTGCTGGTGTATAGACAGGGCAGAGACGGGGGAAGAGGAATGACTGAAGACTTGCAGTCGGCAGTAAACATGGTGACGGAGTGGTGCATGGGATCAGGGGCCGTAATAAATCCAGACAAGGCATCGGTTGTGTGGCACTCCCTGGATAACCGAATCGTGAAGGCAGATGTCCCATCATGTATCACATTGAATGTACGTCCTCTCAGTAGAGAGAGAGAGAGAGAGAGAGAGAGAGTAAATAGAAGTACAGAAGTGTGTCTTTTAAGGATTATGTAGAAGCTTTGGTGGCGATGACTGGAAATGGACTTAATACATTGGTGGGTAAAGTTGAAGAGAAGTCAACAGATAGCTGTAGGTTATTGTCACCCATTTCACGACGGTAAGCAGAGGATCTCTCTCTCTCTCTCTCTCTCTCTCTCTCTCTCTCTCTCTCTCTCTCTCTCTCTC
The DNA here is from genome assembly GCA_014155875.1 of Cepaea nemoralis. Taxonomy (NCBI): domain Eukaryota; kingdom Metazoa; phylum Mollusca; class Gastropoda; order Stylommatophora; family Helicidae; genus Cepaea; species Cepaea nemoralis. Next base: position 65,434 of record JACEFZ010013014.1, read on the forward strand.
TCTCTCTCTCTCTCTCTCTTTTTTTTTGGTGGGGGGGGGGGGTTAAAACAATGGCTACGGTCATCGGCCATTATGGTCACTGCTAAGAAAGACCGCAACGGCAAACTACCTTCTTTACAGGTGCCAAGAAAGCCATGTTTTGGAATCTCATAGAAAATCAGAGAAATGGCGTAAATGGGTGATTCATAAGAGCAGCCTCGCCCGGTAGGGGTAGTCATGTGCGCCAGCTTATCAACATTGAAAGTAGGAACTTTGAATGTAAGAACTATGAGTGGGGATGGAAAATTTGATAATATTAAGAAAGAAATGAGAAGACTGAATATTAACATGTTATGTATATGTGAGACCAGATGGACAGGAATGGGCATTATAACATCTGAGGAATATAGTATAATCATTTCTGGTGCAGAGAAAGGAAAAACAGCTACGGGTAGCAATTATAATGAATATAGAGAGATCAAAATCTTTCAAATTTCTCATCAACAGAAGATTTCGAAATACCTTAAAAGTCGTAAACACTATACCAAGCGCAGACTGCTGCAGCGATCATAGATTAATCATAAGCAATATACATACACTTAAAGAAGATTAAATATACACCAAGAAACACACAATTTGATCTACAGGCACTGAAGAGTGCGGAAATAAAAGATAAATTCAACGTAGAGGTAAAGAACAGATTCGATGCATTGTCCTATATGGAAATATTATTTCAAGATATCAGCGACCAATGGGAAATATACAAGAAATCAGTCAAACAAATGCAGAAACAACTATCCCAGAAATGAAGATGATGAGACGTAAGACGTGGATGATGGAAGACATCTAAAAACTCACGGCAATAAGAAGAAATAACAAAACTAACAATAAAAAATATGAAGACACTCACAGGAAGCTTAGGAAACTATGCAAAGACGACAAAGAAGCATGGGGTGAGGAAAATTGCAGGGAAATTGAAAACCAACACAACACCCGCATTTTTGTTTTCGCTCGCTCGCTTTGAACTCAAGCGTAGTCCATACACCCTATTTATAGTATTGATGGACTGAATTTTACGTGTGGGTTAGCTTTCCCTATCAACAGTGTCCCTCGCCATCAGGCGAACCCACTCCAACTTCAGAGGTACATGTAATTAACGTCCCCAAGTCAAGGACGCAGGTCAACATTTTAGTCCAGTTGTTCGGTGTAGAGCTTGAACCGCTTACCTCGGCATCAGCACACCTGATGTTTAAAAACACGCGTTCTTATCCATTCGGCCATGCAGACTTGCTCACCCGGAATACCAAATTCTTATCCATTCGGCCATGCGGACTTGCTCACCCGGAATGCCAAATTCTTATCCATTCGGCCATGCGGACTTGCTCACCCGGAATACCAGATTCTTATCCATTCGGCCATGCAGACTTGTTCACCCGGAATGCCAAATTCTTATCCATTCGGCCATGCGGACTTGCTCACCCGGAATACCAGATTCTTATCCATTCGGCCATGCGGACTTGCTCACCCGGAATACCAGATTCTTATCCATTCGGCCATGCAGACTTGTTCACCCGGAATGCCAAATTCTTATCCATTCAGCCATGCGGACTTGCTCACCCGGAATACCAGATTCTTATCCATTCGGCCATGCGGACTTGTTCACCCGGAATACCAAATTCATGCACACAAGAATTAATGATATTACTAACACAAGACCACACACATCAACGGACTGCCTAAAAAATCAAAGGTGGCAAAATCATAATAGAAAAGATCAGAAGTTGCATACGTGGTCAGATTATGTGAAAGACCTTTATGATGATGTAAGAGAATAACAGTATGATATTCGAAATAATAATGAAGGACCATCAATTTTGTAGATGGAAGTTCAGAATGCTATTAACCATATGAAAACTGGCAAGACCCTGGGTCCAGATAACATCACAACATAAATAATCAATGCCTTAGAAGAATATGGACTAGAGCAAGTCACCAGACTGCTGAACGCAATATACGATACTGAGATATACCTCACGAATTATACCTCATACGAGATATACCGCAATTCTATGTTTAGTGCAATCCCGAATAGTCTTGGAATTTGATCTGTCATTTACTGCCAATATGATAGTACCTTGCGGTGTATGGCATAGGGGGAATTAAGGCCACCTGGCTAGTGCAGTCGCCGCGAACTGTACAGGTTAAGATTTTCTTTTTGCCCCGACAGAAAAACATCCCACACTTTACCAAGGGATCGAGCCCGGGTCTCCCGAAGGAGAGTCGGCGTTCTAGTCACTCGGCCAGCCGCTCCTCTGGAATGTGATCAACATCGAATAATTAATATAATGAGCCACATCACGAAGATTGTGCCAAAAATCATCACGCAAAGATTTAGGAAGAAAATGCAACCCGAAATAGGAGAAGAAGAATGTGGGTTCGAAGAAGGCAAGAGTACAGTAACATTAATTGAACGTTCTATAGAAGTAAACAAAGTCTTACAGCTTTGCTTTATTGGCTACAAAAAGGCTTTCGATAAAGTAAGACATGTCAACATGATGAAGGTGCTTTCAGATCTATAAATTGATGGGAAAGACTTTAGACTTGTAAAAAACATATATTGGAAACAACAAGTTGCCATAAAGATTGATATTGAATTTGGTTATGAGAAGAAATACGTTGGAGAACTTGGTGACAACTGGCAAGATCGAGGGGAAGAGAACTGGGGGAGGCAGAAAAGTAAATGCCTGGATGGCTTGGCCACGTAGCATGGTCGAGACAAGAACACAGAACTGATCCACGACTCTGGTGATCGAGTGAGATAGTGAAGCATGGCCGCCCACGCTTATCGACATGGCACATGATGATGATGATGATGATGATTATAATATTCTGTCTGTACTAAAGTTGTTGAATGTTTATAATGTAAGTATTATGCTATTCTGTTTGTCATAAAGTTGTAGACTGTTTATAATGGTTATTATCTTCTAAATCATGAGTTAGTTTCCATATTTCATTCACAACTTTCACAATTTCACGCTAAACGGCCATTCCATAGCTCGTGAATGTGGAGGTTAGTTCCAAACATATTGCTCAAGCTGTCCCAACATCTCCCTGGGGACACCCATCCACAGTTATCAGTTATCAGTTATCAGTTGGGGTATCTTCGTTGCACTCCGGACATGTCCATAGGTGCTCAGATCCTCCCCCCAGCATATGCATCAGCGTCCGGTGGCTAATAGTGCCAGTTCTGTGTTGGTTGACGAGGCGCTTTGTTTTCCCGATGTACCTCTCGCGTCTGGCTGTGCCGATTCTTACTCCCAGGTCTTTCATCCTGGAGAGCGATGTGGAATCACTGGCGTCAAAATCCTCTGTTCTCGCCATATCTTTAAGGGCGTTAATAACATCCGCACGATCCATGGGCTGGCCATCTGCAGGGGGTGCAGAGCCAGCCAATTTATCAGCTCGTTCATTTCCCTCGACTCCCGCATGTCCCGGGACGAAGATGAAGGTGACTTTGCGGACAGCAGACTTCCGCAGCGACTCAGTCCACTGTCTACGTACAGATCCAGCTTCGACCTTCTGAATCATGCTCATTGAATCACTTAGTACACACACGTTGGTATAATGCTGTGATTCCAGCCATATGAAAGCCTGTGTAACTGCCATCACCTCCATCGTCATGCTGCTCGTGGTCATAGAGTGGGCACCACTGGATTCTTGAACGGTTCGGCCCGCTGAACGGGCTGTAAATGCCCACGCACTTCTCTGCTGCTTTACAACAGATCCATCTGTATAGATGAGCACTTCGGGGCTATCTGAGTGATCATAGATGAGCGCGTTAACCTCTGCATTGACAGCGGCAGGGTTCTGCTCTCTGCACCGTCTGTCGAGTGTGATAATGCAGGAGAAGGTACACTTAAAAGCTGGAGGCACCGGCACCCATTCCTTGCCGGGGTTGATACTGGTTAGACTGCAGACCTGTCCGACGACATCTTCCGCCCGACCCATCCATGATTTGCCCCTCTTTAGCCTGTCACCCTTTTCTCTGAAAACAGCGTCATGCAGAGGGTGCTGCTCATCTGCACTTATTTTTAAGTATGCACGAGCTCTCCAGATCTTGATCCTGTGTTCCATTGTCGGGAAGTCAAGGAGGTATCTCATTGCTACACAGCTGGTGTCTCTCGTGCAGCCCAAAATGATGCGCATGGCTTCGTTTTGTACCTTTTCAAGTCTTCCAATCTGTGTAGGGCTGACAGTGAGGATGGCCAGGGCATACTCGATGCGTGAAAGCACAAGTCCTTGGAACAGAAGTAATAGCAGTCTTTGCTCGATATTGGCAGTTGCCATGACTCTCATTGCTGCCAAACCTTTTCGAGCCTTCGTTGTGACATAATCGACATGATCTCTGAAGGACAGGCTACGATCAAGCCTCACGCCAAGATATGTCATTGACTGGGTTCTACTCAGAATGCTCCCATCCATTCTTACTGCCGGCAGGTCTGTTTTCACAATATGGTTGTTTAGTGAGAACCATGTAACCGTTGCCTTTGCAGGGTTGACAAGGGCGTCGGCATCAGCACACCATGAGGAAATTCGATCTAGTTCGCCCTGCATATGGTTGGCAACCGCCTGTCTATCTCGACCCTGTCGATACACGAGGATGTCATCAACGAATGATAGAGTCCTACCCCTCCCATCCAACTGTTGTTCAGTGATCGGCACCGTATACACGTTGAATAGTACTGGTGACAGTGGTGAACCCTGCGGCAATCCTGGACATATCGTTATCGGCTCAGAAGACCAACTCCCGCATCTTAGCACCACCTTCCTTTGGAGTAGAACTGCAGCTATCCAACGTACAAGGTGAGGGTGCACTTTCAGTCTGAGGAGGGTTTGCATCAGGTGCTCGAAAGATACTCTGTTATATGCGTCCTCTAAGTCTATGGCGGCCGCACATGTCTCTTCTCTGACCTGAAATCCTTCGTAAACATCTTGAGCAAAGACCGCCGCATTCAGCCATGACTCTTTGTTGCGTCTGTATCCTCCAAGTGTGGGCGGGAAGCAGCCGAGCTGTTCCAAGTCCCAAGCAAGTCTGTGTGCTACAATTTTCTCCAGTAGCTTGCCAACAGTATTCTGCATCGTAATGATTCTGTAGCCGCTTATCTTGGAGTGGTCTTTGTTCGGTTTTGGCAGCGGCAGCAAGTAGCTGTGTAGCCATTCTTCTTTGACCTGACCCCTCTGGATACTGGTGTTGAATTCTCTGGCCAGTTCTTCCATGTCATCATCTGATATCACCATTAGGTCACCATATCGGATGCCGTCTGGGCCTGGGGCGGTGTTAGGTGATTTCTTGAGCATCGCACACAATATGTCAACTGTGATTGTCCATTCTTCATCTGTCCCGACCCCCTCGCACAACTGAGAGAGTGTTGTTTTGGTCCTCTGTCTGGCGGGCTCGTCTTTCTGGTCAGTCTGTTCTATGTAGCGTGCAAGAAGGGCCTTACCTTTATCCGCATCCGACTTTTTCCATGCGAGGTCTGTGCCTTGAAAGTCTGGAATACCCCTACGTTGTGCAGCACCGTTCATGCTCTTGTGGAGGCGCCAGAATGTCGTAAGAGATTGCTCGGAGCACACCTTCCTGCAGAACTCGTCCCATTTGTCGGCCTTGGCCTGTTTGGCGCAGGATTTGAATAAAGTCGACCCATCCACAACATGGGGGTACGCTGTCATGGGTAGCCTACAGTGGGACACATATTTGTTTTAGAATTGTAAACAGCGGGAAAACATTTTCTGAAATCACGAAATCGCTCAAGAAATGTGTACGTTCAGATATGACGTAGGGTGTAGCATGTTGAGACGGAAGCTGAAGACAGACATGACGTTTGATGTGGCGTGTTGAGACAGAAGCTGAAGACAGACATGACGTCTGATGTGGCGTGTTGAGACAGAGGCTGAAGACAGATATGACGTTTGATGTGGCATGTTGAGACAGAGGCTGAAGACAGACATGACGTCTGATGTGGCGTGTTGAGACAGAAGCTGAAGACAGATATGACGTTGGGTGTGGCGTGTTGAGACAGAAGCTGAAGACAGACATGACGTTTGATGTGGCGTGTTGAGACAGAAGCTGAAGACAGACATGACGTCTGATGTGGCGTGTTGAGACAGAAGCTGAAGACAGACATGACGTCTGATGTGGCGTGCTGAGACAGAAGCTGAAGACAGACATGACGTCTGATGTGGCGTGTTGAGACAGAAGCTGAAGACAGACATGACGTCTGATGTGGCGTGTTGAGACAGAAGCTGAAGACAGACATGACGTCTGATGTGGCATGTTGAGACAGAGGCTGAAGACAGATATGACGTTTGATGTGGCATGTTGAGACAGAGGCTGAAGACAGACATGACGTCTGATGTGGCGTGTTGAGACAGAAGCTGAAGACAGATATGACGTTGGGTGTGGCGTGTTGAGACAGAAGCTGAAGACAGACATGACGTTTGATGTGGCGTGTTGAGACAGAAGCTGAAGACAGACATGACGTCTGATGTGGCGTGTTGAGACAGAAGCTGAAGACAGACATGACGTCTGATGTGGCGTGCTGAGACAGAAGCTGAATACAGACATGACGTCTGATGTGGCGTGCTGAGACAGAAGCTGAAGACAGACATGACGTCTGATGTGGCGTGTTGAGACAGAAGCTGAAGACAGACATGACTTCTGATGTGGCGTGTTGAGACAGAGGCTGAAGACAGACATGACGTCTGATGTGGCGTGTTGAGACAGAAGCTGAAGACAGACATGACGTCTGATGTGGCGTGCTGAGACAGAAGCTGAAGACAGACATGACGTCTGATGTGGCGTGTTGAGACAGAGGCTGAAGACAGACATGACGTCCTATGTGGCGTGTTGAGACAGAGGCTGAAGACAGATATGACGTTTGATGTGGCATGTTGGGGCAGAGGCTGAAGACAGACATGACGTTTGATGTGGCATGTTGGGACAGAAGCTGAAGACAGACATGACGTCTGATGTGGCGTGCTGAGACAGAAACTGAAGATAGACATGACGTCTGATGTGGCGTGTTGAGACAGAAGCTGAAGACAGGCATGACGTCTGATGTGGCGTGTTGAGACAGAAGCTGAAGACAGACATGACGTCTGATGTGGCGTGCTGAGACAGAAGCTGAAGACAGACATGACGTCTGATGTGGCGTGTTGAGACAGAGGCTGAAGACAGACATGACGTCTGATGTGGCTTGTTGAGACAGAAGCTGAAGACAGACATGACGTCTGATGTGGCGTGTTGAGACAGAAGCTGAAGACAGACATGACGTCTGATGTGGCGTGTTGAGACAGAAGCTGAAGACAGACATGACGTCTGATGTGGCGTGTTGAGGCAGACATGACGTTTGATGTGGCATGTTGGGACAGAGGCTGAAGACAGACATGACGTCTGATGTGGCGTGTTGAGACAGAAGCTGAAGACAGACATGACGTCTGATGTGGCGTGCTGAGACCGAAACTGAAGATAGACATGACGTTGGATGTGGTGTGTTGAGACAGAAGCTGAAGACAGACATGACGTTTTGTATGGTGTGGTGAGACAGAGGCTGAAGACAGACATGACGTTTTGTATGGCGTGCTGAGACAGAAACTGAAGATAGACATGACGTTGGGTGTGATGTGCAAGACAGAGACTGAAGACAGACATGACGTTTTGTATGGCGTGCTGAGACAGAAACTGAAGATAGACATGACATTTTGAATGGTGTGCTGAGACAGAGGCTGAAGACAGACATGACGTCTGATGTGGCGTGCTGAGACAGAAGCTGAAGACAGACATGACGTCTGATGTGGCGTGTTGAGACAGAAGCTGAAGACAGACATGACGTCTGATGTGGCGTGTTGAGACAGAAGCTGAAGACAGACATGACGTCTGATGTGGCATGTTGAGACAGAGGCTGAAGACAGATATGACGTTTGATGTGGCATGTTGAGACAGAGGCTGAAGACAGACATGACGTCTGATGTGGCGTGTTGAGACAGAAGCTGAAGACAGATATGACGTTGGGTGTGGCGTGTTGAGACAGAAGCTGAAGACAGACATGACGTTTGATGTGGCGTGTTGAGACAGAAGCTGAAGACAGACATGACGTCATGATGTGGCGTGTTGAGACAGAAGCTGAAGACAGACATGACGTCTGATGTGGCGTGCTGAGACAGAAGCTGAATACAGACATGACGTCTGATGTGGCGTGCTGAGACAGAAGCTGAAGACAGACATGACGTCTGATGTGGCGTGTTGAGACAGAAGCTGAAGACAGACATGACTTCTGATGTGGCGTGTTGAGACAGAGGCTGAAGACAGACATGACGTCTGATGTGGCGTGTTGAGACAGAAGCTGAAGACAGACATGACGTCTGATGTGGCGTGCTGAGACAGAAGCTGAAGACAGACATGACGTCTGATGTGGCGTGTTGAGACAGAGGCTGAAGACAGACATGACGTCCTATGTGGCGTGTTGAGACAGAGGCTGAAGACAGATATGACGTTTGATGTGGCATGTTGGGGCAGAGGCTGAAGACAGACATGACGTTTGATGTGGCATGTTGGGACAGAAGCTGAAGACAGACATGACGTCTGATGTGGCGTGCTGAGACAGAAACTGAAGATAGACATGACGTCTGATGTGGCGTGTTGAGACAGAAGCTGAAGACAGGCATGACGTCTGATGTGGCGTGTTGAGACAGAAGCTGAAGACAGACATGACGTCTGATGTGGCGTGCTGAGACAGAAGCTGAAGACAGACATGACGTCTGATGTGGCGTGTTGAGACAGAGGCTGAAGACAGACATGACGTCTGATGTGGCTTGTTGAGACAGAAGCTGAAGACAGACATGACGTCTGATGTGGCGTGTTGAGACAGAAGCTGAAGACAGACATGACGTCTGATGTGGCGTGTTGAGACAGAAGCTGAAGACAGACATGACGTCTGATGTGGCGTGTTGAGGCAGACATGACGTTTGATGTGGCATGTTGGGACAGAGGCTGAAGACAGACATGACGTCTGATGTGGCGTGTTGAGACAGAAGCTGAAGACAGACATGACGTCTGATGTGGCGTGCTGAGACCGAAACTGAAGATAGACATGACGTTGGATGTGGTGTGTTGAGACAGAAGCTGAAGACAGACATGACGTTTTGTATGGTGTGGTGAGACAGAGGCTGAAGACAGACATGACGTTTTGTATGGCGTGCTGAGACAGAAACTGAAGATAGACATGACGTTGGGTGTGATGTGCAAGACAGAGACTGAAGACAGACATGACGTTTTGTATGGCGTGCTGAGACAGAAACTGAAGATAGACATGACATTTTGAATGGTGTGCTGAGACAGAGGCTGAAGACAGACATGACAGTCTGTGTAACATGCTGAGACGGAAGTTGAAAACAGACATGACGTTGGAGGGTGCTGAGACAGAGGCTGAAGACAGACATGACGTTCTGTGTGGCATGCTGAGACAGAATCTGAAGTCAGACATGACGTTCCGTGTGTCGTGCTGAGACAGAAGCTGAAGCGGTATTCCGTGGGATTTGAGTGGAAGCCCTACCTGACAGGGCACAGTTATTCAGTCAGTTTACGACCATGTCTATCTCCATGCCGAACCCCACCGACACCCAATGTTACAAATAATTGATTTTGTAGCGTCGTGGGTTATAACGCTTGTATCATTGCCATTGAATGTGAACAGGACATCTGTGAGACACCACGTTGCTGCGCTACGAATTATATTACAGATATATTCATTTCATGAACCCAGCTGGTTCAGCTTGATGTTTCAACAAACCTAGAGTGTCCGACCCCGTGACAGCTGGCATACGTGCTGGGGAAGCAGCAAGGGGAAGACAAGCAAATCTAGAGGGCTTGGATAACTTGTTTAGTAGGGACAAGCAAACCTAGAGGGCTTGTTTACATAGTTTAGTAGGGACAAGTAATCCTAGAGGGCTTGGATAACTTGTTTAGTAGGGACAAGCAAACCTACAGGGCTTGGCTATGTTGAGTTGAGTTGAGCTAAATACCGACATCACTGCACGCAGGACATTCCCATACGCGCTCCGTCCCCTCGTTAAACAGCCAGCGAAGAGTCACACTACTAATCGTTTCCACCGCTATATGATTGAAAGTTCTCCTGGTCTTCCCTCTCAGTGTTTAGATTATAAGAGAACTCCTGCCAATCCCCCGCAATCTCATCCTTTCCACATACGGGTTCTCAATCTGTTCCTCCGCCTTCTCCACCTGGTCCCACAGGCGCACGACCACCTCCCCCTTGTCCATAGGTAATCTGCCACCAAAAGGTGCATTCCCTGCCAGCCTATCAGCATGTTGATTACCCCGCACTCCCGAATGGCTAGTGCAGAAAATCCATACAATTCTCACAAACTGTGACATCTGAAGCTGCTATAGTCATTCCATATGAAACATTCCTGTCTCCACCTTACTAATCTGATATAAAGATATATATATATATATATATATATATATATATATATATATATATATATATATATATATATATATATATATATATATATATATATATATATATATATATATATATATATATATAAAATCTGATATCAACAGTGGTGCCCAGAAGCCGGTATCCCTACACTTCAACAGTTCCGACCACTGTGGCGTTGCCGACATACAGGTCACGGCGATCAAATCGTGCACGATCGCAAGACATTGGAAAATCACCTCATCTTCCAGTTGGGTTCACTCTCCCGTCACGGTCTCAATGTCTAACACAGTTTTATTTAAATCCCGTACGCCTCCTGCCCCCTCCCATCCCCGTAGTCGTATAGTCCACTAATAAGCCAGTTGCATGTCCTTCACAGGACTTTGTAGTCAACGCAAGCATTATCTTTGCCTTCTGTGACTTCCTGGTTGGTTTGCGTGGGGTCACTTCTCATTGCTTTCTGAACAACCGGCACTTGTGCTATTTTATGACGGCAAGCGCTGGTTGGTCTACATCCTAATGGCCCGCAGCAGTGTTTCGAGCTTGGAGTGCGGAATTGTGAACTGCATCCGTTACATCGCCACAGAGTCTGCTACGGTGCTCGATCTATCCATATTGTCCCTTTTCGCTCTCATGGGCGCACCCCCCCCCCCCCCCCCCCCAGCGCGGGTTCCCTCACCGGTCGTCTTAGCCAACCCTCGAGCTTCTCGCTTTATTGACATCTAGTCAGTTGACCCTTTAACCACTACATCCGGTTTATTTCATCCACGGATAGCCGCTCAAGCAAGGATACAGATGAGTAACCTAAATACTTTCATGTAGCGTCTTTCGTGTATTTGTTTGTCTATTTTTATTTATTTGTTCTGTTGCTGACGAAGGCTTTGGCCGCAACGTCCATTTTGTTTCTTGTAGTCAGTGCTCTAGTAAAGCTCACAATCTACTTCTCGTTTTTCGGTGATTCATTCATTGCTTTTTAAGCTTTACTGCAGTTCCCCTCATTCTTGTTAACCACTGTCTCCACGTTACTAAGCATTTCCTTTGAGTCCACGATGAAGACAATGTATGTTGCAGTGGTCTTCTCTAACCAACGGAATCCCGCGGTGACTGCTTCCACCTCCATTCTCATGCTGGAGGTCGTAGCCTCGTATGCCAGACTTTCCTTTTTTAAGAATCGCCCATTTGCTTTGGAAATGAAACCCCGACCACTCCGTCTGTTTCTCACCACTGATCCATCAGTATAGATCACTTTGTCACCTTGATATGTGTAACTCTGGATCAGTTGTTGCACTTCAAACTCAGTGCAGTCCGCTGCCCATTATCTGCACTCACGATCTAGTGTTATTATTACATTGTACCAGTCCGTCCTGTCTGCCGGTACTTCAACCCACTAGAGGGCTTGACTAAATTGTGTAATAAGGACAAACAAACCTAGAGGGCTTGACGAAATTGTTTAGTAGGGACAAGCAAACAGTGGGCTTGACTCATACAATTAACACACGCACGCACGCGCACACACACAAACACACACACACACAGAGAAAGAGAGAAAGAGAGAGAGAGAGAGGGAGAGAGAGAGAAAGAGAGAGAGAGAGAGAGAGAGAGAGAGAGAGAGAGAGAGAGAGAGAGAGAGAGAGAGAGAGACGTACTTACAACTTCAGATATCTAAGGGACACGGGAATCATGTTGTGTTGGCAATCATAACTACAACGCCTTAGAAACGACGCAACGCTACACGACCTACTACTACCCAGAAAAAGACAACTCAATACACCGATACCCCACGCGCCACCTACCGCTCATTCTTTTACAATCGTAACATTATTAGCATTAGTCGCAGCGGCCGTCTTTACTTTTCAGTACATTTGAAGTTCGTCGTAGCACTTTGTTGTGAGCACTATCGCCTATCATAAAAGCAGCCAATATACAAGTAATTTGTTTCGTTATTTTTCATATATCAGTCTGTGTGATTTTATGGTCTTCATTTGATGCTCCTTTGCACACGTTCCTAAACCACTGGACCTGACGACTATATCAACCCAACCACTGGGCCTATTTGCACAACCCCGTTACCCTATATCGTACCCCTATACCTTTATGCATAAAATTTGGTGGAACTGCGGTAAAGCTGTGAAAGTTTAAACAATATATAATGACACAAAGTAGTGCAGCTTTACATAACAGAGTTACGACACATACAGAACGTTGCGGCGGTTAGCCTTCATCAGCAAACAAACACATTCACAAACACAACATACAGTCAAGGAGAACTCCTGTGACTACATTAGAAGGTGATGACAGGACGAGAGGAACAAATGCATGGAAAAATGGAAGCAATGAAGAGGAAACTGAGAATTGACGAAATGTTAATTGAAAAGAATGTTAGTCGAAGAAAATGTTTAATAGAAAAACTGTTTATAGAGAAAAAAACTGTATACTCACCTCACGTACGGACCTGTGAATGTTTACGGAAATCTCAGGTGTATTTTTATAACGGTGCTGGATGTTACGGTACAGTGAGCACATAGAAAGAAGGGGGCGGGGTAGGAGGCGTGTAAAATTGACCACGACCCCATTGTGTTGTTGGTCTGGGTGGACTGGTGTGTAGGAACACGCGTACTTACATAGACACACTTCAACTGACAAAATGCTAGTGTATGTGGACATGCAAGAAGAGAGAGAGGGAGAGAGAGAGAGAGAGAGAGAGAGAGGAGAGCGAGAGACTCTCCCTCCCTCTCTCTCTCCCTTTCTCTCTATCTCTCTCCCTCTCTCTCTCTCCCTCTCTCCCTCTCTCCCCCTTTCGCGCTCTCTCTCTCACTCTCTCTCTCCCTCTCTCTCTCTCCTCTTACATCTGGCTTCTCTGTGCATACCTTCTTCACGTGCATTGCCAGTGGTTGGATCTTACACAACCCCAACAACTCTAGGACTGGGCGAGGGGCTCCTGAAGCGCGTTGTATGACTAGCAACCATACTGACTATTTCGTAGGTTACAATATGCCCCATGTGGTAGGTCGCAGGCACTTTTCCTCTCTCTGTCTCTCTCTGTCTGTCTCTCTCTCGCTCTCCTCTCTCTCTCTCCTCTCTCTCTCTCTCTCTCTCTCCTCTCTCTCTCTCTCTCTCTCTCTCCCTCTCTCTCTTCTTGCATGTCCACATACACTAGCATTTTGTCAGTTGAAGTGTGTCTATGTAAGTACGCGTGTTCCTACACACCAGTCCACCCAGACCAACAACACAATGGGGTCGTGGTCAATTTTACACGCCTCCTACCCCGCCCCCTTCTTTCTATGTGCTCACTGTACCGTAAAACGCATGCTATGTAACACGCGAATCCATATGTTTGTGTATTCTCATCTGTCATATTATCAGTTAAATACCAATTGATTATCATGCATAATATAAACTCATGTTCATTACTGTAGTTTGAGTGAGAGAGTCAGTGAGTGTGAATGAGAGACAGAACGAGTGAGCGTGGAGTGAAAGAATGAGCGGGAGAGTGAATGTGTGGTGTGAGAGAGAGAGAGAGAGAGGAGAGAGAGAGAGAGAGAGAGAGAGAGAGAGAGAGAGAGAGAGAGAGAGAGAGAGAGAGAGAGAGAGAGAGAGAGAGAGAGAGAGAGAGAGAGAGAGAGAGCATCACTATTTTTACGTCACATACATTTTATGTACACATTTTTCTCCATGTTTAACATTTTTATGAGACTGCTCATGACAAGTGTCAGTGTATGTGTGTGAGTAAAGTGTGGGAGTTTTTTCATACTAGTTTCAATACTAACGTGAGACATTTTGTATGTGTCTAGATGTGAGGAAGTGTGACTGTATGTGGAGGATGTGTGTGAGTGTGGGGATAAGTGTGGGTGGGGGTGCGTGGGTGGGGTATGCGTTTGGATGGGTTGGGGTATGTGGGTTTTGGTGGGTAGTGGTATTTGTGGGTGTTGGTGGGATGTGTGGATGGATGTGTGGGGGTGAAAGTAGGGGTGTTGGAATGGGTGTGGGGGATGTGTGTATGGGTGGAGGATATGTGTATGGGACGGATGCGGGGGATGTGTGTTTATGTGGGTGGAGATGTGTGGATGGTTTGAGGAAGTATGTGTGGGAGGCGGGTTTGTGTGGATAGGGGATTGTGTTGGGTGGATTGGGGATGCAAGGGCGGGTGGGGAGATGTGTATGGTGTGTGGGTTTGAGATATGTGTGCGGTGTGTTGGTGGGGGATGTGTGAATGATGTGTGGGTGGAGGGTATGTTTGTGGTGGTATGGGTGGAGGATAGTGTGTGGTGTGGGGGATGTGTGTGATGGGTGCGGGGAATGTGCGTATGGGTGGGGTATATGTGTGGGTGAGTAGGGGATTGTGGTTGTTGGTTGAAGTATGCGGGGGTGTGTGGGTGGGAGATGTGTGTGTGGATGGGGAATGTGTGGGTGGGGGTGTGTGAGTGGCTTAGGGATGTGTAGGTGGGTAAGGGAGTTGTATGTGTCGGGGTGGGATGTGTGAGTGGGTGGAGGATGTAGTGTGGGTAGGGGTATTGTGATCGAGAGATGTTTGGTTGGGGGTGGGTGGGTGGGGTGTGTGAGTGCGTAGTGGAGGATGTATGCGTGAGTGAGTGTGTTTGGTGGACGGGTAGGGAATGCGTGTGTGGGTGGGGAGAGGTGTGTGGTGTGTTGGTTGGGGATATTGTGTGAGTGAGGTATGTGTGTGTGGGTGGGGGATTTTTGTGGTGTGTGAGTGGGGGTATGTGGGGTGGATGGGTAAGGGTATCTGTGTGGGTGTGGGTGGGAATATTGTGTGGTATCTGGGTGGGGGATATGTGTGTGGTGTGTAAGTGGGGATGTGTTGGTGAGGGATATATGTGTGTGTGGTGCGTGGGTTGGGAATAGTGCGTGGTAGGGGGTGTATGTGATGTGCGGGTGGGGGATTGCGTGGTGGGGGTTTAGGTTAAGGCATGTGTGGGTGGGTGGAAGTTGTATATGTGGGTGGTGGGGTGTGTGTGTGTGGATTGGGGATGTATGGGTGGTTAGGGAGGTGTGTGTGTGGGTGGGGGGGGGGGGGTAGGGACATGTCAGTTGGTGGGGATGTGTGTGTATGGTTTGGGGATGTGTGAGTGAATGTGCGATGTGTGGGTTGGTGGGGGATTGTGTGCATGGGTGGGGAATATGTTGTCGATGGAGATGTGGCTAAGGGATGGGTGGTTTGAGGTGTGGGTGGGGAGAGGATGTGTGGGTTAAGATGTGGATGGGCGTGGGATGTGTGGGTTGGTGGGGGAATGTTTGTGGGTGGCGAGTGTGTTTTGGTTGGGGGATCAGGTGAGGGCAGTGTGGGGGGGATGGGTCGGTTGGTGGGGTATGTATGTGTCCTTGGTGTGCGTGTGTGTGGGTAGGTGGGGGTGTTTATGTGTCCCTTGGTGCGCGTGTGTGTGGGTAAGTGGGGTTGTGTGGGTGGGGTGATGTATGGATAGGTGGGAGATGGGCTTCATAACATGGTAATTAGCCTTGTTTAAGTTTACAACATTCATTTCACAATGTTTATTTTTCTTCCTATGTAAATGTATAATGCTCTTGATGAACGAAAGACGAGTGATTGAAAGGGCCGAATGTAAGACGGGCCTGCGCGCCCAATTTGTGACCCTAATAAAGTTGATTTGATTTGATTTGATTTGATTTGTAACATCCAGCACCGTTATAAAAATACACCTGAGATTTCCGTAAACATTCACAGGTCCGTACGTGAGGTGAGTTTACAGTTTTTTTCTCTATAAACAGTTTTTCTATTAAACATTTTCTTCGACTAACATTCTTTTCAATTAACATTTCGTCAATTCTCGTTTCCTCTTCATTGCTTCCATTTACCCATGCATTTGTTCCTCTCGTCCTGTCATCACCTTCTAATGTAGTCACAGGAGTTCTCCTTGACTGTATGTTGTGTTTGTGAATGTGTTTGTTTGCTGATGAAGGCTAACCGCCCTATACCTTTATGGTGATAGTGATTAAATCATATCCACTACAACCAATAATAACCGCCATCTTTATTATTTTTTAAAAACTTTTTAACGGTATTTATTTAAAGATCTGATCACGTAACCCTAATCCATATCCCTAATCCTGTGTATGGTGAGGATGTTTCTACATCACTTATGACACTAAACCATCTTTTCACTCACCCCGCCCCTTTTGAGGAAAACAAAACAACAACAACAACAACAACAACAAAACTGGTAACTTTTTCAAATACTCCCATCCATCTTAAGTAATTGAGACCACGCCAAGCCAGGGCCACAAACAAAAATCCATAAAATCTAAAAATAGATTTAAAAATGAGGAGGAAGACCGATAATCAGTAGAATTATAAAGGAAATGTCCTTCTCCAAAATGTACTCGACAGGGCGCTGTGGTATGCTCACTGATAGTTGAGAAGTTTCTCGCACCAAAAAAGTGACAAAAAGACTTCCCAAAGGAAAGTCTACCCACTGAAGGAAGTAAAGTTATAAATGGCTCGTAGATAGCTAGGCAGTACAAATCATACAAGTTCCAGAAGAAATCTAGACTCCTTACACTGATCGAGTTTAAGGGAAACTAAAGCGAACAACAGTGCTTTGGTTACAGACTGTATACTTAATTATCCTTCCTAAAAACATCCTGAAAAAGAAACGGACCCCCAGACTCGCTTGCACGCCAACAGGAAGACAGGAAGACAACATTGCTACAAGCTTTCTCCCGGACTCACTATACTCTAATTCTAGTTACTTATATTAGCAGAGACTGTACTCAAATTGTAGTATTTATATTATATCAATGCCGGCTTCATGGCCTAGAGGTTAGCGACTTTTCTCCGTAATCTCTTATACTCTCGTAAGTAACGTGACGACGGTGAGAATCAGCAGTGGTTCGAATCGCGTTGGTAGCTTACGGGGAATGTGAGCCGGCCGCTCAAAAAGCAATGGCAAACTACTGAGCGTAATCTTGCTGTCACGAAGTGTTGTTGACGACTCGTCTAAGGGCATGAGGACTAATACGTTTCTGTCTATTCAAACATTTCATCGCTCCTTATACTTGAAATATAAAACGACAACCAAGAAACTGCTACTGCAGCAATCCTTTACAAGACGATATTATTTTATATCTTGCAGACTTTAATCTGACGACTCCTGTCACATGTCGACAAACCCAATCGCTCCACAACGAAACACTTGAGAATCACACACACTGAATTAACACAAAGAGCGGCGTAACTGACTGTTAGCCATGCTCAAAAGACATGCTGCGTCCGAACAGGACGGCAGCCCAAGTCTAACTCCCTTAGTGACGTTTTTCGTGACGCTTCCCTAGTTTCCCTGTGCACTCTATAATTGTACATTTCGGTGCATCTTTTAGGGAAGCTCCCTTCAGCCTTTCTCAGTCTGCTATGTGTCAGTGACTGATATGTGGCATTATGCCCCCCGCCCTACAAATTAAATGATATTATCATTTAATTCATATACATTCATTACCCATGACAAATAGCATCACTGACAACCTAAGTATCAATTGCTGAACATGACATTATGGTTCCCGTTAATAACCCTAAAAAAAAAAAAAAATTACTGACGGGCATGCCCTCCTGCTCACACCCACGGTGAGCGTCATGTGGCCGGCCTATGGGAGGGCCGGACCAACTAATGATACCATTAGTCCCTAACTTGTCCTCACTCTAGGTCAAAACCCGGAGTTGTGGACGAGAGTATCAATCGGTATCATGCCGTCTGTATCAGTTGCCGATCCTCGTTGTCGCTGGTTCTGTATATATCTTGCATTCTCATTTAATGGCTGTAGGTGAGGTAGAGGCTGTCGCTGATCACATTCTAATTTAAGGGATATTTCTAATATTATTAAGTGCCGTACCAATAATACAACAATATAATTCATTCAACTAGCAATGTCATAATAGCACCAGCTCTCTTTGTGTAAATAATGATCACCTAACCAATCATATTTCCGTAAATATTCTAATAAACTAATACTCTTCATACTCCAACATGATAAATCTTCTTCTTCAATCGACTGTTGTAATGTGGTATCATTGCCCAATGCTCATACCTGTATGTAGAGAAGCTAACTCATCATGCTTTAATCTACCCATCGGTGCCTGTAAAATTGCTGACATAACCATATAAGTTAGTATCCATAAATCATCTTTAACTTTCTGACGATGATATGTCGGTATGATATTGACTGCCTTCACCATATCTCAAAGAGAGTTTCCCCAAACCTCTTAGATTAATGACGCTGGTTAGTCCATAGTACACCTCCATATTCACATATCTTGGTACAATTCTAGTGTACTGTTACATCCGCTCAGGGGAGTTGCTTCTATCCCAGTACACCTCACTGCACCCTCACATCACGTGTGTTTTCCTCTGTACCTTTATTATAACAACAATTGACAAACCTTTGCGTATGATCAAGCAGTAAATCAAAACTAATTTGTAAGACCACATGCATAGTCTAAAACCAATATGTAAGGATCTTTATACTAACATTTAGCACAAATACAACAGATTAAATGACCATCACCAACGAATACAACAAATAAACACCATTCACTTAGTTTCCTATCATTGAACTCATGAACAACCTTAATCACGTGCTGGATTCACGTGAGAACAACATGACATTCTTTTATTCATGACGATGTAAATTAAATTAAATTATCCCTTAACTTTCAGGTGTATTAGCCGTTTTTAAATGTCATTCATATTTTAGTATCTAGATTTCATTCTGATAAGTTTTTTCGACCAAATCCCTGTATGTTTTCACTCAATTTAACAACGTCGTGTATTTCTAATTTGTTATTGAATTGTTATCCATCGTTGACACAGAAGTTTGTCCTCTAGTATTCGATATTCCAATACCGACGACTGATGTAATGACTGGGTAATTGGGCATCCATATAAAGTAGGTCTCAAACGTTGTATCATCGATTCGGGCGACTGACTGGCCCTGCTGGAAAAGTTATCGCCTATCCTGAACACGATCGGAATTTCTTCTAGACTCGATATAAAGGAGCACGGTTGACCTAATGGACGTGGATGAGTAATCATCCGCGGGTTTGGCGATTCAATGTTTTTGGGCAAAACGTTAAAATATGCATGGACATTCCTCGGATTTGAAAATGTAGCCAAAAAAGTTCGTGATTTGGTAATGAATGACTGAGTATCTCGGCCTTGAGCAACCAGTAAAATCTGCTCACGATTTTAGCTTGATCTCGACTGCATGTAGACTAGTCAGTGTTGGTTGTATTATGATTTCAATTCACAATGTTTCAAGTGAAGTATATTTTTTTAAGATGTAATTTTTCTTAATGACGTTTAGTGTACGTTTCCATAAGTTCTGTTTCTCAAGGTTGATTTTTTTCTAAAACGAATATTCCACTGTATAGAACGATTGAAGTAAATTTCATGATTGAATAATCGGACATTGATATAACGAAGTTTCGAACGATGTATCCAAAGCGATCGATTGGTCTTACTTGAAAATTCTGGTCTATGTTGAATATGTTGATTGTAACTTCTTCTGATCTCAAATATTGATTTGCAGGTTTGGTGATTCAATGTCTTTGAGCAATTTCCCAAAAGTAGTACGATGTGAGAAAATATCCTTAAAGTTGAAATATGCATTGATATCTCTCAGATTTGATAATGTAGCCAAAGAAATATGTATCGACTTTTGACAATGTATTGAACCAGATTTGTAACTTGATAACGTGTGATTGCGTATCCTGGTCATGATTTCAGCTTCATAATTGAATGTAGACTGTTTCGTGTATGTAATTCATTTGGTTTCTTGAAAATCATTGTAATACTGTACTTTTCTGTACGCACGAATTGTTTTTTTTCCCTTCATAATGTCTGAATAAACAATATGTTCTGAGAAATTTGTTCATGATCTCGAAATAAGATTCACTTGATTTCATTCAAATGTTCAATTCTCAATGTTCACGTACCAGTTTGAATTTCATACAACCCATCGTTTCCAGGAATTCAATTTTGATTACTGAAACTTCCAACGTTCAGTGTATTTCGACTGTTTATAAATTGTACATCCATAATCTTGTGTCGTTGTAATTCAAGAAATTTCTTGCCAACGTTCTTGTAAAACCGCGTATATATGTATATAATTCCTCTGTTAACTGACTGTTTATCTTCTTTCTTGACGTATACAGGGTCAAGTATTTGAGGTAAAAATGTGAACCGGAGCATACGGAATCTGTCTTGTGAACAAACAGTTCAATGCCATGTTATTAGCATGCATCTTTTTACAAGTTACGATCAGGTGATCGGTAGTTGCCTCTTCCAGAGTGCCTGTTAAGACCAGGTCAGCATCCGAAGTAAATGAGGACAATCAATACGGATACAAATGATGAACTAGTAATACGGCTGATCACAGTCGAGACTTTCGCATACTGTCGAACAACATTTAAACTCAATTTGAAATGAGTAACAGCATAGTCCATGTACGCTCTCCTTCCTCTTAACACAACTATGACTACCACAGTTTATATGTCGATTGAATTTTTGTTAATCAAATCTTCCTGTATCTGTGCAAACGAATAGTATCTGCATATGATCAAATACAAAAGGTATCGTGATCTGAGTTCAATTTTTCAAATCTTTGATAACTGTAATCAAAATATTGTATCTTCAGAACCAACAATAATTTCTGACGACATATTAGATAACGTTATTATATTCGTGTCGTTGGAAACCTGAAATATTTATGTAGATCAATATAATTGCATGTTGAGAACTTGCGTGTGTCAATTTGTTGTTTATTCAAGCAAATTTTTGTCAGTTGAGTTTTCATTATCGTATGAATGTTTGTACATCATTTCCTCCGTTACTGAATATGACATTTGTTAATTTTCCTTACTTGATCCATCAAACAAACTGCGATTAAATATTAGTTGAACAGTTCTTTGAACTAAAATCGTAAGATCTTCATACTTTCCTTTCCGGATGTTTTGTGTATGACCAAAATGATGATGTCATCACCACTGCTCAAAAATTTGGTTACTTGGTTTGAGATTATTCCACATATAGTAAATTATATATGATGGCTTCTTGATAAAAATCTGCATGTGACCTTGGCCTTCATTTGAATATGGCTCGATTCGTTAAATTACTGCAAATATGTCGTAAATTGACAATAAATCACGAGTTCATAATTATTACTACCGGTACAAGACCCCATTTGTCACGAAGTGTTGTTGACGACTCGTCTAAGGGCATGAGGACTAATACATTTCTGTCTATTCAAACATTTCATCGCTCCTTATACTTGAAATATAAAACGACAACCAAGAAACGGCCACTGTAACAAACCTTTACAAGACGATATGATTTTATATCTTGCAGACTTTAATCTGACGACTCCTGTCACATGTCGACAAACCCAATCGCTCCACAAGAACCACTTGAGAATCACACACACTGAATTAACACAAAGAGCGGCATAACTGACTGTTAGCCATGCTCAAAAGACATGCTGCGTCCGAACAGGACGGCAGCCCAAGTCTAACTCCCTTAGTGACGTTTTTCGTGACGCTTCCCTAGTTTCCCTGTGCACTCTATAATTGTACATTTCGGTGCATCTTTTAGGGAAGCTCCCTTCAGCCTTTCTCAGTCTGCTATGTGTCAGTGACTGATATGTGGCACTTGCCAAGAAATCAACAATCAGTTGAAATATGCTGTTGTTGACAGCGATGTCCTGTAAAGGATATGCAAGAATTTTTTACATTTTATATTAGTAGAGACTGTACTCAAGTTGCTGTATTTATATTATCTCAATATATATGTAAATTTATTTTACTGAAACAAACATCAATAAAAGGGAGGACGATTCGACAAAATACTGTGATTCGATCTTTTACCACTTAATAAACTAGTTTATGTCTTGAATAAAGCATTCATGCTTTTAAATCTAAAATCATTAATGAAGCCTAAGCACATCAACTAGGACAGTGGTTATCAACCGGTGGGAAATTCCTCCCTCACCCCCAGGGGGGAATTTTAGGGTTTCCGGGGGGGGGGGAATTAAGATTATAGCAATATCGCGTTAATACAAGAATCGATTACTTGATATTGTTTTCCCCTCCATACTTTTAGTTTCTGTACTTCTCACCCTTCTGAAATTCATTTTATATCGTAAGTAGACCCGAAATCACGTTTTATGTAGACGTCTAGACTTGTTCTAGTATGTATTATTCAATTTAGACATTTTTTTGACTCTACTATACGGGTCGGGGGGGGGGAATATATAGGGAGGAAATACGAAAGCGGGGGAATGACGTTCTGAAAATGTGGCGAAGGGGTGCACGGGCCAAAAAAGGTTGAGAACCACTGAACTAAGATATTGAAGGTTGGTGGTAGCTCTGGAACTGGGATTTTTTCACGTGGACTTCTAGTAACAAAATTTTCCCTGGTCTCTGGGTAGACAGATCCGACGCCCGTGTGTGTTGTTGCACACGTAAAGAAAAATCCTCTGGCAGTTGGAAATCGAAAATGAGTACCTTAACGGCGAATTGAAAGTTCTCCTGGTATTCCCTACCAGTTTTTAGATTCTGCCAGAACTCCTGCCAATCAAAGTAGTTCAAAACAGGCCTAGGCTGCCTTAATAATGGTGCATGGAATGATGGTGCATGGAATAATGGAATAGGATCTCAGTTCTATTTTGTTGGTTTTCGGAACTCCATCCATCCATCATGTACCATGCCGGTAAGCTTGGGCGGTCATGTCTTGCCATCTCACTCGATCACCAGAGTCGTGGATCAGCTTCGTGTTTCTGTCTTGACCATGCCGCGTGGCCAAGCCATCCAGGTATTTACTTCTCGGTCTCCCCCTTGGTCTCTTCCCTTTGATCTTGCCAGTTGTCACCAAGTTCTCCAAGTCATCTCTTCTCATAACATGCCCAAAATTTTTTGACTGTCTACGTCTAATGTCTCTAATCAGTTTACGATCTTCATTTGTTTCTTGAAGGACTCGTTCATTGGTTTTTCTGTCTGTCCATGGTATTCTCTGCATTTTCCCCAGAATCCACATTTCCACAGCCATCTGATATTGTTTCAGCTTGACTGCTCATTGTCCACGCTTCACATCCATACAAAAGTACAGGTTCTATGTAGCACTTCAACACTCTTTTTCTCGTTTAAATTGACATCTTCTTATTGGTCAATATGTTTTTCATCCTGCAAAAGGCTTCCTTCGCAATAGTAATAGTGATTCTTGTTCTAATCTCTTGAAGGCATCGCCCATCAGATGTTATGTATGACTGTTCCGAGACATTAACTTGTTTAAGAATATGCCCATTTACTCGTATTATAGTATTTCCTTCTTCGGAACTGGGGGTAATGATTAACAGGGACAAACGGGATCATTCGTATTGCGGCGCATATCATGAAAGTAGTCACTGAGGTGATAAGTGGAGAGCGATACGACTTGGAGATAGCAGCAAAAGGACAATATTACGTCATTTCTTGAACAGTTCCGAGTCATAATTTATGAACTGATAATTAATACAATGCAGTTGGCATCAAAAATATACAACATAACTATATAACTATAACGTGCGATGGCCAGCGTCGACATAAGAACACGAAAGATGTGACCAAGTTTACATGAAAACAAGACTGGCAGATATGTAATAATGTCTCAGAAATGTTGTCAAGCTAGGAATGCTGAACTTGTCACCCCAGATCCCGTTGTTTAGAAGAGGGGGAACACTTGAACTTAATATCCTATTGAACTATGTAGGATTCCCCTGTAGACCTGCGCAGAGACACTCACCCAAGAGGGTTTCCCCAGCGGACATGCGCAGACACACAGGACGGTGTCGGATTCCCCAGCGGACATGCGCAGACGCAGAGAACACGTCATTGTCACAGAACGGAAACAGTAGAAGCAGACGACTTGTGTTGTGGCGGCGGCGGCGGTCTTGTGTCTGTCCGCTCATGTTTGATCTAGTCGTTAGTTCTAGGACTTGAATGGGCCAGCAATGTTCAGGATTTCTTCACTTTCACTTATTATATGCTTAATACTTTGTTCACATTGGTAAGTTACGCCGTAAAACAGCAAATATGAACTCATTTATAAAGGGTGCCATCCATTCTCATTCTCATCTCATCACTCATCTCTTTCAGTTTGAGTTTCAGTCTTTCACTGATAGGTGATACTCTACTCTAGAAACGAAACGGCGCCGTCGGCAAGACGACGAGGCCGTAGTAATAAATAATATAGTGATAGTAATAAATATTGCATTTACTGATTGGAGATCAAGAAGAGAAGGGGCAGCAGGTTAGACAGAGGAAACTCCTGGAAGGGTAAGGCCGAGCACAGTATTCGAAAGGTCTGTTCCCTCGAGGACATAGTTTCTTTTGAAGAATGGATACAAGTGCAAGCAACGTGTAATACTTTCTTTTTGTTATGCATCAGACTGGATAGCGGGTGAAAACAGCAACAATTATAATTTTAGGGGTAGAAGTTCAAATCTTTACTTTTTAGAGTTCTTCTTAGGGTAAGTAGCCATCTAGAAAGACGTGGCGGGGGCTTTTGTTGGACATTGGGAAGCTCAAGGGATTTTATAGATCTTGTTGGAGGAACACATGTAAAGGGATGCTGCGGTGCCTTCGCCTTAAAACAAGTAGTCTGACTATGGACGCCATGACAGCAACTGAAGCAGTAACCTGACTTGAGACACAGATTGTAACCAGACATGTTAGTTAGTTAGTTAGTTAGTCGACAGATCATCCTCGTTGCACATCGAACCATTCAGTCCATAAGTGCTCGGATCCCCTCCTCAGCAAATCCCGCAGCGTGTAGCGGCTAACGACGCCAGTTCTGTGTTGGTTTATCAATCTTCTTTGGCTTCCTGCGTAGTGTTCTTGTTTGGCCACCCCTATTTTAATTTGCTGCTCCTGCAGTCTGGCCATTGTTGTAGATTCACAGTCATCACTTGGTTCTCGCAAAAGTAACCAGACATGGCAGTAACTAAAGCAGTAGCCTGACTGGAGACACATATTGTAATCAGGCATGGCATTAACTAAAGCAATAGTCTGATTGGAGACACAGATTGTAATCAGGCATGACAGTAACTAAAGCAATAGTCTGATTGGAGACACATATTGTAACCAGACATGACAGTAACTAAAGCAATAGTCTGATTGGAGACATAGATTGTAACCCGACATGGCATTAACTAAAGCAATAGTCTGATTGGAGACACAGATTGTAACCCGACATGGCATTAACTAAAGCAATAGTCTGATTGGAGACATAGATTGTAATCAGGCATGGCATTAACTAAAGCAATAGTCTGATTGGAGACATAGATTGTAACCCGACATGACAGTAACTAAAGCAATAGTCTGATTGGAGACACAGATTGTTACCCGACATGGCAGTAACTAAAGCAGTAGTTTGATTGGAGACAGATTGTAACCCGACATGACAGTAACTAAAGCAATAGTCTGATTGGAGACACAGATTGTAACCCGACATGGCAGTAACTAAAGCAGTAGTCTGATTGGACACAGATTGTAACCAGACATGGCATTAACTAAAGCAATAGTCTGATTGGAGACACAGATTGTAACCCGACATGGCATTAACTAAAGCAATAGTCTGATTGGAGACACAGATTGTTACCCGACATGGCAGTAACTAAAGCAGTAGTCTGATTGGAGACAGATTGTAACCCGACATGGCATTAACTAAAGCAATAGTCTGATTGGACACAGATTGTAACCAGACATGGCAGTAACTAAAGCAATAGTCTGATTGGAGACACAGATTGTAACCAGACATGGCATTAACTAAAGCAATAGTCTGATTGGAGACACAGATTGTAACCCGACATGGCATTAACTAAAGCAATAGTCCTGGTTGGAGACACAGATTGTAACCCGACATGGCATTAACTAAAGCAATAGTCTGATTGGAGACACAGATTGTAACCAGACATGGCAGTAACTAAAGCAGTAGTTTGATTGGAGACAGATTGTAACCCGACATGGCATTAACTAAAGCAATAGTCTGATTGGAGACACAGATTGTAACCAGACATGGCATTAACTAAAGAAATAGTCTGATTGGAGACACAGATTGTAACCAGACATGGCATTAACTAAAGCAATAGTTTGATTGGAGACACAGATTGTAACCAGACATGGCATTAACTAAAGCAATAGTCTGATTGGAGACACAGATTGTCACCAGACATGGCATTAACTAAAGCAATAGACTGATTGGACACAGATTGTAACCAGACATGGCATTAACTAAAGCAATAGTCTGATTGGAGACACAGATTGTAACCAGACATGGCATTAACTAAAGCAATAGTTTGATTGGAGACACAGATTGTAACCCGACATGGCATTAACTAAAGCAATAGTCTGATTGGAGACACAGATTGTAACCAGACATGGCATTAACTAAAGCAATAGTCTGATTGGACACAGATTGTAACCAGACATGGCAGTAATTAAAGCAATAGTCTGATTGGAGACACAGATTGTAACCAGACATGACATTAACTAAAGTAATAGTCTGATTGGAGACACAGATTGTAAACCGGCAGGGCATTAACTAAAGCAATAGTTTGATTGGAGACACAGATAGTAACCCGACATGGCATTATTTAAAGCAATAGTTTGATTGGAGACACAGACTGTAACCAGACATGGCATTAACTAAAGCAATAGTCTGATTGGAGACACAGATTGTAACCCGACATGACAGTAACTAAAGCAATAGTCTGATTGGAGACACAGATTGTAAACCGGCACTATTTCTCAGTGACTCAATGCGCATGTCCAGGAAGCTGGAGATGGGCTGGTCGTGAAGACAGTGATTGGGGTCACTGATGACGTCATGTAAGGTCCTGGACTACGGTTGGCTCAGATGCTGGGTGTTCCCTATGTGCCAATTCACTAGAAGGGATTGTTGCACGGTGTATTAGTGTCTGCAACCTACCAGCTGGAACGGCTGCGTATATAAGGAGTTGCGGACGCAGTTCGTTATCCCGCATACCGCGTTTGACACACAGCTGCTGGCGGTTGGGCAGCAGACCGCTTTTCGTTGGTTTGTTACAAAATGGTATCTGTAGCAATCGTTAGAAAGCAATGGCAAATTACTTAACGTAAACTTGCCAATAGATAACGAAGCGAACTACACAAGATGGGGTTGACTGCGAGGTCATGTAAAGGATATGCAACTAACATGTTTTAGCCGATTAGTTTTAGGTGCAACAATTGATCCAAAATAACGAACATCAAGGTGACATAGTTTTCTACACTGATGGATCATTGGTGAGAAACAGACGTAGTGGTGTGGAATTCATTAAACAGGATGATAAGCTGGCGGGGAATACGTCTCTGGGTGGTAGGGACCTATGGTTGAGAGAGATATGGCCGTGCTGCCTGTGGGAACAAGTGGAGTAGGCAAGGGAACAGATGAGAATCGGTATGGGGAAAGAATGAGATTGCGGAGGACTGGCAGTGATAATGCAAGAATCTCACAACTGAGAGGGAAGAACGTTCAGATGTGCATGTGCCACAAAATATAAAGACTTTAAAACAACCGTAGTGAGGTTGTGTAAGCATCAACAGGATGTGCGTAGAAACAGATGACACCGATGTCCATCTGTCAGCAACCGCTGTCTTTCCCACACACGCTTGCTCGACTTGCTTTTATATCTGATGTTTCTGTTTAATGGAACATCAACATTTTAGCAACAAGCATGTACTGCGCAATACATGGTGTTAATAGACATATTATGATTTCGCAGTACGGCAAACATCAAATGTGATATAAATAATAATGATTAATGTAGATGATATGAATGTATGATAATCAAATGAACGTCGATGAATGTCAATGTCGTCTTGTCTTCACTTTCTAATTCTTCTGAATGCTCTACGCTGTATCACTCTAGCCTAGCCTGTAATCTCCTACTGTTGTGCGAAAACATTTTGTTTTTGCACAAATATTAATGTGATTATGATGGATGTTGACATTCTGATAGTGATACACAACATGGTTAATTTTATCATTCGTACATAATCACTATTAATGTATCATGAATTTTCCTACAATTAATTTACATAGGTAATATCCTCATAATATGCTGTAGAATTACCGAAAGTAGCACATTATTTGGTTACTTTTAATTAATAGTACACATTTTGAGGTGGGTCCAAAAACATTTCACAAAATGGTATCTTATTGATAATTGGTACTGAGTGGTAGTTCAGGGACTTCTGACACAAATTGTATCTCGGTGTCAGATGGCGTCTACTTGTCAATCAGCGTTGATTCAAGCAATTCTGACACCATTTGGTATTCTAGTGTCAGATTATGTCCACCTGGTAATGCGTGGTGATTCAAGCACTTCTGACACCAATTGGTATCCTGCCTGTCAGCAACCCACTTGCGACAGGCGTACAAGGATTCCCTTCTTTTACACTACACGAAGTGACAACTCGCATTATCTGTAAAAGGATACATGTTTATTTGGAGCTGATCAACAATAGCTCCATGAGCGGAATACCATCACGGTATTTAACATAGAATGTGATGACGATAAAATGGAATGAGGAGATAATGTATACATTGTAACTAATGAAGCTAAGCTAGACTATAATAACTATAATACTGTCCTTTATTAAACACAAAGTATCCCTAGCGGATACACGTCCGATCTCTAAGCCGTCTGAAGTCTGTCTGAGCTCGCTGAGCGTGGTGTGTTCAGCCACCAGCAATTAGCTCAGCGTGCGTTCGTTGGTTTACGTGCTGGGCCCTGGCTGTGCTGACCAGCGTTACTCGGTCTAGCCTCGTGCACTCGTTCTCCCAGTCTTTTGGGCAACTCCGCTCATATGTACTGGTTGCCCTTCTTGTTGACACAAGGGTGTCCCGTTATCGCTATTTATAGCGATAGTGTCTCTCTTGTCTGGTCTCCTATCTTATTACGTCACTTGCCCTATTACTATGCTCTATTTCAGCTCTTATTAGCTTAGAGCTATTTTAGCTCTCTATTATTAGCTTAGTGTCATGGTCTTATATGTACGGAAGAATGTAAGTGCCGGTATGTAAGCGAGAGTCAGTGTAAGCATAGCTGAGGTAAAGGGCAGTAAGAGACACCACGGCTTGGCTAGTGGACGGTCAGGCAAGAAGCCCGTGAACAGAGCCACGTGATGTGGGAAGGTCAACGAGGAGAGAGGCAGTGTGTGTGAGGCAGCGAATAGGGACGGACGTGTGGAGATCTATAGAACGAGAGAACGATAGAAGGATAGTGTTTGTGACGGATAGATGGAGATGAACGTTGTGTATTGATATTCGAGGAATGTACTAACTGTGATATGTGCGGGATGATGTGAAGTTTGATGGTGAATGATCATGCGGGCGACAGTGTAAAGATCGCCATTGTGAGCTAGCGCGTGGCTGTTGGTGGTGAACGGTTGTTTGAGCGTGAACTGCGGTCATGTTGTCAGCTTGTAATATATTGTAATAAATGATTGTTCAGGAGATAGCTCCTGCCAGTTTCCGATTGCATTCATGTGTTATTAGTAGATGTATCGTAGATGTTATAATATGCCTGCCATAGTCCAGTGGGCGAGACGGAGCCAGTAGTAGGACTCTGACAGGTATGATGGTGTCAGAAGTACACATGAACCACAGTCCCATGCAAATGGCATAAAAGAACGCTACTTTTGAAAAGAAGAAGAACAAGTCATAATTTTGTATAAATTGGAGATTTGTGAACAAAATCAGAACGAAAATAACATCATTTCTTTCCACAGCAGGTTTCAATCCTACAAAGCGACCGACGTAACCAGAACAGGTCGACGGTAACTAGCACGAGAATCACGTTCCTGTACATCAAGCGTTCGAGTAGTCAGCAGATAAAGATAAGTTGATAAATTTTGATTGCTAAGTACCCAAATCTGCATTCTTTGATTTGCTTGTATAAATACCATCATTAATAGATTTGAATATTAATTAACAGAAAATGAGTTCAGATGATGAAGACTTTCCAGATCAATCAGATTACTGGGGCACAAAACATGACAGAAAGTTGCATGATTATTTCGAGAGTACACATGCACAGGACAAAGCAAATTGTAAGAGAAAACCTGATTTAATATGTGATTGGCTAAAGAAATTTGAAAAGACAATGCAGGACTACAAAATCCAAAAAAATTTGTGGTATGAATGGTACAACTTACACGTACCAATAAAAAGAGAAAAATTAGATGAGATCATACCAGATATGTCAAGTATAGACTATGAATATTATAAAACAAACATATTAAAACACTATCTACCCTCTTTCGAGACTCTAAAAGTAAAAGTACAAAACTTAAAACCAACCACAGACAAGTCATTCACCCAGTATATAAGTGAATTAGAAGAATCTTTCAGAAAATTAATGTTGATAATTAAACATTCAGACAACAATCAAGGAGTAAGAAATTTCTTGCTAATAGAAAAACTAAAAGCAACACTACCAGCCGAATGCGGAAAGTATTTAGAAGAACACAAAACAGAACCTATCAAAAACTTACTAGAAAAATGCCGCGAATATTACAACCAAAGTATAAACCTGGTTAAGAACACTCAACAGAAAAGTACTGTGAAAGCAACGGCATCTGCAGTCACAGATTGTCAAAACAAACCACAGAAAACAAAACCAGTACTGTGCAAACATTGTAGCACTCCACATACAGAAAACTGGAATATGCGATAAGAATCCCACTTATCAAGAATACCTAAATACTATTATAGCACAAAAACTGGGGAAGGTAAATCAAAGGAAATATAGAACAAAATGTCACTTTTGCCTAGCTTATGGCCACAGACGTTTTGAATGTGAGGGAGTAAAAAGAATACAGAAAGCAAAAGCAAATGCAGCCATAAACATTACAACAGACATTTCAGCAAAGAACTTAGAAAAAGTAAACATCACTAAGACGAAAACAAGACCAACCACTGCAAAGTCAGAACAATCTGAGTTTTACCCATCAGACTTTGTACCATATTTCAATAATGTTGTTAACATCACTCAGCCTCATTCCTTATGTAAAGAGAGCAATACTCAACAAGAAATTGAGGAAATGAACAAAACCTCAAGACTGTCGTTAGGAAAACTAACATTCCATGAGGGATACATCAATGACACAGTATGCACATGTGTACGCGACACAGGGTCCTGTCTTATCGGTCTTCGGAAGACCCTAGCTGATCCTAAAGACTACCTAGATGAGTACATCTATTGCAAAACTGTTTCAGGGACAATAGAGAAATATCCTATGGCATGGGCCAATATAAAATCACCTTTCCTATCAGGCAGAGTAACTTGTGCTTTATTAGACAATCCATGTTGTGATTTATTAATTGGAAATGTATTAAATGTAACAGAATACACAGAGTCCAAAACTCACACAGGGCAAAAAGTTAACACCACAACAAGCACTGCATTAACTACACCACTCATCATACAACAACATGATGAACAGACCAAAGTACCACACCATACCAACTTGATTACCATCTCAAAACAAAAAAAAACAGAAACGGGTGTATATCATCACAAGGAAGAAGGTGCAGAAAACAAGCATTTCACAAGGGCAAGGAAAGATCACAAATCATCATGGTACATACTATACCTCCTGTACTCCCTGTTAACTACACACATGCCCAAAGGCACACAGTGGATGGTTATACTCGCACTACTCATTGTAAATACAACACAAATGTCTTCACAGACAGTTTTATTCACACATCATCATGACGCAACACAGATGATATTACTCATGACAAGCCAGCAAACTTTGTTACTTGTATCATTGCTGTTGAACCAAAATTTGTTGTTACCACTGATAAACTCTATGTCAAATCAACTCAGACACATGCTGAACAATGCAAATCATCAGTCGGTGGAATTACTGACAAAAATCAGCAACAAATTACCCTACATATTTTGGAAAATATACACAAATTGCAGAAAAGCATACAAACATGCACGATTACATTTCAAAACTATACATGGTGTATTATTATTATTTGAACTATTGAATGTATACACACATGTACGAGTGCAGGTTTGGAGATAGCACTCAAAATGATCTCAACATGAAAATTAAAAATCCCCACCCTTCGGAAAATTTTAACCGTAACCCACTTTATATCCTTAGATCCAGTAACTCCAGAGTTGCCTTGTCTGCTGTACAACTCCAGCGCTATGATAATAGCACACTCCATTGTACGGACCAACAGAAACATTCCTTCAACGTGAAAATTGTCATCAACAGAAGAGTAAGACACAACATATGATTTCAGGTATCAAACAGTAAGATATACCCATATTGACTTTGTTTTCAAACGAGTATCTACAGAATTCACCTTTTGAAATCGACTAACAACGACGACAGCTTCACAAGTACAGACATTCATTTCCGGTGATCAGTTTAATGAACCAGATGCCAACCTACAAACTATGGCAAAGACAGTCACAGACAGACGCACCATGGCCACACTCAAAATTAAGACCACTGAACTTAATTCGTGTTTTATACGTGTGAATTCCGGCAATTTTACAGAACAGACTTACAAATTGGCCAATCTTGGTAAACAGTCTTAAGCACTATACACAAGGAAAGACAATATCATGATATACAGAAGACGTTGATAATCGGTTCAGAAAGAAGAAATGCCAAAGATTCCAGCACGGAACCGAACATTGAACACTGTTAATGTAATTCCGTGTACATAACTTTCACAGGGCAGGAACAGTTTCCTACGTGCATAAAGGCATCGTCGATGTATATTTTATTGTATATGTATTAACTGTATGACATTCAATGTCTAATTTTAGTATTATAATACTTTGTATTGTTATAATGTGATATGTACATATGAGCGTAAGTATAGTGGCGAATAGAATAAGTGGTAATGCTGAGAATCAACGCCTGGCAATCCCAATGCGCGAGTGTTACCAAACTTGCCTTCGCGTATGGTGGATAGCCCGACGAATGACGCTTAGCAATAGTGGTACAGAATTAACATCATAAGATGGTAACAAGAAAGAACATACCAACAGGGTGATGCCAACCAAAGAGATTAATAACTCTCCATAACAGTAAACGAGGTGTGCTCAAAAAGGGAAACAACTCACGGTCCGACATAAGATGAGGTAAGGGGGACTATGACATACATGAAGTATATTCGAACCATGACCACAACATTGACATAGCGTGCTCATAAAGAATCGAGTAGTGTGCATTAAATAGAGACGAGGGGAACCACGTCTGAATAGAGGGAAAAGTTTAAGAATGCTGTAAGAGGAAGTTGTAGCCTTATTCGAGGCGTAAACCAATGGAGAATCCTTAAACCAGCACAGCCACAATAACTATGAGAGGATAATGCACAGACAATCGATTGAGAAAAATGAACAGAATGTGATGTCACGGAGTGCGGGTTGAATAATATAACGAGGTATGACAAGTAGACCCAACCATAACATTTGTCAGACCACGACAAAACCTTGAGAGAAACCTCAATGCTGAAAAAGAGAGAACAATATTTGAAGTTAATCTCGGAAAAGATCAGAGCAAAAAGGGACGCAAGCGCGTACTTATTATCATATAATCCCCTGACAAGGTTAGAAAGATGGACCAAGAGTGACAACACCAGAATGTGTCACATTTCCAAGAGACAGTGCCACATTCGTTGTGGGGGGGAGGGGGAGAGTGTCATGGTCTTATATGTACGGAAGAATGTAAGTGCCGGTATGTAAGCGAGAGTCAGTGTAAGCATAGCTGAGGTAAAGGGCAGTAAGAGACACCACGGCTTGGCTAGTGGACGGTCAGGCAAGAAGCCCGTGAACAGAGCCACGTGATGTGGGAAGGTCAACGAGGAGAGAGGCAGTGTGTGTGAGGCAGCGAATAGGGACGGACGTGTGGAGATCTATAGAACGAGAGAACGATAGAAGGATAGTGTTTGTGACGGATAGATGGAGATGAACGTTGTGTATTGATATTCGAGGAATGTACTAACTGTGATATGTGCGGGATGATGTGAAGTTTGATGGTGAATGATCATGCGGGCGACAGTGTAAAGATCGCCATTGTGAGCTAGCGCGTGGCTGTTGGTGGTGAACGGTTGTTTGAGCGTGAACTGCGGTCATGTTGTCAGCTTGTAATATATTGTAATAAATGATTGTTCAGGAGATAGCTCCTGCCAGTTTCCGATTGCATTCATGTGTTATTAGTAGATGTATCGTAGATGTTATAATATGCCTGCCATAGTCCAGTGGGCGAGACGGAGCCAGTAGTAGGACTCTGACACTTAGCGTTAACTCCTAAGTCTTTGACACCATCCATACTACACAAGTGGGTAAACGATATTGGCTGATGCTTGTTTTAACGCTGCAGAAAATGTTGATCCTAGTAAAGACTAGGCAACTAGTTGGAGTGACAAACCTATCGTCACCATAGCTTTCAGCTACTCTTGGAGTAGCCTACACAGACGAGACCATCACATAATGTAGGTCTGAGCACACGAAGGAATTGGTGTCCATCATCAGTATCTTGACGTGTCCTGACAACTACCGTATCCGTTCATGTCTTTCCACAGATATCAGTCACTGGTGAGCTGAATCAACTCTGCTGATAATATTTTCCATGTCTCTGTCGTCGCAGGATTTAAAATATACCACGGGATGTAACTTGAAGAGAAGCAAGTCTTGGATGACACAAGCTGAAGACACAAACCGTTAGTTGTGTGGAATGTGCAGGATAGCTCGTGGAGAGCAATTGATAATGGTGCTTCCTAACAAAGAAGCATCACACAAAGTTACAGTAACACTGTACGAGAATAGGCAGTCGGTGTAACATTGGTGTCTGTGTAACGGCGGGCAGAAGAAACTCACAGTCGGAAGATGCAGAGATGTACAGTGAAGGCTTGCGACAGAGGGAACATAGGTGCATAATTGGATACTGTTACAAAAAGAAAGCCGAACATATGCACCATTACATTAACTTATTTGAAGGTATCCTTATTAATCTGTCTATCCGTCCACGATGTGTGCACCGTTCTTCCTTAAAACCACATCCCTTGCATCTTTACATAATTGCCCTCATGTTTACTAATTGTCTGTGATTCTCTTTGGCATGTCAGAATTAGCTCAATATAGCTCCGAAGATCTCTTTTCACTTTCTCGATTCATATATCCCCATTCTCATTTCATTGTACTCGATGTTTAATCTTTCCAATCTTCTCATTCTGTTCTATGTCTTAACGTCACTGTAGTTTTCTTCCCAGTGTTTAAATGATGTGTTTTGTTTATGTATTTCTTTGCTGATGAAGGCAGGTCTTTCTTTGTCTTCCATACTTGTGTTATTTTACATTGCAAGTCATTTAATAAAGCGATACACATAAAATAACCATTTCTTGAGAAAAGAGAGAAGACGTCTTTTCTTGAGTGTAGTAAATTTAAAGGCGTTTTGATTGAGAGAAAAATTGAAAAACTGTGAATTTTGTTTGAATTATGTTTTATGAAAGTAACACATAATGACAATGTAGACTGCAACGTTCTAGATTTGTCAGTAATTTTTATTTTAAAATAAACTTATCGAACTTCAAAATATATTCAAGGAGCGAGCGATAATGTGTAATCTATTATACATTTAATTGTGGTGTACTTTATTCCTAAATATATTGGATATTTTTAGTGGGCTAGTTGACTTCCGGCCTTTTGGCAAAGACTAAATTGTAATCATTATCACATGATCTTGTAAGATCCGTCAGCAGAGGCGATCATCCCAGTGACACACATGGATGTGGATCATCATGTGACAGCTCTTGCCATCGGAGAACCTTGACCCTTGAACACATTATTTAAACACGCGGCAAGCTTCTTGTTATCTTCTGCTTGTGTCATCCATGGCCGTCCTTTGATATAAAACAGAAACTCTTTACGTTGGGACACGGCAATGTAGTGTAAAACTATTCTATTCAAAAAGACGTTGCAACACAATTATTGCGTGTTTTCTAAACATTGGCATACATTTATTCTGGTGTAGTCCATATCGTGTGGTGTCGGTGATCATGTCATACCACAGTCTGCTGTCTTGAGTACTGTGATACATTTCTAATACTGGTGCTCCTCCATGTCACGACCAGACTGTCCAACATCAACATCTCTCAGCTAAATAATCACGTTACCTCTATGCCGTCTTCATTACAAGGACTGCTGGAGAAACACGTACAATACATGTGGAATCAAACACATATGTATCCTGTGAACAACGACACGCACAGACGAACGTTCGTGCTATGTAATTTAGGCCAGGTGAACGGAGATGCCAGTGTGACAATGGATAGCAAACATAATTCGATAAAGCAATAAATAATAATATTATTAAATAAATCACAAACCAACCTATAATCCAACTTTCCAGCCAACCAACCATCCAACCAATCAGCCAACGATCTAACCAGCCAACCACCAATATAATAACCAACCAATCAATTAATTACCCAAACCAGCCAATCACATATCTGTCCAAATACTCAATTAACAATCCAATCAAATAACACATCAACAATGCAAACTTCCATCCACCTAACCTACTAAGCATACAACCAACACGCGAATCAATCACTCAAGTAACTGTGACGAAACGGCGATCATCTGTCTGTTGTCGTCGGAGTCCCGCACTATTTTGGCGTGTCATCGGGGACTTTCCCAGTTATAAATAGACTGAGGGAAGCCGATAGGAATTTTCCATCTAGAATCATCTCGAATAATCGGGATTTGACTGTGCCGGGTTGCCGGGTACTTCAGCGAATTCCCGTGCAGAGAGATCTGGAAATTCTAGGCGTGGAATGAATGTTGTCCGAGAAGGTGACTTTTCTCAAGGAGCTCTCTTTTCTCGTGCGCATGAGTTTGCACGTTGGGGAAATGCGGCTAGAATAGGCATTCACTTCCTGACTCTCACGGAGAGAAGACGCAGGGCTCTGTGAAGCCATTTGTACAGCGTCTACCCTCAACCATGTTGCGGCTGACTGTTATCACATGCGGCAGATGTGCCCTTGAACAGTTCTGGTAGCTGACTGGAGGCTGGTTCTAACTATTCAGGTATCTACTTAGTTAATTAATTTAACTTTGTAATTGTTCACAAAACGCAAACGTTCTAACCTCATTAAATATGCGGGTGTCTTTGCATTACTAATGAGAAACCGATCGATAACGTCGCTGACTACTAGACCGTGTGTTGCGTTTGTTGACAAGCGTGTGTAGTGAGTTACCGGCTTGAAATGTAGGCCTGTGATGTTGGCGATTTGTGTTCAACTAGTATTTACCATGTGTGGCCAATCGTTGCATATACTATGTTGCTGTGTTATAATAGGACATAGTTAATAGTGCATGATATGAACCTAGACTTATGTCAGTCAGTAGCTGAAGCTAGAAGGAACTGTTAGATAGCAAGGTAAGTTGGTAGGTGGAGATTCAGACAGTGTTGTGCATAGCCACTAAGTAAAGAGAGAACTTAGTGCTTTACCATAGTGAATGATGTAACTATTGTGTAATAATGTAATAGTGAATTCATTGTGTGGGACACTGGAATTCTGTGAGAAGGTAAGTCTTCATTGATGATATATATATTATATGATGTGTCATGATGTATATATATTAGGTCATGTTATGTGATACTTCTTGGAGCGATACCGAACGCCGAGTGGTTCGACGCGTGATCACAATGCAGACCGTCGCGATGTCAACATGCGTTCTAAATTCTTGTCTTTACTGTCCTGTTCTTTCCTGCTTGCACAAGTGCGAATGAGTGCTGAGGTGCTAGTGGTATGGAAGGACAAAAGGAGGTTGCATGAGACACGGGGACATATGGGATATGGGGATTGGAAAGCAAGTTATGAAAGTATGGTGCTGGCAGACCAGGCCAGCTATGAAGTTCGGTCCAGGCCAAGGCTAATCCACTTGGAAGGGCAGAGCTGGAACATAACCCTTGGAACATGTGGGGAACATGTTTTACCAAGAAGGCTTCTTGACTCTAGGGAAGAGTCTGATAAGAAGAGTTTTGCTATAGGGTGGGCAGGATGTCCCACCAGCAGAACGGTGTGTGTAAATACTTGATGTGATCATGTATTATTCCTATATCCCGAGGGATGGTACAGTGATCAGTATTATGTTTATTATTGAACATGTCCAATGTAAGGAACGAGTCCAGGGACTCTTCACCTTAATGTTTAGTTCTGTTAAATTTAGAACTATGATAACTGATTACTATAACTAGTGACGTTAGCGACAACTGGTAGATGATTAGGGATAGGTGAGACATACGATCAGACTCGTCATGCTGATTACTCTATTTGACGGGCTGTTCTTTGTGGCCAGCTGACATTGACAGAAACCCATGCTTTACTACTCTCAATATAGAGATAATGCTTTAGTTATTTACATAACTAAGTAGCATGACTGAGGGTTGAGTAGTCAGTGGTAGGATGCATGTGGACCAATGTTTGGGCCAGAATACTCTCACCGATCGCTCTTCCTTTCAGGAGTTGCCTGTTGAGGAACCAGTCGACTACACTTGTTGTTTGCCTGAAACCACTTCGTGTACCACAGCGAGGGTAGAATCCTTTACTTACCTCGCCTGACTAAACCACACCATGTGACAGGGTGCATCATCATGAGTGAAGGTTTTCATCAAGGGATTTCGGTGCCCTGAAAGTGCACATGTGGGATGTGATAGTTTGTGTTGTTTTCTGACTTAGAAGATACTCTATTTCAGCAAGGAGAAGTTCAGCTACCTGAGCAATCATGCTCAATGATACGAGACCCAGACTGTACCCAGTCTAGTGAGGTTCCGCCTAAACGTCGGAAAGATTGATCTATAAACTGGGACTGTTCCTACGGCAGCTTTAGTGGCAGGTCATGAGACCTACACCAGCTTACGTATAGAGACTTATTACCAGTGTTATTAGGTAACGGACAACTAATTATTGTCCAGACTGAACAGTGTTATCTCCGGATGAAATAGAAGTGTGATCCAAATGGTGAACTTAGTTTAGACCTTGAACTGTGTTTTCTCTTAGGACTCTAGGTCGTATCCGCAGAACTATCTGATTACCCAACCAGGGGTAAAGTACTACTACATAGAGACCATTAGATTGGTCAGTGGCTTATTACCCAACCAGGGGTAATGTACTATGATTTAGGGACCATTAGATTGGTCATGGGCTTATTACCCAACCAAGTGTAATGTACTGAGACTTAGGGACCATTAGATTGGTCAGTGGCTCTTACCCAACCAGGGATATTTGATACTAATGAGGGACCATTAGATTGGTCATTGGCTACAGACATTCATAGAAGTCAAGAGGAACTGGGGTCAAGTCCAGGAGGATTGTCTCCCAGCCAGGCTGTTTACAGAGAACCGTGTATTAACTTAGCAGTGACTCATTAGGAAGGGATGAAGTTGCAGTTCGTCCAGTTGAGTGAGGTCCAGGGGTAACTCTCTTGGTGTCGATCCAAGCTCTGGGGACGGAGTGGTCTCCAAGGTTCTAGTCATGTCACTGGAAGGAAGCCGGGTGAGTGGCGGGCCGACTGGACTGGACATCTGCATCCAATCTACTTCTCAGCCTGATGATGAAGTAACCATATCTCTGATTCTGTCTCTACTCTATCCTCTATTTGTGTAAATAGATTATTCTATCAGGATGTTCATTTCAGTTCTGTATTCTCAAGGGTAGAATAAACTTTGTGTATGTTGACTTACTCTTTGTATAATTATTGAATGTGGTCTCGGACGATGCCTCAGTGTTCATTGTTCCACGGGAGTAGGTAGTTAATGGGGGTCTAGAATCTGGAGGGGCTTGTAGACCTAATTAACTAATATGAGGTCAACCACAGAGTAAACAATGTATCTACCTGTCCAACCCCTGGGGTTAGAATACACGGGAGTGCTAGAGACACCTCGGGGGTGGTTAACTCTCACTACCCAAGGTGATCTTGTCACAGTAACCATCCAACAAAACCGCGAATCAATAACTCAAGTAACCATACAGATAACCGCGAATCAATCATTCAACTAGCCATACAACCAACCCGCGGATCAATCACTCAACTATCTATCAACCAATCCAACCACCTGTACAACCAACCAACAAATCAAACACGCAACTTACCATACAACCAACCAGCGATTAAATAATTTAACTAACCATACAACCAGCCAGCGAATAAATCCCTCAACGAACCATACAACCAATTAGCGAATCAATCAACCAATTAACACTCCACCTTTCCAACTACGCAGACAACAAGCAAACGAGCCAGCAAACATACCTACCAAACAACCAACTACCCAAGCATCCAAACAACGAACAACCCAACCACCCAACAAACGATGGGACCAATTAGCCAAAACATGCCTTGAATTCAGCAGAGCTAAAGCATTGGGCACATGACTCCTACAGCCGATAATTGGTGAGCACGGAATAAACAGAGTCACATGGCATCTATATGTCAGAAGATTAAAGATGACTAACCACAAGCACACATGACCTTTCCACTCTTGAGAACATGAACACAGGTGTAACAGGTAATGGGGTCGACTTCATTGCATCGGGTCGTACACGATATGACTCGGTCTCCTCCCACAGATCAATCTGCCGAAAGCGTCGCACAAAGCACTAAATCTGAAGCTCCAGCGACAACACCCAGGATGTAAATATTTCGACATGGAGACTCCTTAGTGGGATACAACCGAGAAAATAGAGGAAACAGAGAAAATATAGAGAATAGAAAGACATACTAAACACAATCTCACAACCTCACTATCTCACAACCTCATAATCTCACAATCACACCATCACAACATCATGCCATCTCACAACCTCACAATCACACAATATGACAATCACGCAATCACGATCTCTCATAATCTCACTATCATACAATCTCTCAAAATTTCATCCTCACAACCACACAATCTCGCAACCCCACAATCACGCAATCACACAAACATTCAAGCATCTATCACCTACAGAAGAAGAGACAGGTTACTCACCTATACAAACGTAGTCCACACATGTGCTACTATTCTAGTTCACTGGCGAGATTTTTTGCTCGTGGATTCATCATCATCAAGTGCCCTGCCAGCTGGCGTAGGCAGTTCATGGCTCTCCAAAGATCTCGGTCGTAGGTTTTTTGGATCAACTCAGCTGCTGATATTCCTCCATGCAACTGTCTCAATCCATCTAGCATCATTTCTCTTGGTCTGTCTCTGCCTCTCTTCCCCTCAATCTTTACAGTTGTCACGATGTTCTTCAATGCCTCTCGTCTCATTGCATGACCAAAGAAAGTTGTTTGTCTCTTTCTTATTGTTGTTTATAATGTTCTACTTTCAATAGCCTAACTCAGACAGTCGTTGTTAGTTACTCTGGCAGTCCAAGGAATTCGCAACATTCGTCTCGGGAACCACATCTCTGTTGCTTCTAAGTTCTTCCTAATTTGTTCATTTATATTCATCGATTCACTGCCATACAACAAAACTGGTTCTGCATAGCATTTCAGCACTCTCTTTCTTACATTCATTGATAGCAACTTATTGCATAAGATACTCTTCATTTTCTGAAATGCGGCTGGTGTTTAGCAGGCCTGGTGTTCCTTGCCAGTGAGAAGTCCTGATCGTTCGGGTCCACATCGATTGACGGACGTCAGTCGCGGCGATTGGGCAATCTTGAGCATAGCCTACGATGGGTAGCGTTGTGGTATTCCGGTGTGATAATTTGGCGTGTCCAGTGTGTGCTGCGTGGTTACACACCCGCTTCACATGCGTGATCCGGGGCTTGTTTCCGGATCCGGTCAGGGATATGCACTACTGACGAGCTCAAACGAGGGCGAAACTCGAGTATAGTGCTTCCATGACGTGGATAGGCCTTAGGTTCGTGCCGGAATGCGATCGGCGTTGCCAGTAGTGGGTTGTGCTCAATATTTAAATTTCAAATCCCGAAACAACCAAATAATCAATATATATATATATATATTTTTTTTCATTTTCAGCACTTTCGTAAAGATATTAAACATTAGGAACTAACATATAGAACTGAGAAACTGGAGGCATGAGAATAAACTGTGCTCTATGGGTCTGCGGAGACTGCCGTGGGGCGTATTCCCCAGCAATTGGAACTGAGCAATAACAGAATATAGCATTATCCTGGTGACCAAACATTTCACTAAGGCACTGTGTCACGAATTGGCAGCCTTTACTTCCCATAACAATTTTCGGTTCACTTTTGATGGGCCATGTAGAGGATCAACAGACGAACAAAACCGTTTTCTCTATATTCAAGGCTATACTGTCTTGACGTAAGCTTGCAAAACCTGCAAATAAACAACCACCAGGAATGGCTTTCTATTTGGGAAGTTAATTTGACACCAGTACCAGTCACCCCCATTTGTTATCAATCCAGCCAGACGGGAGGGCAGACTCAAGGGACTGAATAGTAATTAAAACCAACTAGCCATGACGTAAGCTTGCAGATGGCAAGTAAAATGGCAACTAGATAATTAGTATACACCTTGGGAAACTGCTGACCCAGACATGCTGAATCAACAATGAACTGGGCCATGGACTGTGTAATTAAAACCTGGTTTACCCACAGAGTTGTAAACTGGCTGTTGACCATGAGAACCTAATTGTTCCCTTGACATGACACCTGATAAGAATAGCTAGGAAATCGCCCAACCGCGATGGCTGACCCCATCTGGTAGAGACTAGAGGCGCAAGGTGTGAAATCACTGATAAGACTCAGTGGGCTAATAATGGTCAGACCCACAGGTGTGAAGGCTAGTGTGCATGCAGAAAGAATTGTATGACTGGACAGACTTGGAGTTAATTGCAATTACTGTCAGGAGGAGATAAGAAGAATTTATGAGGGGAATGCCAGGAGATAATATGGTCTGCTTGACTCAGCTTAAATAAGGGTCCCTAGCCTGTTTTATGTTAGATTAAGTTTGACTTCAGAACAGGTAGGAACTATCTCAATGTCTGTAGTCATATGCATGATTTTTTTTGTTGGCTTCTAGGAATTATTTCTTAGTAACTAGTCCCTTAGTAATTCTCTTAGTTTCTTAGATGGATGGACCGATTTTCAGTCTATATCTGATCTAGGTTATTGCAAGAACTATCATTGTCATAGGTTACTTGAGTGTTCTTTCTGAGTTCTGTGTTCAATATCATTGTGCTGTAAGTGCTACTCTTCTGAGAAGTAGAAACTTCTGGAAGGCAGGTCTTGTCTAGATATACTTGAGGTGTCGTAGCAGATGCTTGCCATCTCTTTCTAAACTAGACTAGTTGCTTTTTTGGTGTGTGCATTTGTTGTACAGAATATAGTCAACTGACTATTTATTTAATTCTTACAACAGCAGGTGATTAAACCGTGCAGCTCAGCAAATACAGCTGGTCTGTGTGGTAACTTCAATTAAGACCTGTTGTATATCTCATTTTGTAGCTATACAATATTAGTACTCATTAATAATGACTGATGCTATTATATTAAGTATCATTATATGTCCATCTTGAAGTAATATAATGTTTACGGATGTTGGATGTATGTAGGTGTAATTTCATAAACTAACTAGTGCATTATGCTATGATGTTAAAGTATCATATGTCTAGTTTAATCAATAGGTTTATGTGTATTGGATGTTTGATATATTGATTTGTCATATGCCAGCCTACCAATATGAAGTGTTATATTATGGTGTGCGCATTGGCACACTAACCATCGATTGCATTTGTAGCCGAGGTGTAATGGTACAGACATTACCCACAAGTGTTATGGGGTATATGGTGCTAAACTTTCTCAG
This sequence comes from Cepaea nemoralis, assembly GCA_014155875.1. Lineage (NCBI taxonomy): Eukaryota > Metazoa > Mollusca > Gastropoda > Stylommatophora > Helicidae > Cepaea > Cepaea nemoralis. Next base: position 109,839 of record JACEFZ010013014.1, read on the forward strand.
TGTATTGTGGGCGTGCGTCCACGGTAATGCATGGAAACCTGGCATAGCTACGGGTCACGGCTTGTAAGCCCGGATGACCCGGTACTATTATAATACCATTACCGACCCGGTGAGCTGCTAAACTAACATTGGATGGAGCGGCTGTACGACACAGAATTTCTGTATTAGCGACGTGGACATGGGGCGGCAGAAATGTAATCATTACAGGCGTGTGAGACAATTGAAAAGCCCGTCCCAGACTAAAGACAGTAGGGAGAAGGAGGATGGTGAACGCAGTCGAGCTGAAAGATAAACTTGGCCAGACTGGTCATTGTATATGTTTGTGTTATATGTTTTAATTAGGATTGCGCTGATGTAGAACTGATATAACACATTCTTGACTTTCTTTCAAGCTCTCACAAGGAGCCCTATGTTATAGATCTCAAGAATAGAGACTACTGACTAGGAGTGTCAGGACTGACAGGATCTCAGAATACCGGCAAGCTGTTCTTTGTTGTCTACTGGAGAGTGGGGATCTGGACCACAGTTCCAGACAGATGAAGTAACAAGTAAAGTTACGTAATGTTTCTCATCACAATATGTTATATGATTTCATCATCCTCATATTAAAAACCATCAGATGTCTATGATTAGTAAATAAATGTTGTAATATTGTAACTCATAGTTCTGTCGTTATATTTTAATTCCAATTGTGCATACGTGTTGTGTGTGTACATTGGTGGGGGTTCACTTACACACCAAGGAAGGGAGCAGTCAGGGAGAAAAACCTGTACTGGAATAGTTGTCTTTACACTTTAATTCAGACGTAAAAATCTATTTCTAGCTAACCTTCTCCTTCCCATCCTTGGCGAATATTCAGCACAGTTCATTTTAATTTTGTAACGAGCCACTTAGAGCTGTACGTTGGATATTCAGGGTTAATCTGTAGTTCAGCCATATAGATTTTGTCCCTAGTCAGTTTCTGACTATTTAGGGTTGCTCGCCAGTGAATAATATTTTCATCTAGCCGGTGGGGCACCCCGACATATGACAGATTGGGCTTCTCGTACGGTATTTGAATTCGGACTTCTCGCTTTCAATAGACTCAGGTACTAGACCCTAGACATACGATTTTAAAAGTTAACTCTTGTAATCTTCAGTCATCAAAATAGACTATCATCAGATGTAGCTAATTTTAGTTGAGGAAGTTACAGAGTATAGATATAACTTTTCAAAAGGGTATAACAGATAAGAACTTATGAGAACTACCTCATGATACGTATTTTAATTCTTATCATTTAGTGTATCATTCATCATTTAATGATAACTGATCACTTTAATCATAATTACATTGATGTGTTTGATGATTTAACTGCTTGATTGATTTGCCATTTTATGCTTACTTATGCCATTTTAATTATGACATGTATGCAGTGCATTTTAATATTTATTTAGGTAAATATTACTGATTACTGTGTAGTATATCTCTCACACTTACTTTACTGCGGTCGCCAGAAACTACTTGAATATTACTTTCAGTTGTCTTTCACTGCTGAGGTTAAACTCTACCCATTGGTTTAGGTTCTGCTGTCATTGGTTCACTCCTGTCTTTCTAGCTTAGCTCTGAATTTGATAGATACATAAGAGCTTACTTGAATATAGCCATTAGCAAATATGGACTCACCTTCCCAGGATCTAGATTATCTGAAGGCGCGCACAGATTACTTAGAGTCCACGAGAAGGTTAGGCATAATAGAGGGCTTAACAGGTGAACAACTAGAAATATACATCAGAGATGAGATGAAAGAGTGGGACATGGCGGAGGAACAGATGAATAAAACAATTGATGAGTTATTTGAAGCAAAAGAGCGTAGCAAAACTGAAGAAGCAGAGATTAATATAAAGCATATGGAAGTAGTCAATGCAGAGAAACTAACCTTTCTAGCGGAACATAAGGTAGGAGATATGGATGCTCACCCAACCAGGAAGGAAGGGACATCTTTGCCACCCACCGCGGAATCAGAGTTAGTGGACCGGGAACTACAGGTTCTCATTCGACCCTGTCCTAAACGGAAAAGAGGGAAGAAAAAACGTGCCAAAGGCACTTCAAACAGTCACAAACGTGATAACTGTTTGTACCACGGCAATGGTGGTTTAACTGTACAGGACCTTCAGGAAAACCACTTGACTTCTATGAGAAATGAATCTCGAGAGAAAGAGGAACTGAAGACAACCTTTAATGAGGTCGCAGGCGGAGACCTAGCCGATTCTCACATTCCCTTCTGTTCACAGAATCATGAAGTGGAATTACATCTGACTGAAATAGGGAGGATGGAAGTAACGGAATCCCAGGTGAATTTCATTACTGCAACGCGGGAAGAATCACTAATTATCAGTTCAGATAATTTAACTGGTCCGCCAGTACAAGACTCCCAGGAATCTCATTTTACTTCAACGAGAGGTGAAACCCAAGAGGAAGATGACCTGAGGACATCTTTTAAGGAGGTCGGAGATCGAAAGGTAACCGACTTTATTATTCCCTTCAGCCCAGACGAGGAAGAAGTGGGATTAAATTTGACTGACAGTGGGATGAAGGACGACCCGGAACCCCTTGTGATCTTTGAGGCTGCAGCTCAGGACAAGACACTAGATCTCAGTTCAAATCATTTATGTAATTTACCTCAACTGGACTTAGCCCATGAAAGCAGGACCAGAGAGGAACATCCAGACCAGGAAACATTTCCAGTTGTTATCTCACAGTATACCAGTTCGGAGACTCAAGAAACACAGGGAATTGTCATGAGCCATAATATGGACTCTGGTATTGTGCAGACAACATTGTCTGTAGTTGCTAAAGAAGAAAATTCTTTGCACAAGATGGAGGAAGAAACGCCTATCATCTCATTAGCTGAAGTTATCAGGGAATTCCAGCAACAGGGACCTGAAGTAACAGAAGTCAAGAGTGGTTTGGAATCAACACTCTTAGGACTCAATCTACCCTTCAGTCAGGTCGATTTGATAGGAGTAGATCAGCTATTTGTGGATACTTTATTCAAAAGTAACTCCACTTTATCGCCTTTGAATAACTATGTTATTTCTCAAGGCAGGACAACTAGGCACACTAAATTTCCAATTTCTAGCACGGTTTTCACACGAAACTCTAATGCAGAGAAACTCAGCCCGTTAACTGATTATCAGGGGAAGAAACCGCGACACCGAGGAGGGAAGATTGTTACGCCCGACTTTGAAGGAGGAAAGCGCCAGTTGAATTTATATCATGGAACCATGATGTGTAACATTATTCCTTTCAAAAGGAAGATATTGATGAATCTGTTAAGGATCTATAAAGGATGGAGGAATATCACGGAGACAAGCTTTGCTGTGGCCAGCTTATGCAAGACCTCACTACGGGGACATCCTCGGCTGAAAGGAGTAAATCACGTGAGTGAATGGTGTAAAACAATTGCTGCCCAGAGGCGTAGAAGAATCCCGTTGATTGTGATCTTTCCCAGAAGGGTAAAAATACAACCTCCTGACAATTACCGGATTTTACCAAGCTATTGCAGGGAATCCCGGCCGAAAACCAGGTACAAGGATCTATCCAGAGTATCTTTGGGTTATGGAAATGGGACGTCTTTATGCAGGACAACCCACTGCCACAAGGAATATTGGAAACCTTTAGGCAGATACAGAACGGAGAGTGCTTAGGCATTATTCTGGGATGTACGGCGTGCGTTGAAAAAAGATTTCTGGTAGAAACTTTTTTTTTAAGGGGAAAGCTCTGTCACGAATTGGCAGCCTTTACTTCCCATAACAATTTTCGCTTCACTTTTGATGGGCCATGTAGAGGATCAACAGACGAACAAAACCGTTTTCTCTATATTCAAGGCTATACTGTCTTGACGTAAGCTTGCAAAACCTGCAAGTAAACAACCACCAGGAATGGCTTTCTATTTGGGAAGTTAATTTGACACCAGTACCAGTCACCCCCATTTGTTATCAATCCAGCCAGACGGGAGGGCAGACTCAAGGGACTGAATAGTAATTAAAACCAACTAGCCATGACGTAAGCTTGCAGATGGCAAGTAAAATGGCAACTAGATAATTAGTATACACCTTGGGAAACTGCTGACCCAGACATGCTGAATCAACAATGAACTGGGCCATGGACTGTGTAATTAAAACCTGGTTTACCCACAGAGTTGTAAACTGGCTGTTGACCATGAGAACCTAATTGTTCCCTTGACATGACACCTGATAAGAATAGCTAGGAAATCGCCCAACCGCGATGGCTGACCCCATCTGGTAGAGACTAGAGGCGCAAGGTGTGAAATCACTGATAAGACTCAGTGGGCTAATAATGGTCAGACCCACAGGTGTGAAGGCTAGTGTGCATGCAGAAAGAATTGTATGACTGGACAGACTTGGAGTTAATTGCAATTACTGTCAGGAGGAGATAAGAAGAATTTATGAGGGGAATGCCAGGAGATAATATGGTCTGCTTGACTCAGCTTAAATAAGGGTCCCTAGCCTGTTTTATGTTAGATTAAGTTTGACTTCAGAACAGGTAGGAACTATCTCAATGTCTGTAGTCATATGCATGATTTTTTTTGTTGGCTTCTAGGAATTATTTCTTAGTAACTAGTCCCTTAGTAATTCTCTTAGTTTCTTAGATGGATGGACCGATTTTCAGTCTATATCTGATCTAGGTTATTGCAAGAACTATCATTGTCATAGGTTACTTGAGTGTTCTTTCTGAGTTCTGTGTTCAATATCATTGTGCTGTAAGTGCTACTCTTCTGAGAAGTAGAAACTTCTGGAAGGCAGGTCTTGTCTAGATATACTTGAGGTGTCGTAGCAGATGCTTGCCATCTCTTTCTAAACTAGACTAGTTGCTTTTTTGGTGTGTGCATTTGTTGTACAGAATATAGTCAACTGACTATTTATTTAATTCTTACAACAGCAGGTGATTAAACCGGGCAGCTCAGCAAATACAGCTGGTCTGTGTGGTAACTTCAATTAAGACCTGTTGTATATCTCATTTTGTAGCTATACAATATTAGTACTCATTAATAATGACTGATGCTATTATATTAAGTATCATTATATGTCCATCTTGAAGTAATATAATGTTTACGGATGTTGGATGTATGTAGGTGTAATTTCATAAACTAACTAGTGCATTATGCTATGATGTTAAAGTATCATATGTCTAGTTTAATCAATAGGTTTATGTGTATTGGATGTTTGATATATTGATTTGTCATATGCCAGCCTACCAATATGAAGTGTTATATTATGATGTGCGCATTGGCACACTAACCATCGATTGCATTTGTAGCCGAGGTGTAATGGTACAGACATTACCCACAAGTGTTATGGGGTATATGGTGCTAAACTTTCTCAGTGTATTGTGGGCGTGCGTCCACGGTAATGCATGGAAACCTGGCATAGCTACGGGTCACGGCTTGTAAGCCCGGATGACCCGGTACTATTATAATACCATTACCGACCCGGTGAGCTGCTAAACTAACATTGGATGGAGCGGCTGTACGACACAGAATTTCTGTATTAGCGACGTGGACATGGGGCGGCAGAAATGTAATCATTACAGGCGTGTGAGACAATTGAAAAGCCCGTCCCAGACTAAAGACAGTAGGGAGAAGGAGGATGGTGAACGCAGTCGAGCTGAAAGATAAACTTGGCCAGACTGGTCATTGTATATGTTTGTGTTATATGTTTTAATTAGGATTGCGCTGATGTAGAACTGATATAACACATTCTTGACTTTCTTTCAAGCTCTCACAAGGAGCCCTATGTTATAGATCTCAAGACTAGAGACTACTGACTAGGAGTGTCAGGACTGACAGGATCTCAGAATACCGGCAAGCTGTTCTTTGTTGTCTACTGGAGAGTGGGGATCTGTACCACAGTTCCAGACAGATGAAGTAACAAGTAAAGTTACGTAATGTTTCTCATCACAATATGTTATATGATTTCATCATCCTCATATTAAAAACCATCAGATGTCTATGATTAGTAAATAAATGTTGTAATATTGTAACTCATAGTTCTGTCGTTATATTTTAATTCCAATTGTGCATACGTGTTGTGTGTGTACATTGGTGGGGGTTCACTTACACACCAAGGAAGGGAGCAGTCAGGGAGAAAAACCTGTACTGGAATAGTTGTCTTTACACTTTAATTCAGACGTAAAAATCTATTTCTAGCTAACCTTCTCCTTCCCATCCTTGGCGAATATTCAGCACAGTTCATTTTAATTTTGTAACGAGCCACTTAGAGCTGTACGTTGGATATTCAGGGCTTAATCTGTAGTTCAGCCATATAGATTTTGTCCCTAGTCAGTTTCTGACTATTTAGGGTTGCTCGCCAGTGAATAATATTTTCATCTAGCCGGTGGGGCACCCCGACTTATGACACACTGCCACCTCTGAGAGTTTACTTTCGTGTTGCGGGTGTAGGCACGGAGCAAATAATAGTGTTCGTTCGCTGTAATGTCTCATAAATAGAACTAGTAGAAACCTACATAATAGGACATCATTGTAAAAAAAAAAAAATGCGGTTTAGAGCAAGGGATTCTTGAGCCTGAGGAATTAAAACCTCCTCCTTAGTGCTGTTGCCTGGAACTGAGCAGGTTATGATTTTCTTTTTTCCCCCAAACAAAAACAAACTCCACACCTTACCGAGGTTTCCAGTCCGGGGCTCCGGCGGGCGAACCCGTCGTGCTAAGGGGCATAAATAGAATTGACCAATAAGGGAGACAATGATATCAGTTGGTTGGAGTATAAACATTAAGATTATGCAATGAAATCGATTATTTTGAAGACATCATAACATGTTTTATAATGAAAGAAATACAGCGTAATATGGATCCTTATAATATAAATTAAAATTATTGCTATGTATTCGATTTCCAGTCTGTGACCTCACATGGGAGATAATATGTCTAATGAAGTATAGTTTATTTACGGGAAGCTATATCTCGTGTAATATTCATTTAATTACAAATTACTACATGACTCAATAATGACATTTTTTGGCTGGCACATGTGCGTGTGCCACAAAATACATATAAAGGAAAATAACAGGAGTCGATTTTAGTAAGCATCCTCGTGAAGTTCAAGGTGAAACAAACCATAGTAGTTGTGACAACCATTGTACCTGGGAGCCATTCTACCATGAATTCATGGAACAGCGCCATTAGTCACCCCCGCTAAGTCGGCTTACTACAAGAGTGAATGGTGGACACGGAAAACAACCCCCGTTGCTAACTAGACGTCATTACGAAGTCACATATCACAGCCTTTCTTTAGTAAAGGAGAGAAGACATTTGGTGAGTGTAGTGAATGTGAATGTGTTTTGATTGAGAGAAACGATTTGAATGATGTTTGAATGAAGATTTATGAAAGTGATACAGACCAGTTAAATATAGACTGCAAAGTTCTAGATTTGTCAATAAGTGCCTCACGTAATAAACATTATCCATAAAACTAGAGCGGGCAATATGTTGAGTCTATTATATATTTAACTGTGGTGTACTTTATTACTAAACATATTTAATGTTTTTGGCGGGCTAGTGTCAGAATCTTGCATTCAGCAATAATATAGGCTCGTGTACACTGACAAAGGTGATACAAAACACGGTCACAGAATGACTTGACGTGACACGCTACAACTACAATTCAAACACTTTATTCACGCAGCTCACTCATCACAATTAGTACATGCATCGCGCAATTACAATAGCGATGACATAATGCAATCAATAGATATATACTTGCAATCCAACTTACAATCCTACAACCCAGGCGCACTGTTTCCTATACACACAGGCTTTCTATCAATACGCGTTCATACACATAACTCGAGCATCATTCAGACCGTCCGTCCTCTTCAACAGTCCCCAAGCCGTCTGAGGCTTAACCACTGTGAATTCTTGCCAGTCGGAGTGGTGTCCCTTAATGGACTTCATGTCTCACGCTTACACCGACTGACGCTCGCTGTCACAGCGTGGTTAGCGTCGCTCATAGTTGGACCTAGCCGTACCTGTCAGGCGTCGTCGAAGATGACGCGTTATAACTGGGGAGATTGTGACAGCTAGTCAGCTTCTGGCCTGTTGGCTCAGATCAAAGTGTAAACATCTGTACTTGATCTGGCCAGAGCAATAAGCTGAGGTGGTCATCACAATGACGCATAGACTTGGAACTTCCAGGGGCTACTCTTACCCCTTAGAGAACTTTGAGCATTGAAAACAACAACAACAACAACAACAACAACAACAACAACAACAACAACAACAACACACAAGCACAAAAACTAAAAATAAAAAGAAATATTCAAAGAGAAATAGATTGTGTGTGTAGATTCATGTTATATGTTATGTTTATAAAATTGTGCAACACACACCTATAATTTTTGTATAATCTGTATAGGTTTAGTGTAACAGACTCACCATGAAGTGACCATAATCTTCAACCAGGCAGGAAAGAGTGCACACAGAGGTGGACATGACCGCTGTTGGAGAGACCCAACTGTAATGACTCTCTCGATTACCAAAACCTGAAACATGTATTACATGACTATTGACTTATAAATGATCTCGTTTACACAATTAGAAAATTGACTTATAAATGGGATCTCGTTTACACAGTTAGAGAATAGTTGTATTATCTCTAACGAGATGAGAGGTAGTATCTGCATGCATTGTACATACCGTGTGTTTGTGTGTGCAGCAGCGTGTGTAGACTGTACAGTCTCTGGTATCCATGGGATCACTACTCAGGGAATTGTATACATCGGGTGTCCCAGATTTCGTGAATACGGGGTCGTTTTGAATCATAATTACAAACTTACTGAACATTAACTTCACCTGTACCCGCTTATATATACACGCACACGCCTGCACAAAAACACTCACACATGCATATGTATTTACACAATTCCCATTGACCTATGTTATCTGGATATGTCCACCCAGAGACGGAACTGATAACTTGATAATGACCACTAGTTTAGTTTAGTCGATGGATCAACATCACGGCACACGGGTATAACCCATAAGTGCTCCATTTTCCCCCTAACTCAAATCTGAGTCTGGAGAAACTCAGCTCAGTGCACGAACTCCGTAGCACTGCCGAAGATCCTGAACTTGATAACTTGATAATGACCACTATGCTGGCGAAGCACGAAAATCAACCTACAAACCAACTAACCAACCAACAAACACCCAACCAAACAATGCCTAGAATTCGGCTGAACTAAACCATGGGAATATGCCTCCACCAGCCGGTGACTGGTGAGCGCCGAATAAACAATATAACATGGCATCCCTATGCCAGAAGATAAAAGATGACGGACTAACCACAAGCTCACGTGACCTCTCCAATCTTAGCGAAATACACATATGTTTATAGCGAGAGAGATTGAACTTTATTGCATCAGGTGTTGTCTCGTATCGATCGGTCTTTGTCCGACTGGTAGCTTGCCGAAAGCGTCGCGCAAAGCACGAACTCCGTAGCTCCAGCGATAACACCCAGGAGTTTCCAAGAACATTGCACCCATGAACCGAATGACGTAGCCCGTATTCGAACTTCGTAACGCAATACAGGTGACGTAACTTTGTGTCAATGGAGACTCCCTCCTTGGGAATAGAATGACGGAGTAAACACAATCACACAAACATCAGACCCATCAATAGCCTATAGTAATCAGACTAAACACAATCACACAAACATAAGATCCATCTATAGCCTATAGTAATGAGACTAAACACAATCACACAAACATCATCATCATCATCATCATCATCATCATCATCATCATCATCATCATCATCATCATCATCATAAAGTGCCGAGCCGACTGGCGTAGTCCTTCATAACTCTCCACAGACCTCTGTCCTTGGTGTTCTGGATCAAATCTGTCGTTGATATCCCTCCAACAACCATCGCAATCCTTCCAGCATCATTTCTCGTGGTCCGCCTCTGCCTCTCTTCTACTCGATCTTTACAGTTGTCATGATGTTCTCCAGCGCAACTCTTCTCATCACATCACTAAGTTGTTTGTCTCTTTCTTATTGTTGTATATAATGTTTTAGTTTCGCCAGCCTCTTTAAGGCATTCGTCCTTACGTCGTCACAAACATAAGATCCATCTATACCCTATAATAATCAGACTAAACACATGAACGCAGAAGAAGAAAATGAACGCAGAAGACTAAACACAATCACACACACACATCAGATTCATCTATCATCATCATCATCATCTTCAACTTCTGCCGTCAAGCGTCGTGGGGAGGAATAATTTGCGTTCCAGCGCCCTGTGGGCGATACTGGATAGTGTCATTCCGTGTGATTGTACAATGTCTTTGATGTCGTCAATCCATTGTCTTCTTTTACGTCCTCTTGGTCTCGTCGCAGATGATCTTTGATGTAAGGCCAGTGATGGTAGCTGATGGTGTTGCATTATAACGACATGGCCAAACCACTTGATCTTCTGTCTTTCAATAAATGTGGCACAAGGTGTTGATCCCACAGTCTGTCTGATAACAGCATTTCTTACTCGGTCTCGGATTGTTAGGTTGGCAGCTCTCCTCAGGCATCTAATCTCGCAGGTGTTGATTTTACGAAGGTGTGATTTGGATAAAGTCCAGGTTTGAGATTAGTATCATAGGGTTGGTGTGAATATGCTGTTTATTATCTGTCGTTTTGCGGACATGGGTATATTTGGATGTTTAAGTAAGGGTGGTAGTTGATATGTAATTGCACTTGTTTTTTAACATATGATTTCGATTTCTCTGTCTAATCTGCCATCTTCTGTGATCATACTTCCAAGATATTTGAATCCTTTAACTTGTTTCAGAGTTGTGCTATTTATCTGTATACCTAATGGGCCCGGCGATCTGCTAACTTGCATTACTTTGATTTTGGCTGTGTTTATACTCATATTGTATCTTCTGCAGGTTGAACTCAGATGATTAATATCATGTTGTAGTCTGCCCTCATCCCTGTAAAATAGGCACTGATCGTCTGCAAATGGAACTTCATTTATTTTCTGTGGATCAGTTGTTTCATCTGGAGTAAATAGTTCTATATTTTCTGAATCTATTCTGTCAAGACTTGCTTTTTAGAATATTCTGTCCATGTAGATATTGAATAGCAGGGGAGAGAGCACACATCCCTGTCTCACTCCTGTATTGACTGTGAACATATCTGTTATTCCTAATTGTGTTCTTACTGCACTTTGGCTCGAGTGGTACATGGCAATTATGTTTTCTAGCAATTGCCCTTGTATATCATAGTCTTCAAGGATGGTCCATAATTCTTATATGTCTACTCAATCGAAAGTCTTTTCCTGATCTACAAACACAATATTCTGCTGGTCACTATATTCGATAGTTTGTTCACATATTTGTCTAAGTGTAAATAGAAAGTGACACATACAAACATACAATGTAGAAAGTGACACATACACACATACAATGTAGAAAGTGACACATACAAACATACAATGTAGAAAGTCACACATACAAACATACAATGTAGAAAGTCACTTATACGCACATACAATGTTGAAAGTGACACATACAAACATACAATGTAGAAAGTGACACATACAAACATACAATGTAGAAAGTCACACATACAAACATACAATGTAGAAAGTGACACATACACACATACAATGTAGAAAGTGACACATACAAACATACAATGTAGAAAGTCACACATACAAACATACAATGTAGAAAGTGACACATACAAACATACAATGTAGAAAGTCACATACACAACAATACAATGTAGAAAGTCACATACACAACAATACAATGTAGAAAGTGACACATACAAACATACAATGTAGAAAGTCACACATACAAACATACAATGTAGAAAGTCACTCATACAAACATACAATGTAGAAAGTCACATACACAACAATACAATGTAGAAAGTGACACATATACAAACATACAATGTAGAAAATCACACATACAAACATACAATGTAGACTGTCACCCATATAAACATACAATGTAGAAAGTCACTCATACAAACATACAATGTAGAAAGTGACACATATAAACATACAATGTAGAAAATCACACATACAATCATACAATGTAGACTGTCACCCATATAAACATACAATGTAGAAAGACACGCATGCAAACATAACATGTAGGAAGACACACATACAAACATACAATTTTAGAAAGTCACATATACAAACATACAATGTAGAAAGCTACTCATACAAACATACAATGTAGAAAGCCACATATACAAACATACAATGTAGAAAGTCACATATACAAACATACAATGTAGAAAGTCACATATACAAACATACAATGTAGAAAGTCACATATACAAACATACAATGTAGAAAATCACTCATACAAACATACAATGTAGAAAGTCACATATACAAACATACAAAGTAGAAAGTCACACATACAAACATACAATGTAGAAAGTCACATATACAAACATACAATGTAGAAAGTCACACATACAAACATACAATGTAGAAAGTCACATATACAAACATACAATGTAGAAAAGTCACTCATACAAACATACAATGTAGAAAGTCACATATACAAACATACAATGTAGAAAGTCACACATACAAACATACAATGTAGAAAGTCACATATACAAACATACAATGTAGAAAGTCACACATACAAACATACAATGTAGAAAGTCACATATACAAACATACAATGTAGAAAATCACTCATACAAACATACAATGTAGAAAGTCACATATACAAACATACAATGTAGAAAGTCACACATACAAACATACAATGTAGAAAGTCACATATACAAACATACAATGTAGAAAGTCACACATACAAACATACAATGTAGAAAGTCACATATACAAACATACAATGTAGAAAATCACTCATACAAACATACAATGTAGAAAGTCACATATACAAACATACAATGTAGAAAGTCACACATACAAACATACCCTGTAGGAAGACACACATACAAACATACAATGTAGAAAGACACATGAAATCATCTAATGTAGACAAGAACAGAAACAACGCAAGACACGTCACGTGACAAATAAAACGTGCCAGACCCCGTACGTTCCTTACGTTCCGTTGGGCGTATAGTTCGTTCGTTCAATTTCACCATTACCCCTACCCCCTTCAACCTCAAGGAGAAGTTATAGTAGGGTCCATCACCGGCTCAGAATGATAGTCCTGTGACTAGGCAGCCACCAAAGCAGCTGCCCATGGTTTTACCCTCACAGTCTTATTAATTCGAGGTTGATTGTTGTCCATATGGTCGAATGGACTTATCAAGGCGTACAGTGCTAGACCCCACTGTTTATAGATCACTTGTCACTCGGTTGGTCGCATGGTTAGTATCATGTTCTTCTTCTTCTTCTTCTTCTTCTTCTTCTTCTTCTTCTTCTTCTTCTTCTTCTTCTTCTTCTTCTTCTTCTTCTTCGTCTTCTTCTTCAGCATTCCGAACCATTGAGGTTCTTTGCAGATACAATCCGTCTCCATTCGTATCTCTGGTTGACCTTCTCTTGCCAGTCGTTGATTCCAAGTGCTTGTAGATTTGTTCATATATATTATCTCTCCACCGTCTTTTTGGTCTACCTCGGGGTCTACGGTCATTTATTTCCTGAGTGTAAGCGAGTTTTGTTTCCCTATTATATCCATTCTTTCTATATGCCCCAGCCATTGTAGTCTATTAGCCTTCATGATACCAGTGACGAGCGGGGACTTAAACAGATCATACATGTCTTTGTTACTTCTTCTTTTCCACTCTCCACTTTTTGTATCCCTAATGGGTCCAAAGATGCGTCTCAAAACTTTTTTCTCAAAGGTTTGTAACAAGGCCTGGTCTCCTTTCGTTGTACTCCATGTTTAAGAGCCATACAGCACAACTGGTCTGATCAGTGTTTTGTATATTGTGATTTTGGTTTTACAAGACAGCGCATTTGATTTTAGTAGATGTTGTAGTGCATAGTATATATTATTTCCAGAATTGATTCTAGTTTGTATTCCTTCCCTTATGATGTTGGAGCAGTTGAAGATTGTACCCAGGTATTTGTATCTTTCCGTTCTTTTAATGGTCATATTATCTATTTGTATGTGGCCAGAGCTTTTAGACATTCCTTCTCTTGAAATTACCACATATTCTTTCTTATCTTGGTTAATAACTAGCCCCATCTGTTGGGCTTTTCCCTTTAAGTGAGTCAATATTTCCAATGTTTTTTGTTCATTATACCCTATAATATCTATATCATCTGCATAACCAAGCAGCTTGGATGTTCCTCCAATATCACATTCCTCCTTTACCTTCCTTACAACTTTCTCTAGAGCCAGATTGAAGAGTAGCGGCGATAGTGCATCACCCTGTTTCAAGCCAGATGTTATTTGGAAAGGGTCTGATTTCATGCCTTTATATGTTACTATATTATAAGTATCTTCCATGCATAGTCTGGTCATGTTGATTAACTTCCTTGGTATTCCAAATTCCTGCATAGCATTCCATTGACTATTCCTATGGACACTATCATAAGACTTTTTAAAATCCACAAGAATGTTATGGAGATCTCTTTTATATTCCCAATTTTTCTCAGCTATTTGTCGTAAGTTAAATATCTGAACTATTGTTGATTTGTTTTGTCTAAAACCCGCCTGGTAGTCACCTAATATGTCTTCTGAATATGCTTTTAGTCTATTTAGTAATACCGCGTATAGCATCTTATAGCTTGGGGATAAGAGTGGTATTCCTCTATAATTTCCACATTGGAACTTGTCTCCTTTCTTAAAGATAGGTATCAATAATGACTCTTTCCAGTCATGGGGTAATTCTTCTGTCCTCCAGAGTTTTATTATTAGTTCGTATAGCTTTAGAAGTAATGCATGGCCACCAGCCTTTATAAATTCAGCAGCAATTCCATCAGTCCCAGTTGCCTTATTGTTTTATGTCGTGTTATTACATATATGATTTCATCAAAAACAGGTTCTTCAATTTGTGGTTCACATGTTAGAACCTCTTCCTGTGGGAAAGTGTTACTTGGAGCTTCATAATTTAGTAATTCAACAACATATTCTTTCCATGTGTCACACATTTCCCCATTGGTATTTATCATATTCCCATTTTTTGTCTTTTAAACCATATGTGTTGTGTTGGTGCCCTCGTTTCATTGACTTCAGTTCTTAAAAAAACTTTATGGATTCGTTTTTATGGTGATTAGTGTCCATATCTTTGATTATATTGCTCATATATTCTCGCTTCTGCTGCCGTACTATTTTTGTAGCCTCTTTACATTCAGTTCTATATTGCTCTTCCTTTTGGATGTTGTTGATGTCATTTAACCACACCTGCCTGGCATTCTTTTTTCCTAATGACTGCTTCTTCACATTTTTGATTGAACCATCTGTTGTTTCTATGCGTGGTTAACACACCGAGACATTCATCTGCGGTAGTTAGAATTGTATTCTTGATGTTCAACCAAGTTTGGTCAACGCTTTCCTCCAACGGGTTTTGTAGAATTTCATGTTTACATTTTATTTCATCTGCAAATTTCTATTTGACTGTACTTTCTTGTAGTTTTTCTCTGTTATATGTTGGGTGTAACCTTTGTAGTTTAGCATAGAAAGCTCTCTTAAGTTTTATTTTAAATTTTGCTCCAATGTGGAAGTGGTCGCTGTGGCACTCAGCTCCTGTATAACTTCTAACTTGTTGTATGTGTGATGCATTTTTGTTGTTAATTAAAATGCGATCTATTTGATTATAGGTTCTCTTGTCACATGATTTTCAAGTTTGTTTATGCATATCCTTTCTTTTGCAGTCTGGTACTGCTGATCTTTTTGCATTAATGCCAAATTCCGTTCATCAGCACAAGACGTCAGAGCCTACAGAGGTGCGGATGCTGGCAGTGATCACAATCTCTGCATTGCCAAACTAAAAATAAAGCTCAAGACTCTGCACAGATCACCCAGAATTAAGAAAATAAACTCACAGTCCCTACTGACCAAAGAACAACAACTCGCATTCAATCCAGAGGTACAAAGCATCTATGCTACCAAAGAAAGTATATCGAGCAATGCGAATATTAAAAACAACATTGAAGAAAATTGGAATTTCCTAAAATAATACCTTGCAAAATGCTGCAACAAACACAGTCGGCTACGTACAAAGACAGAAGAAGAAGTGGCTAAGCGATAACATCTCGACGAAGATACAAGAATAAAAAACAAGCAAAACTAACACTTCTTTCTGCAAAAGACACATCTACATATGAGACCCATAAGCAAAAATACTCCATGTTGGATAAAGAGGTGAAATCAAGCGCACGAAAAGACAAACAGAACTTTATTCACAGCCTGGCCTCCGACGCCGAAGCAGCTGCCAGAACTGGAAACAACAGAGCCGTATTCCATATCATGAAGCAATTATGCAATCACTCACCTACACCAAATATACCCATCAAAGACAAACAACGCAATCAACTGTTATCCGATGACCTTCAAAAGCAATGATGGACAGAACATTTCAAAGAAATATTAAATAGACCGCAGCCTGACACTGTTCCGAACCTGGATGGAGAAATTACTATGTCCCCACTAGATGCCTCCTGCGAGTCATTCACCATGGAAGAGATTAAAGCAGCCATCAAAAAATTGAAGAACAACAAAGCTGTTGGTGAAGATGAAATCTCAGGAGAAATGCTCAAAGCAGCAGATGAGAACACCCTACAATGTTTGTTACAGCTGATCAATGAAATCTGGCAAAGCGAATCCCCACCACAACAGTGGAAAGATGGTGTAATTTTCAAACTGCCTAAAAAGGGCGATATGTCTGATTGCAATAATTGGCGTGGTATCACTCTATTATCAGTACCAGGAAAACATTTTTGTAGCATGTTACTTGAGAGATTGTAAAAGGCGATAGATGAAAGGCTCAGAGAAGAACAAGCAGGCTTCAGATCAACACGGTCATGCATAGACCACATTTTCACCCTCAGAATAATCATTGAAGACTCCGTAGAATTCCAGTCGAAATTAATCACCAACTTTGTCGACTTTCAAAAAGCCTTCGACAGCATCCACCGTCCTTCACTTTGGAATCTACTTAACATCTATGGTTTTCCTACCAAATATACCAACGTCATGAAATCTTTCTACAAAGAGACACGTTGCTGCGTAAGAACAGAAACAGGCAACTCTGACTGGTTCTCAGTCGAAACAGGAGTGAAACAGGGTTGTGTCTTATCACCGATGCTTTTTGGAATAGCTATCGATTGGGTCATGCGCAAATGCACAAACAACACAAATATGGGTATCCATAGGGTTGACAAAATTCTAGAAGACCTGGACTTTACCGACGACATAGTGCTTTTGAGTTCAACACACCCGGATGCCCAAGAGAAAATAAACCACCTCCAAAATGTTTCAGGGCAAATTGGTCTCCAAATTAACACCACAAAAACAAAGACTATTGATCTTACCAACAGTTCAGATGACACCAAATTGAACAGCTACGTTCTTGAAAAATTCAACAGCTTCACATACTGACATAAGCCTGGGTCACTGACATTGAGTTGAGTGGCCGGGCATGAGAAAGAATGGAGATGAAAGTGGGAGACAGTAAAGTGACTGACCTGGCTACGAGTAAACAGCCAGTCCTTAGAAATAATGGGAAGGGTGAGTGTGGACCCCAGGGGGGATGGGTCGAAAGAGAGTGGTGTGTTGTGTGAAGTCAAGAGACTGGAAAGGAGTGAGAGAGGAGACTGACTGCGGGGAGGTCGTTTTCAGAGAGAGCTCCGTGTTGTGTTGTTCTTCTAGTTGGGAAGACAGGCCTGAACCCAGAGTGGGTTCTGTATTGAGTGTAGGCCAAAAACCCAGAGTGGGTTCTATAGTTGAGCAGTGGCTCCAACCCAATGTGTGGGTTGTATTGTGTGAGATCCAGCCGAGGATTGTAGCTGGATTACCTGTCTTGTGGATTGAGATTAGAAGCCAGCCGTGAGAAGGCATTGATGTGTGCTGGTTAAATTGTGAGGAGGATATTTATATTCTATGGATTACATTATGTTTCTGGATGTATAAACATGTTCCGTTTTGTCCGTCTTATTTCTGTAATAAAGGATTATGTGCGCCAACGGAATCTTGTTTAATGCCTGGTGAATATGCACTGCGGGGGTGAGTTACATTGCAAGACAGATATCTCCATTGACACACCATGAGTATCGTTACCTAGACAACGACCATCACACAATAATATCATGAGCATATCATCGTAAGAACTTCGTGATATTATCATCAAGAAAACGTGTGACATCTGAGGGCTACGTCCAATTAAGAACATTATAGACAGTGTTGTCATTCTGAGATGTTTGTGGGCTATTCGCGGAGAGAGGGTGGACAGCGGAGTGTGTCCACCGTATAAACACTGAGTTTTTCTCCGTGCGGGAACTGGCTACAGCAGTTCACGTCAAGTCTACTACAGGTGAATTGGAACCAACCATATCGCTAAAGCGAGTGGGGGTGTCAAAAAAACAAACAAACAGCGGCAGCACAAAAGTCGGTGATAAAGACACGCCATACAGACTAACCGGGAGAGTCCATTACGGTGACAGGTAAATTTGATACCAGGCAGCAGTGCGGAAATTAAAGACGAGTGTTGAATCCAGCGTGGCGAGGACAGGTGTGTGTGTGTGCTGGAGGCAAGCGCACTGTGTTGTTGCAAGTTGACTGGTCAAGATTATTCGACGCAGTAAAGAGGACGGGTGGGTACACCAGCGTCCAGGTACTTGGGAAGTACATGTTTGGATAACAGAGAAAAATTGGCAGTCGCTAATTTGACGGACAGTTGACTGAAGGGGATAGTAACGTTACCCCTACCGCAGCCGGGTGGGGCTGTCAAGCTTGTGTGAAAACGGTTTTACGGAGGAATTTTTCACTGAGAGTGATAAAGAGAAATTGAGGTGACATTGTGAGTTGGGGGTGGAAGGAGGAAAGATACTCGGGAATTTCCACGACCTATGGTGGTCAAGCTGACTCATTGTGAATGAACAAAACAAGGCGTTTTGTGTGAAACCAGACTTGATTATTCGTCTTTGTTAAAAGTCCTTTGTGTTCATTACTTTATAATCAGCAAACATTTTGACAACGAATGATGACGTGTCGGCTCCGCGAACATAGTTGCATACAGTTGCCAAAAAGAACTGACTGTACAGAGTGAAAGCGTTGAACATTTATTGCCATTATTTTGATCTTTTCTTTTGGTGAATCTATAACATATATGATACAGCAAAGCGCCATCTCCGCAACGAGAGTAACAACATATCGAAAGAACACTTTGGATAATTATTATTACCGTCAACGTTTCCGACAGTTGGAACTTTTGATCACCACGTGAATTCAGGAACCACTCAACAAAACAACAAGTCGCTTTGAAATCCAGCGTCGTAGACATTTCCAGCCGAGGGCGAATAACTATTAAAACGAACAAAAACTTTGGTGACTGAATAAAAAGAACTTTTGGCGACGGAGTAATAGGCCCATATTTGTCGGCCAACCAGTTACACATTATTATTTTTTATTGTTTGCTCCCATCGTCATATTTATTGTTGTCGGGTGTCACGCAATTATTTGTATGTGGTCCAGTGTTTGTCAAGAGTAGGGAATTGTTGAGGTGTTTCTCGAGAGTCGGGATACAGCACAATAATTTATTAGTCTTTCTGGTGCTTACGATATTTTTGTAAGAAAAACGTTAATGAGTTGACGTATCGTGCAGGGGCATTGAAAGAGTCTTAACCAATATCTAGAGCCGAGTTGTCTGACGTCAAATCTGTGTATATTTTCAGTATATATTCCTTTTCTTTCTCTCTTTCTTTTCGTTATATTTATATATGATATTTGTTGTGTTCGGATATATTTTTGTATTGTGATCTTTCGTCATTTCTGCTGTCTAGTGGTCTTGGTCAATTTATGTTTATATGTTACGCGCACTGTGGGTGTCTCTACACAAGCTTGTATTTGTTACTGTGGTTTATTTCTGTGTCATCATCGTCTCCGTGTACTCAGCTTGTGAAGTCTAGCGTTGGATAGTCATCACTTAGTGTTATCATCCATTTGTGTGTATATAGTATTTATATGTATGTTTAACAATATTTCCAGGGACTTTATGAACTTTTGGTCATAGATATATAGATATAAGGGAGTATAGGTGATACTTCCCCCCTCACTACCTAGTACTTATAGAGTGACTGGGTGAGTACAGAGTGATATTGTAGCACTACGGATTTACGTACACAGGGAGTGTGGGTGTACTTAGGGAAGTGACACAAAGACTAACAGCAGAATCGTCACATTTATAGTTGGCTGACAGACAGCAACGTGTCCACAAGTACAAGATGCCTACTTTAATGGAATATATTGAAGCAGGTGAACGAATAGGCCTGAAGGGTAAAGAGTTACAAGAGTATGCCGAAGCAAAAGAGCAACAACAGATTGAAAGAGACCAGAGACAAGCCGAAAGAGAACAGAGACAGGCAGAACTCGAGGCCAACCGCCTACAGGAAGAAAAGTTAACTGAGAGAGAACAAAGACAGGCTGAAATGGAAAACAAGCGCCTACAGGAAGAAAAGTTAGCTGAGAGAGAACAAAGACAGGCTGAAATGGAAAACAAGCGTCTACAGGAAGAAAAGTTAGCTGAGAGAGAACAAAGACAGGCTGAAATGGAAGCCAAGCGTCTACAGGAAGAGAGAGAGACACACATGAGAATGGAAATTGAGAAAGAGAAGATTAAAATGGAAGCGGAAATTGCTATTAAAAAGTTAGAATTTGCATCGAAGGGTCAAAGTGAGGAAAGCAGAAGACCGTCGCAGTCGTCACAGAGATTAAAACTGCCATATTTTACGGACCGGGATTGCCTTGAGGCCTATCTTTCGAGATTCGAAGCATCAGTGAAGGTATTAGGCATCCCAGAAAGCGAGTACGCAATTAGACTGGGCGAGTATTTAACGGGTAAGGCCCTAGAAACAATGTTTAATTTACCTGTAGAAGAAAGAAACAACTACACTATCTTACGTCAACGTTTGCTGACTAAGTTCCAACTCACTGAGCATGGATATAGGACAAAGTTTAGACAGTTAGTGCCAGAGACAAATCAAGATTTCACAGACTTTGTTAACACTGTAAAGAATGCATTTAACAAATGGATGGAGCTTGCAGAAGTAGGGAAAGATTTTAATAAATTAGTAGATCTAATGTTAAGAGACAAGGTAGTATCTGCATGCAATTCTAATTTAGTGGCGTTCTTTGAGGAACGGAAGCCAAAGGACATAGACACAATGTCTCAGTTAGGGCAAAACTACATGACTGCACATCCTAACGTATCTATTGGGAAACTAATGAGTGAGGAAATAGTCTGTGCAGCGTACACTAAACAGGACCAGAATCCAGTCATCAGACCAAGGGCGAAAAGCGTGGATTCGGCACAGAAAGGTGAGCAGCAAGAACTTCAAGACAATGGTTTCCGAGGAAACAATGGTGGTAGAGTAGGACGGTACCCATATAGAAGAGGGAACTTCCAGAGACGTCCAAATTATGCCGGATGTTGGAATTGTGGGAGCTTGGAGACACAAGGCAGCACAGTGTGATGCACAACCATCAGATGGACCAACGAACAACACTAAAAGGGAGATTACTTGTTTCAAATGTGGAAAGAATGGGCATATCAGTCCATCAATGTAGGATGAGAGAAACAGAGCACTCAAATGCAGCGCAAGTAATTGAGACGCTGAACAATGAAGATTGTAGTGGGTGCAAACCTCTTTTTGAAAAAGACAGTCAGCCAGTCCTAATATGTGGTCATACAGTAAAAGCAGGATCAGCAGTGCATGAAGGAGGAAGTCTGAAGCTGCATCAGGGATTTGTCAATGATAGACCAGCGTTAACAATTAGGGATTCCGGATGTACGTCTATCGGAGTGAGGAGAAGTTTAATAGATCCCTCGGATTATACAGGGAAAAAGATTAGATGCATAACATTCAATGGCACAGTAGAGTTCTACCCAGTAGCCATAATAACAGTAAAAACACCATATATCACTGGAAGAGTGACAGCGTGTGTTCTGGACTCACCAGTGGCTGATTTGATCATAGGAAATGTTATAGGAGTTAAAGATTGTACAGAAGAGGAAGTAGTTTATTGGGACCGAAAATATAGTGTAAGCAGTAACGAGGTAGTTACCACAAGAGAACCTAAATTAGAGAGTATAGCTGAGGTAGAAGAGGCACTTGAAGTAGACACAGGAACTCAGGACAAGGATAGTACAGCTGAGCAGATGAGAATGGATCCCAAATATAGTGCTAGTGGCTCCCAGAGACAAGATACTACTCTGAACAAATGTTCCCAAGGGTGTAGTAGAGTAGAAAATAGTCAGTCAAAGAAAGGTAGATGGTGCTTCGAGAGGAAGAACAAGGTTCTCACTCGCAGGTTTTCAGATAGCAGAACTGCACGTGGGCAAGGAGCAGTACCTTTAGCACATAGAGACCGATATACTAGAACAGCTCAGGATAGTGCATGTGCAGGGCACATAGGCAAAAGGCGTATGCAGCAGAAAGCAAGGCGCCAGGTATATGGGCCAAGATTGAATAAAGAGCTCAGACTAAACAGAGACTCAAGTGTAACGGTGCAATATGCAGATAGGAAAGTTGAGTCAGGTCAAAAGAGTGTTCTCGACATTACTGACCCAGGGCTAGGGATAGCAAACAGATGTTGTAATTGTAGAGGTACCATGAGTCATGGGTACATGAAAGGTAGACACAGCATCGACAGGAATCAGAGGTGGGTTAATGCAAGAACAGAACCACCTGATATAGGGTCGGTACACAAATAGTATTGTGGGGTCGTGAAGTAGTAAGAGACCTATGGGTACATAAGTATAATGCTTTTCTATGATGTATTATTATTATTATGTGATGTATTAGTTCATGCATTGGTACACAAGATAGAAAGTTGTTTGTATTTATGTGTGGGGAATATGGGAATGTACTATAAGCATTTGATGTATTATGTAGTGTGGTAGCTAGAGTAAGGTGCAGCCATACTTAGGGCTACCCAGGCTATATGTCTGGGTCACATGTTTAGTAAGTTTTAGTCTCCCAATATTTGAAAACGAATGTTTTCTTTTAAGAGGGGGGTAATGACATAAGCCTGGGTCACTGACATTGAGTTGAGTGGCCGGGCATGAGAAAGAATGGAGATGAAAGTGGGAGACAGTAAAGTGACTGACCTGGCTACGAGTAAACAGCCAGTCCTTAGAAATAATGGGAAGGGTGAGTGTGGACCCCAGGGGGGATGGGTCGAAAGAGAGTGGTGTGTTGTGTGAAGTCAAGAGACTGGAAAGGCAGTGAGAGAGGAGACTGACTGCGGGTAGGTCGTTTAAGAGAGAGCTCCGTGTTGTGTTGTTCTTCTAGTTGGGAAGACAGGCCTGAACCCAGAGTGGGTTCTGTATTGAGTGTAGGCCAAAACCCAGAGTGGGTTCTATAGTTGAGCAGTGGCTCCAACCCAATGTGTGGGTTGTATTGTGTGAGATCCAGCCGAGGATTGTAGCTGGATTACCTGTCTTGTGGATTGAGATTAGAAGCCAGCCGTGAGAAGGCATTGATGTGTGCTGGTTAAATTGTGAGGAGGATATTTATATTCTATGGATTACATTATGTTTCTGGATGTATAAACATGTTCCGTTTTGTCCGTCTTATTTCTGTAATAAAGGATTATGTGCGCCAACGGAATCTTGTTTAATGCCTGGTGAATATGCACTGCGGGGGTGAGTTACATTGCAAGACAGATATCTCCATTGACACACCATGAGTATCGTTACCTAGACAACGACCATCACACAATAATATCATGAGCATATCATCGTAAGAACTTCGTGATATTATCATCAAGAAAACGTGTGACACATACCTAGGAAGCAAAATGACATCTACAGGGGACTCAACACCAGAAATATCATCTAGAATCGCACTGGCATCTAGTGCCTTCAATAAACTGTCAAACATCTGGAAGTCAAAGACACTCAGCAAACACACAAAACTTAAAATCTTCAACTTTTGTGTGATTCCAGTGTTAACGTATGGATGTGAAAGTTGGAAATCAACGGTAGCTTTAGATACAAAATTAGACAATTTTGAGAACAAATGTCTTAGAAGACTTCTAAACATCCACTGGACAGACTTCAGAACCAATTCGCAAATACGACAAGAGACTAAGCAAGATACAGTATCCAATTTCACAAGAAGACGCCGTTGGAACTACATCGGCCATGTACTCAGAATGGACAAGACAAGACTCCCCTACCAAGCCCTCATATGGTCACCGGTAGGGAAAAGAAAACGGGGAAGACCAAGAGAGACCCTGCGTAGAACCATCATTAGAGAAGGTTCATTCAATGGCCAAGTAAATATCCAAGATTTACAACAGGTAGCAGCGAACCGCCAGGCATGGAGAGACAGGACTTCTGCCCTATGCGCCGCCTTAGGCTCAAGAGGAAAGACTAACTAACTAACTAACTGCTGATCTGCAGTACTTTGGCTTCTGCTAGGTTGATGACTCTCCCTCCATTGTCATTTGAACTTGTATGTAGGCTTTCCATACCGGCAACATGTTTATGATTTTGCTCTTTACCTATTTTTGCATTGAAGTCTCCCAGCACAATCAGGATGTCCTGTTTGGGGGTTTCTCTATGACATCTTCCAGATCATTATAAAAGTCTTCTTTAATATAATCTTCTTTCTCTTCAATATGTGCATGTACATTAATCATCGTTATATTTTTCCATTTACCATTTATTCGTAATTTACTAATCCTGTCATTAACAGCTTTAAGTTCCCTCATAACTCTTTTTTGATGACAAATCCTGTTCCTAATTCATGTTTATTTTGGGTGTTTCCTCCATATATTACAATCATTCCATTTTGCTCTAAAGTACCCTCTCCTGGCCACCTTATTTCTTGAATTGCTGTTATATCTATTTGATATTCAACCAGCTTCCCGGGTTAGTTCTTCGGCTGCTCCAGCTTGATATAGTGTCCGTCATTCATGTTCCAAATCTCAAAAGTCCTTTAACGTTCCCAAGGTCGATTGTCCAAATAAGTCAGTCAAATTCGACGCTTATTTATCTGTTTCGTAACAAAATAGTTTTTACAAAGGTGAGGATGTCAACCCAACGCTTCAACCCCCAACCTGGAGGACCAGGGTGTTTATCTTTGTCTGTTCTCTACCCTTTGACCTGTCCGGCTTGGGAGGCCCTGTTGGTAGCTACGCTACCGCCGGCATAGCTCTCCGGGTCACTGAGAAACTCAAGCTCACCCACCACGACAAGGTGGAAACACAAATGCTTTTATTTAATCTATGAAGCATAAGTATAGATCTGTTTTTACATTTACAGCTCTTAATAATAGTGTCCGGGGAATATGTATGGCATTGTTTGTTCCCTTTCCCTTCACAAATCCCACTGTTCATCGCTAATTTCTGGTTTAATCTTGTTTCTTACTCTTATTCTCAGTAATAGCTCTGTCACGTGACTCATAAGACATTGTACGATGCTCTTCGCATTTCAGAGCGACTGATTTGTTTGGCAGAGCTATAAAGATGGATTTTAATAGGTCACTAGGAATGTACTCGATAGTGTAGATCTCATTTAGACATTTTGTCTATATTTCTATTCCAAAATCAGAACAATGGATAATGGTGCTTCCTAACAAAGAAGCATTACACACAGTGTCAGTTACATTGGCCGAGCATGTCCAGAATGGACAGCGGGTGTGACAATGGTGTCAGTATAACGACTGGCAGAAGTCAACTTCATTACAATTGTATTCACAGTTTATTTTTATCTCACTCAAAACGCTTCAAATTCACCACTTTCATTAAACGTTGTAATTTCTCCTTTAATGAATCCATCCATCATGTGCCATGCCGGTAAGCGTGGGTGGTTATGATTCGCCATTTCACTCGATCACCAGAGTCGTGGTTCAGCTCAGTGTTCCTGTCTCTACCATGCCACGTGGCCAAGCCATCCAGGTATTTACTTCTCTGTCTTCCCCTTGATCTCTTTCCCTCGATCTTGCCAGTTGTCACCAAGTTCTCGAATCTATTTCTTCGCATAACATGTCCAAAAATTTTTGAGTGTCAACGTCTAATTTCTCTAATTAGTGTACGATTTTAATTTGTTTCTTGGGGGAACTTGGTCATTGGTTTTTCTGTCTGTCCATGGTATTCTTTGCATTCTCCTCAGAAACCACATTTCAACAGCCATCAGATGTTTTTCAGCTTGACTGCTCATTGCCTATGCTTCACATCCAAACAAAAGTACGGGTTCTATGTAGCACCTCACCAATCTTTTTTTCTCGTTTCAACTGACATCTTTGTATTGGTCAGGATGTTTATCATCTTGCTAAAGGCTACTTTCGCCATGGCGAGTCTTGTTCTAATCTCTTCAAGGCATCTCCCATCAGATGTTATTACTGTTCCGAGATAACTGTACCGATTCACTTGTTTAAGAATATTCCCATTTACTTGTATATTAAATTGTGGTATTTCGTTCTTCCTTGTGGCGACCATAATCTGTGTCTTTTTACACTAATTCTAACCCTAGTTTTTCACTGTGTACAACAACCGCATCTACTAATTGGTGCAGATCCTGCTCATTGTCTGCAATAAATATTGTGTCATCTGCATATCTAATGTTATTGATGTTTCGTCCTCCGTTTATGATTCCATTTATATCTTCTACATTTCTGAAAATATTTTCACTTTAAAGGGAAAAATTATCTGGAAACATTATACACCCCTGTCTCACACATCTCTTAATAGGCTGCTATTGTCCCACTTCATTATCAATCCTTATGGCAGCTTGTTGTTTCCAATATTTGTTTTTATAATGTCCTTCTAATCAATTTGTAGATCTGGAAGCATCTTTATCATGTTGACATGTCTTACTCTATCGAAAGCCTTTGTGTAATCAATATTTGAATATGTGACTATTATATGCGAACCCCCTTATTAACAATATAACATACCGCAAAGTAATGCAGCTTTATGAAACACAGCTGATAAGTTATAACTGATAACTGACTGAAAACACAATTACAGATAACATAGGACGAGTTTGTATTCATCAGTAAGCAAATACATACACAAAACACAACCATACAACAAATGGAAGACTTCACAGTGACTACATTAAGGTATAAGCATTGGATGAAAAGAACGGAAAGATGAAAACATGAAAACAATGAAAAGAACACACACACACTGGAAAAATAAATGTGCCATTTATTTCAGAATCACTGGCTGTGATACTTTATCTGTGAAATCTTAATACTTATTGTTTGTAATTTATTGTGCACGTTTTCGTTTAATAGTTTATTATTTTGTTGTTCTGAACGGTCTACGTTGTTGAGAATCTTACTGGAATGAAATATATCTGCAGCGTTTAGGGAAACATCAGCGAATGACCTAAATCCGCTTGAGTATTATAGAGGAACAGCGTCACCAGTTTCCTTGAGACGTTAAGATATCTCTATGACCATATTTTATATCATTTTGAGGCACATGCACATGTGCCAGCCAAAAATGAAAAATGGAAAAAAAAGGCTCAAGATCAAATACTAGAAAGACACTACACATGATATATTATCCCCTAGATAGACTAGACTTACTTTTAAACATTATCTACCACATGATGTCGCATTCGATAAATCTAAGACAATGAAATAAGTTAAATTTGTTTTGCAGCTGTTCATCTTATGGGTTGTATGTTTAATTAGAAATCATAATATGCTGTATTGATTCTAACTATTTTCATTACACAGCCTTCATGTATACACTCCAATAAATAAATTTCGTTGTCTCCCTTGTTGATTAACACTGCGATACTATTTATGTCCCTTGATACTATGATTTTCTATTATACAGGTTTCCATGTTTCTCAGTAAAATAATCTCTCGCGGGAACATGCTATTTTCTGTGAGACATCAATACTGAAGGTCAGATCATGAGGAAACCTTTCTTTTAACAAACAAATGAGAGGAACTGTATGATAGGATTGACTTGTAACCATCAATCTGGTCTGCAACAATCTGGTGTGCTACCAGAATTGCAAACCCAGCAGGAGATGGGGGACAGTACTGTTGACCTGACACTGGTTTCCCCTTACTCACGGCAGTATGCTAGACAGCTGAATATAGTATATGATACTGGAGACATACCTCCTGGATTATGTCAGTCTATATTTATTCTAATCCCTAAGACATCAGGCGCGTTGGAATGTATGTGGCCATATTCTTCAACCTGTCAGGAAAGAGTGCACACAGACGTGAACATTGCCGGTGTAAGAAATCCCGAACCGTAATGACTCTCTCAATCACCAAAACGAAAGAGTCATAAACAAGGCAAGTGAAATAGTTCGGACACGATAAAAGACATAACTCTCTAATAGACTGCATTGTAGAGACCACGTGTTGACCATGCAATCTACATCAAAGTGTGCTCATCTGTACTTGATCTGGTCAGAGTCATAGAACAAAGTCCTGCCTAGTTACTCCAGAGGAAAGGTAACACCAATGTATCTGGAACAAGACAAACTGCAGACGATGTTGGTCAGGAAACAATTGCGATAACTGTCCGTCTCTCGATGTTTTGATACTAGACCAGTTGCCGTCCAAGGCTTAGGGCATGATCCGCCCTGTCGTGACATGTAATCTTTAGATTGCGATCCCTCACACTAGGATAAGGTGTGTACCCTCCAGACGGAGTTCAATAACTAGGATAAGGTTTGTACCCTCCAGACGGAGCTCAATAACTAGGATAAGGCTTGTACGCTCCCAACGGAGCTCAATAACTAGGATAAGGCTTGTACCCTCCAGACGGAGTTCAATAACTAGGATAAGGTTTGTACCCTCCAGACGGAGCTCAATAACTAGGATAAGGCTTGTACGCTCCCAACGGAGCTCAATAACTAGGATAAGGCTTGTACCATCCAGACGGAGCTCAATAACTAGGATAAGGCTTGTACCCTCCAGACGGAGCTCAATAACTAGGATAAGGCGTGTACCCTCCCGACGGAGCTCAATAACTAGGATAAGGCTTGTACCATCCAGACGGAGCTCAATAACTAGGATAATGCTTGTACCCTCCAGACAGAGCTCAATAACTAGGATAAGGCTTGTACGCTCCCAACGGAGCTCAATAACTAGGATAAGGCGTGTACCCTCCCGACGGAGCTCAATGACTAGGATAAGGCTTGTACCCTCCCGACGGAGCTCAATGACTAGGATAATGCTTGTACCCTCCAGACGGAGCTCAATAACTAGGATAATGCTTGTACCCTCCAGACGGAGCTCAATAACTAGGATAATGCTTGTACCCTCCAGACGGAGCTCAATAACTAGGATAAGGTTTGTACCCTCCAGACGGAGCTCAATAACTAGGATAAGGCTTGTACCCTCCAGACGGAGCTCAATGACTAGGATAAGGCTTGTACCCTCCAGACGGAGCTCAATAACTAGGATAAGGCTTGTACCCTCCAGACGGAGCTCAATGACTAGGATAAGGCTTGTACCCTCCAAACGGAGCTCAATAACTAGGATAAGGCTTGTACCCTCCCGACGGATCTCAATAACTAGGATAATGCATGTACCCTCCCAACGGTGCTCATTAACTAGGATAAGGCTTGTACCCTTCCAACGGTGCTCAATAACCAGAAACGCAATGTGGGGTTCTGGCATTGGTGAGCGGCGCCAAACATTCGGCATAACAACAGCTGATAATAGCGTCAACTGTCTTACGGTAACTCAGTCACGCATGACTAAGACCTGACTAAAACACACAGGAGTCTAGTATAAAAAGTGTGTGTGTTTTTTTTTTAATAGCTGCTATGGCGCAGTGACTAGCATCCTTGTCAGAGGTCATGAGTTTGAATTCGCAAAGAAACTGAATTGACAAACAAATGGTCTGAGATAGGCCTAAAACCTGCAGCAGGAAATACGCTGTTAGTTATCAGTTATCAGTTACCATTTGGGGTATCTTAATTGCACTCCGGACAGATCCATAGGTGCTCAGATCCTCCCCCCCCCCCCCAGCATATGCATCAGCGTCCGGTGGCTAATAGTGCCAGTTCTGTGTTGGTTGACGAGGCGCTTTGTTTTCCCGATGTACCTCTCGCGTCTGGCTGTGCCGATTCTTACTCCCAACTCTTTCATCCTGGACAGCGATGTGGATTCACTGACGTCAAAGTCCTCTGTACTCGCCATATCTTTAAGGACGGTAATAACTTTGGCACGATCCATGGACTGGCCGTCTACAGGGGGTGCAGCGCCAGTCAGTTTATCAGCTCGTTCATTTCCCTCGACTCCCACATGTCCCGGGACGAAGATGAAGGTGACTTTACGGACAATAGACTTCCGCAGCGACTCAGTCATCTGTCTACGTACAGATCCAGCTTCGTCCTTCCGAATCATGCTCATTGAATCACTTAGTACACACACGTTGGTATAATGCTGTGATTCCAGCCATATGAAAGCCCGTGTAACTGCCATCACATCCATCGTCATGCTTGTCGTGGTCATAGAGTGGGCACCACTGGATTCTTGAACGGTTCAGCCCGCCGAATGGGCTGTAAATGCCCACCCACCTCTCTGCTGCTTTACAACAGATCCATCTGTATAGATGAACACTTCGGGGCTATCTGAGCGCGTTGGCCTCTGCATTGACGGTATCAGGGTTCTGCTCTCTGCACCGTCTGCCGAGTGTGATAATGCAGGAGAAATTGCACTTAAAAGCTGGAGGCACCGGCACCCATTCCTTGCCGGGGTTGATACTGATAAGAGTGCAGACCTGTCTGACGACATCTTCCGCCTGACCCATTCATGATTTGCTCCTCTTTATCCTGTCGACCTTTTCTCTGAATATAGCATCATGAAGAGGGTGCTGCTCATCTGCACTTATTTTTAAGTATGCACGAGCTCTCCAGATCTCGATCCTGTATTCCATTGTCGGGACGTCAAGGAGGTATCTCATTGCTACACAGCTGGTGTCTCTCGTGCAGCCCAAAATTATGCGCATGGCTTCGTTTTGTACCTTGTCAAGTCTTCCAATCTGTAGCAGAAAGCAATGGCAAACTACTGAGCGTAATCTTGCCGGTAAGCGTGGGTGGTTATGATTTGCCATATCACTCGATCACCAGAGTCGTGATTCAGCTTAGTGTTCCTGTCTCTGCCATGCCACGAGGCCAAGCCATTCAGGTATTTATTTCTCTGTCTTCACCTTGATCTCTTTTCCTCGATCTTGCCAGTTGTCACCAAGTTCTCGAATCTATTTCTTCGCATAACATGTCCACACATTTTTGAGTGTCAACGTCTAATTTCTCTAATTAGTGTACGATTTTAATTTGTTTCTTGGGGGAACTTGGTCATTGGTTTTTCTGTCTGTCCATGGTATTCTTTGCATTCTCCTCAGAAACCACATTTCTACAGCTATCAGATGTTTTTCAGCTTGACTGCTCATTGCCTATGCTTCACATCCAAACAAAAGTACGGGTTTTATGTAGCACTTTACCACTCTTTTTTTCTCATTTCAACTGACATCTTTGTATTGGACAGGATGTTTTTCATCTTGCTAAAGGCTACTTTTGCCATGGCGAGTCTTGTTCTATTCTCTTCAAGGCATCTCTCATCAGATGTTATTACTGTTACGAGATAACTGTACCGATTCACTTGTTTAAGATTATTCCCATTTACTTGTATATTAAATTGTGTTATTTCGTTCTTACTTGTGGTCACCATAATCTGTGTCTTTTTACACTTTAATTCTAACCCTAGTTTTTCACTGTGTGCAACAACCGCATCTACTAATTGGTGCAGATCCTGCTCATTGTCTGCAATAAATATTGTGTCATCTGCATATCTAATGTTATTGATATTTCGTCCTCCGTTTATGATTCCATTTATATCTTCTACATTTCTGAAAATATTTTCACTTTAAAGGGAAAAATTATCTGGAAACATTATACACCCCTGTCTCACACATCTCTTAATAGGCTGCTATTGTCCCACTTCATTATCAATCTTTATGGCAGCTTGTTGTTTCCAATATTTGTTTTTATAATGTCCTTCCAATCACTTTGTAGATCTGCAAGCATCTTTATCATGATGGCATGTCTAACTGTATCGAAATCAATCAATCAATATTTGAATACGTGACTATTATATGTGAACCTCCTTATTATTTTTTTAAACAGTATAACATCAATCAATCAATCAATCATGTGCCATGCCGGAAAGCTTGGGCGGTCATGACTCGCCATTTCACTCGATCACCAGAGTCGTGGATCAGCTCAGTGTCCCTGTCTTGTCCGCTAATTTTAATGTCGCTGTCCTTGTCTTGCGATGATCAGTCTTTAGGCGAATCATAATGTACTAGGCACTTTTAAAGTGGTAGTTTGCCGTTGCTTAGTAATGTAGCTTTATAAATCACAATTACAGATAACATAGGACGAGTTTGTCTTCATCAGTAAGCAAATACATACACAAAACACATACAACAAATGGAAGACATCATAGTGACTACATTAAGGTATAAGCATTGGATGAAAAGAACGGAAAGATGGAAACATGAAAACAATCAAAAGAACACACACACACTGGAAAAAAAATATGCCATTTATTTCAGAATCACTGGCTGTGATACTTTATCTGTGAAAACTTATTGTTTGTAATTTATTGTGCACGTTTTCGTTTAATAGTTTATTATTTTGTTGTTCTGAACGATCTACGTTGTTAAGAATCTTACTGGAATGAAATATATCTGCAGCGTTTAGGGAAACATCAGCGAATGACCTAAATCCGCTTGAGTATTATAGATGAACAGCGTCACCAGTTTCCTTGAGACGTTAAGATATCTCTATGACCATATTTTATATCATTTTGAGGCACATGCACATGTGCCAGCCAAAAATAAGAATGAACATCCATATTATGATTCCAAACTGTCAGAAGTAGGCTACACTAGATATATTATCCCGTAGATAGACTACACTCCTGTTTAAACATTATCTACCATATGAGGTCGCATTCTATAAATCTAAGACAATGACACATGTAACATTTATTTTGCATCTGTTCATCTTACGAGTTGTATGTTTAATTAGAAATCATAATATGCTGTATTCATTCTAACTATTTTCATTACACAGCCTTCATGTATACACTCCAATAAATAAATTTCGTTGTCTCCCTTGTTGATTAACACAGCTTTTCTATTTATGTCCCTTGATACTATAATTTTCTATTGTACAGGTGTCCATGTTTCTCAGTAAAATGATCTCTCGCGGGAACATGTTATTTTCTGTGAGACATCAATACTGAAGGCAGATCATGAGGAAACTTTTCTTTTAAAAAACAAATGGGAGGAACTGTATGATAGGATTGACTTGTAACCATCAATCTGGTCTGCAACAATCTGGTGTGCTACCAGAATTGCAAACCCAGCAGGAGATGGGGCCAGTACTGTTGACCTGGCACTGGTTTCCCCTTAACTCACTGCAGTATGCTAGACAGCTGAATATAGTATATGATACTGGAGACATACCTCCTGAATTATGTCAGTCTATATTTATTCTAATCCCCAAGACATCAGGCGCGTTGGAATGTATGTGGCCATAATCTTCAACCTGTCAGGAAAGAGTGCACACAGACGTGAACATTGCCGGTGTAGGAAATCCCGAAACGTAATGACTCTCTCAATCACCAAAACGAAAGAGACAAAAACAAGGCAAGTGAAATAGTTCGGACACGTTAAAAGACATAACTCTCTAATGGACTGCATTGTAGAGACCACGTGTTGACCATGCAATCTACATCAAAGTGTGGTCATCTGCACTTGATCTGGTCAGGGTCATAACACATAGTCCTGCCTAGTTACTCCAGAGGAAAGGTAACACCAATGTATCTGGAACAAGACAAACTTCAGACGCTGTCGGATCAGCAAACAATTGCTATAACTGTCCGTCTCTCGATGTTTTGATGCTAGACCAGTTGCCGTCCAAGGCTTAGGGCATTATCAGCCCTATCGTGTCATATAATCTTTAGATTGCGATTCCTCACACTAGGATAAGGCTTGTACCCTCCAGACGGAGCTCAATCACTAGGATAAGGTTTGTACCCTCCAGACGGAGCTCAATAACTAGGATAAGGCTTGTACCCTCCAGACGGAGCTCAATAACTAGGATAAGGCTTGTACCCTCCCAACGGTGCTCAATAACTAGGATAAGGCTTGTACCCTCCAGACGGAGCTCAATAACTAGGATAAGGTTTGTACCCTCCAGACGGAGCTCAATAACTAGGATAAGGCTTGTACCCTCCAGACGGAGCTCAATAACTAGGATAAGGCTTGTACCCTCCAGACGGAGCTCAATAATAGGATAAGGCTTGTACACTTCCAACGGTGCTCAATAACCCGAAGCCGTTTGCGCAATGTGGTGTGCCGGGATTGGTGAGCGGCACCAAACATTCGGCAAAACAAAAGCTGATAATATCGTCATCTGTCTTACAGTAACTCAGTCACGCATGACTAAGACCTGACTAAAACACACATGGGTCTAGTATAAAAACTGTTTGTTATGCTTGTTTGTTTGTTTTGCAGTTTGTTTTTTTATTGGTGTTTTTTCCTTGTCAGTGGTCATGAGCTCGAATACCCACAGAAACCGATTTGACAAACAAATGGTCTGACCTAGGACTAAAACCTGCAGCAGGAAATGTGCTGTCAATTAACATGCATTACAGAGATCAACAGGGCCGAATGGATAAGATTGCTGGCTCTTTAACTTCCGGTTTGCTGACCCCTATACGAGTTAATTGGACTTGATTTACTCCGGGGTGTTTGTTCTCACGTTTCTTGTTATGCTACAATATGTCAGTTTCTACCGCAACATTACTCTTCTGTTTCAATGCGTTTAGATTATTTTTTTTTAAAATTATTATTCCAATGCCAGTAGTTTGTCACCGTTGACTGCTTGCGGAACTCACAATTCATCACTGTGGACTACAAATTGTTGCCATTGACAAGTTGTATTGTTTGTGCCGATGCTGTAAAGTTTAGGGCCTGCAATGTTTCTGAATGTTTGGAGCAAAAATATTCCAACAGGTATGCATGTGGATTAATGTTTGCGATCTGCCCAGACTTTAATCTGTGTCGGACGATTCCACATGGTTGATGACTGCTCTTGATTGCATAAATTTCAATCCATCCCTTCTCCAATAGTTATCTTCCTCTTTCAACACTTGGTCCTCACATTTTCATCCAGTAGCTTTTATCAATATTTAATAGCGCAGACTAGGTTAGTATCTTGACGTCAGACAATTTGAATGTAATATTGTCAGCTGCCACCTGTCTTTTAATTTTAGCCCACACAAGTCTCTATAGGGTTTGAATGAGAATGGATACGGCGGAAGTCTCATGCACCTATTGACCATGCTCTTCTATCAAATTGTCGATTTGATATTTCTTGTGTTCTAATATGATCACACAAATCTTTGACAGGCTTGGGCTTATGGGAAGATATTAAGTTCATCGCAAACATTTATAGTCCGTGACAGTATCTCTTACTGCAGATGTACAGCAATCTCTGTCTCTTGTCATCTCGTTTGAGTCAGACATATTTATTCTAATTCGTCTTTCACATTTCCTTCATCAGTAGTGTTGTCCACATGATATTTCCTTTGTCTGCGGCATACATATTTAATGTGTGTTATGTTAGTTGTGTTTGGCAATGAGCTGATTGTCAGGTTTGTTAAAGACGGCCATTCCACGTGGGTAACAGTAGACATGAAACATCTGATAAGCTTGCAAACCGGGCTTCTTTGGAAAACTGAAGATCTTTGAACTGGGCTGCTATAGTGAATGCCGTCAGAGATGCAGAGCGATAAAACTAAGTCTTGGAAGTCGAGAAGATCCACTGCATTACACTGGGTTTTGTCCCACATTGCTCGGGCTTTTTTACATATTTTTTTACATTTGCACCTCGCCAATATCAAGACTACTAAACGACATACAACCACATAACTGAAGACTATAGGACACGTTGGGTTCTCTGAAAGATAAATATAGTTTACCTAAATAAAACACACAGACACAAAATTCAGTGTGTCACTTTCCCAATGAAATAGTAAAGTTCAACAACAGAGAAGAGGGGGAACGTACCAGAGACCCAACCAGCTAGAGATAGTACTGACAGGACAGCATACAGGCAAGACAGCAAGTGACAGTGACCTCAGGATAAGACAGGTAGAGAGTAGTACAGAGACAGGTCACCGCTATTGACAACTTAGGGTTAAGGACAAGTTAGCCTGTAACTCAGGACCAGACTCGAGACCAACGGACCAGACCAGGTCAGGCATGAATCACGGGGGCATAAGAACTCGTGATACGGGAGAGCAGACCCGAACTCAATCAGACGGAGATTGACTAGCGACCGGGACAGACGTGTGATAGCGATTGAGAATAGGACGAGTGTATGATTGATAGCACGCCAGTGAGTACGACTGAGAGAGCCAGTGTAAGCTAACAGTATGATAGGTGAATGCTACGGCGAGTCTGTACGGAAGCATGTACGTTTAGAAATAAATATTGCATTATAAATATCTGTGATGTACTAATATGTTATCTATTCCGACCTTGGTGTGTTGCGTCGGAATGGCGTTCTCGTAGAAAACAAATCCACGTGGGATCTTGTAACGCTGGCTATCATTTGATTAAAGTGTCCGGATTGGACCAAATTGTGAGCCTGCCTTGGAGTGCGATCATTGTGCGAAAGAATAAGCTTTCATCAGTCCTAGGCCACCCTGTTGTAAGATTTAATATGAGTCTATGACAGCCTTTAACAATATGAAATCCCCCGGTTTAGATAGCATCAAAACTGAAATGATTAATGCTTTGGAAGAATATGGAATAGATACCGTTACCGGAGTCCTAATTATAATATATTATACTGGAGATATACTTCTTGAAATATGTAATTCTGTTTTTATTGCAATCCCAAAGAAATCAGGAGCCTTGGAATGTGATCAACGTCGAACAATTAGTATAATGAGTCACATCACGAAGATTGCGCTAAGAATTATCATGCAAAGAGTTAGAAAGAAAATACACCCCGAAATAGGAGAGGAACAATGTGGGTTTGTAGAAGGCAAGGGTACAGTAAATGCTGTGTATATACTGAGAACAGTAATTGAACATTCTGTAGAAATAAACAAAGATATAAACATTTGCTTTATTAACTACACAACGTCTTTCGATTAGGTGAGACATGTCGACGTGATAAGGATGCTTGAAGATATACAAATTGATAGGAAAAGACTCTAAGACTTGTTATGATCTACCATCATTATCATATACCTCTTTTATATAGTATGCCAATCTTTCAATGACCAGTTCTTTGCCCATTGACATTTTAACTTTTTTTTCACACAACATTTTGCTGTATACTAGCTAATGCTCGGTCATTCCTGTATATGTCAGTATATAACATGTTGGTACTATTTCAATGTTTGATAATGGTAATTTCTTCTTATAATGTCCGTCACTTTCAGAATGTCCTCTGTCATCAATGTATTCTTTATAATGTATTTTATTTATTGCATTATTTCCTTTGATACCCGAAGAAACTTACTAAACAAGCTGAACAGCGCATAAATGCCTTTGAAAATAAATATTATAGACGGGTTCTAAGAATATCTTGGGTAAAGAAAAGAACAAATGCATCCATAATTCAAGAGTTGAATATTGAAGAAGGTTGGCTATTAAAGATGATAAAACAAAGAAAATTAAAATATGTTGGTCACTTGAAACGTTACGACAGTTTGGAGAGAACAATAATGGAGGGGTATATGCCTGGGAAGAGAGGAAGAGGAAGGCCAAAGAGAAGATGGGTGCAGGATGTGGCGGATGATCTCCAGATGGGTGCATCAGACGCGGGACATCTTGCTTATGATCGAGAGGTTTTCCGGATGGTTGTTGTGGGAGCGATGTTCTGCAAAGGACATGCTACTGAATGAATGAATGAATGAATGAATGAATGAATGAATGAACCCGAAGAAAAAAAGTTCGTTCGTTCTTTCGTTCGTTTAGATTGTGTGTCTGTTCATTGTTCCTCAATATCTTTGCATTGCCTATTTTCTTCTTTCTTTGCCTTATATGTTCGTACTAATTTAATCTCGATTGTGTTAAATAATTTCTTCTTCTAATGTCTGTCACAAATACGCCTGTCATGCCATGCAAGTAGGTTACCAACTAACAGTATACCACAACAAGCAATGATTTACAGACCAGATGGAAGCAGAGGAAGAGGCCGACCACGTAAACGAAGAACGCAGGGAATAACAGAGTCCATGGGAATATCAATAAATTAAGCCCCTAAGCGGGCACCGTTCCGCTGTTTATACTTCACACCGATACCGCAAGGTACAAGAGGAACATGATGAGATGAGATGAGATGAATGTCTGTCACATATATAATGTCATCGGTCATCATCCATTTATTCTTCATCTCATCTGTAGCATAATTGCTAACCACCATTATTCAGTTAACAAGACTGCAAGCAAAGAAGAGGAGACAATATGAAACAATTGACTACATAACCGCAAACTGGAACTAGGACTTAAAAATTTAAAGCACTATCAAAACTGGAACTGCACAAGTGACAGATGACGTGGATTCTTAGAAAAATTTCATCAGACAAAGCTCAGGAGACCATTGGACAAAACAGACATGTGACACCACTTTCGTGCCAACGCCTTTTTAGCATATGTTAATAGCGCACTTCTCCCTAAAACATGCCTGATGAACAGACGTGAAAGAAAGTGTGACCGTTTTCCAAATAAGGACGGCAGAATGTCTGGATCCCAGGTAAGCTTGTTAGTCCTTAGATTGAAATAACCAGATGTATCAAGTCTCAAGTAATGGTATCCAGTGTTTGTAATGTCAATTGAAATGTATTATTATTAATTAAAACCTCTGAAATGTGAATATGCTCGACTGTAGATTCTGACGACGCAGAGCCGACACAGAGACTGACACTCTAATACTCTCTTCGATGAAACTGCAATCTCTGATATTCTTAAAGATAATTATTAACTTTAGGAAGTGCATAATAATACTCCATTCTATTCTGAACAACTGTACGAAGTGATGATTCTAAAGCAATCTTGTGCATTTCACCAGAAACACTGCTAAAAATGCTATCACTATCTACAGCTAAAATGACAGTTCGTGTACTAGAATAAGTGCCTTGTTTTAAAACAGACTTATCTATGTCTATTTACAATCTAGAAGGCTGAGAGAGAAATCCAATCTTTTCTTTCTGCTTCATCTATTGAATAAATAGGGTTTGAAGGATAAATATTTATATTTATGTCAAATTTTAATTAGATAAGAGCACTTATGAACTGCATTACATCAGAAAAGTTGTGCTTCGCGGAACTCCATCACACGAAGTGAACTTAACTCATTACTCAACATAACTTAAAACACAACACCACACCACTCAACACCACTCAACACCCACAACCCAACACTCAACACCACAACAACAACAGACAATGGGAGAGAGTTATTAGACACAGCAGAAGAAGAAGTTGGTTAATTGGGAAAACACAGAGAATTATTTATACACACTATAAACACCATTGAGTGGAAGAAATGTTATAAATGTATGTCATTTATTTACATGCATCTTGACACATTCTCACTCTTGTCACTGTCTTGCTGTACACGTCTCACTGACCCCAGGTCAAATGAGAACTTACATACAGCTGGAACCAGTTGATACAAGGCGTACACAGTGTGATAAACTCTGACCACCCCAAATTAACCCAACACTAGATTAGAGAAAAAAGGAGGGGAGGGGAACTAGTTCCAACTTCAGGAATTTAGATTTCTTCCGACCTACTTCTAGAATATTGTATTGGGAAGATTGTATATATTTATGTGAATTTTAAACAGTGATCTTGGTGGCTACCAACAACCACCCAACACATCAGCTGAAAGAGGGAAGCCGAGAGAAAGAGATGAACCACAAGTGAGATGGAAGATGACTTGGCCATGAGCAGAGTATGGGGAGGCCTTCAGAGAAGCTATGCGGGCATACCTGAAGTGGATCCATCAGTCAATGGACCCTGGCTTACCAAATCTTCCAGTCACCAGGTTACATTTTTCATTGGTACACACCACACCCAAATTTCAGGAAACTGATGTTTAATTGTTGATTCATCATCTTCACACTTAACATGTACAACATCAAAATGTTTACCATGTTTTCACACTTGTTGACATCTCATATATTGATGCTTATTTATTGATGGTCTTGTAATATTGGTCCTATATGCATGTTTCTAATTTATCTTGTGTACACCACAATAGAAATGTACATGACAGGCCGGAAGACACAGGCCCATTCAATAAATAATTACTTGGAATTGATCTTATGTTGATTATTAGTTCAACCTATCTGAAATTCACCATCTTCTTTGTACATCATGTTGTCAAGATCTATTGTGACTTGTTATGTGTTTAATTGTTTAAAACCAAATTAACTCATGAAGGAATTAAATTGGGAGAGACTCAAGGTCTATCAACTGCTCAATATCCATGCTTTATTAACATAAATCAGGCTGAGAAAATTCTCCAGACTTTCCTCAGATTTGATCAACAAAAAGGGGGGCTCAGAGCTAAAAGAATCCTTGGAGAAGAGGCAGATTCCCAGTTAGTAATTACCATTCTCACCAGGGCCATAATCTATATCTCCTAGACTACTTAATAGAACGAGGCCTGCAGATAACTCGAGGGTCATATTCTGGGGTTATTGAAGATAGAAGAGGAGGGGGCCCAACTTCTTTGATTAGAAATGGGGCATGCACCAAAGTGATTTCCCACTCCCTTCAGAATATATGACATCATCTTCTTCTTCTTCGTTCATCCTGAGTTTTTTTCCGGATGTGATTGCGTTGTGCCTGTTTACAGCAGAGCTGCGTTCTTGCGCCGTTAGGCCGACACATCCGACTTCTGCGGGCATTTGTTGACCGGGTTAACCTTCCCGGTGACATCATCTCATCTCATCAGGTTCCTCTTGCACCTTGTGGTGTCGAGGTAAAGCATAAACAGCTGGAGATTCCTGCTCGAAGAAAACACAATGTATACATCATATATATTTTATTTCTAGTATTATATCCTTTTCCGGCTTCCTAGCCAAAAGGTTAGCGACTTTTCTCCGTAATCTCGTATACTCTCGTAAGTAACGTGACGACGGTGAGAATCAGCAGTGGTTCGAATCGCGTCGGTAACTTACGGGGTATGTGAGACGGCCGCTCAGAAAGCAATAGCAAACTACTGAGCGTAATCATGCCAAGAAATCAACAATCAGCTGAAAGATGCTGATGTTGACAGCGATGTCCTTTAAAGGATACGCAAAACATTATATCCTTTGCCGCCTGAAGAAATAAAGTTCATTCGTTTAGATTGCGTGTCTTTGAATTGTTCCTCAATATCTTTGCACTGACTATTTCCTCCTTTCAATGCCTTACATGTTCCTACTATTTTAATCTTGATAGTGTTAATTTCTTCCGAAAAGAGTGGTTGCTGTCTGTGGAGCGGTCTCGGCTGTCAAAGATTAGTTTCATCTTCATGCCAGGGCATGCGGGATGTCACAGGATACTGATAGGCTAGCGATCCTACAATAAATCTAACACAGAAAATTACTTGTATTGCACGAGGATGGAAAGTATTGACCTTTGGATCAGAAAAACAAGCGAGCACTTCGGTCTTGAGGTGAATACAAGTCATTGACTCCAAGATCAGAAGAGATATC
Source organism: Cepaea nemoralis (assembly GCA_014155875.1). Taxonomy (NCBI): domain Eukaryota; kingdom Metazoa; phylum Mollusca; class Gastropoda; order Stylommatophora; family Helicidae; genus Cepaea; species Cepaea nemoralis. Next base: position 151,769 of record JACEFZ010013014.1, read on the forward strand.
GCGTGTTTGGTGGAGGACGGACGACGGAAAAACGGCGATTTCAAAATCTTTGAACACGGACAACTCGCGATAAAGTATTTCACTAACCTTTGAAGTGGGAAACGGAGATTCGCGATCACACCGTATCACAGCCTTTTGTAGTAACGAGACGAATATCTGTGGTCGGAAGAAACGAGTAGATAATCATTGATGTCCCGAAATTACCGAGCATTAAAGGAGAAATTCGGTTGTTATTGAAAAAAAGATGAAGAGGACAGGGGGAGAAATTGGTGGAATAGGCCAGGATAGTCGTACAGAGCAAGAGTATTAATAGTCTGGATATTCTAGGTTAATTTAGTGTGCTACCAACTATTCCATCTCGCAGGATGGTTGTATCTATTCGTCCTTATTAAGAAGAGAAATTACTATATCCCGAGTTGCTTAGAGGAAATGGGGCATTTGTGCTTATGTGCTTTTTTGTTTCAATTCATGGACTACAATAGATAGTATAAGGTAATAGAGCTTTAGCTTAGTAATCTAGCATAGTGAACTGGCGTGTGTAACCGTAATATTGAGTGTAGGCCGCACTTAGCTAAGAAGTAACTTAGTGGATTGAGTAAAGTATCAGTGCACTCGATAGAGTAAGTACTGTGATAGTATAAGGATGGGTCTATGAGAGGAGATTCTGGTATAGATGGTTACTGGGATTTCTGAGCTTTCCTATGATATTTCCTTCTTTTACCTGGTCTTAAGTTATGTGTATAACTCCTATGTCTTATGTCAGAGGTCAGTTCTCTGAATCTATAGAAGTAATAACTGATAACGGCCATAAGCCTACTCTCACTTCTAATGAGTTTGAGTTAGGTTGATAGCACCTGATATTGTCTTTTCGACAGGTTCCCATGAACAAAGAAATAGCAACACTCCTGAAAAGAAAGAATGGTACAGTGATAAATATCGGCCAGATTGAAGTCTGATATCATACATACAGGTCAGCATGTTCTAGAATTTACGGATACCTATAAGGCATTCTGACTAAGAGACTTACAGAAGAGTAAAGTCAACTCCACATAGAACGGATTAGCAATATGGTTCACAGGACCATAAGATAAATACAAAGAAACTGTAATACCATAACTTTTCCTATGAGGAATAGAACATTCTTGGACTTTCATACAAACAGTGTGTCAGTGGAATATATACGCTGGGTTGTGATTAATCCTACATCCATAGACACTAATTAATTAACTATATCGGATGTGTAAACATTCCCTGGATTTTAAGAAAAACATTCATAATATTGGATATTTCACCAGGAAAGACATTATCTACTAAAAATACGCAGTGGTGAACAATCTGTTTAATTCTAACGTTGTCAAGGATATTGTGAATTCATCAACATCGTTCAGAGAGACACTATACTTGGTGAGCGTAAACAAGATCTGTGTTGTGGTGACATTATCTGGCCGTTGTGTGATGAGCACAGTGAGATGAATCTTGGACTGTCAATCTTATCTCACCTACACGATAGAACACACCAACAACGTCTTTACATACACTCTATACACACCCATGACACTTTTTATTCAATAAATATGTTAGTATTTATTGGAGGACAATGTTGTGTGGGTATGTTCTGAAGGAAAGTGAAGAAGGGTATGGCATAGCGATACTAGAGAGAGGGATAGTGAATAGAAGATTGGAACGGGGGGTGTGTAGACAAAGGTCTGGCAATAGACCCAACATTGGGAAAAGGGAAGTTGAAGTGTGCTTGTTGATTCTACTGCCCCCCCCCCCCCCCCCCCCCAGAGACGACAAGCGACACGGGAGTACAAGGAAATGAGCGGACTGACTAGCTCGCAGGTAAGGCTACGGTGGAAGGCGGACGCGCCATGGACCAGGCTGACATTCTGAATGCTCTACGAGAAGTAAGACTTTCGAGTGAACCAAGTGATGACTGTAAATCTACAACTATGGCCAGACTGCGAGATCAGCAAATTAAAAGAGGGGTGGCCAAACAAGAACACCACGCAGGAAGCCAAAGAAGACTGATAAACCAACACAGAACTGGTGTCGTTAACCGCTACACGCTGCGGGATTTGCTGAGGAGGGGATCCGAACACATATGGACTGAATGGATCGATGTGCAATGAGGATGACCTGTCGACTAACTAACTAACTAACTAACTAACTAATTTATTCTTCTAATGTCCGTCGCTTATAGAACGTCCTCGGTCATTCATTTATTCATACTATATTTTATTTCTGATGTGATTTACTTTGATTTATGTTGTATTGATACCTTTAACATTTGTATTTGCTCGTTTATACCGCCTCATTTATTGCATTGTACATATTCTTTAAATTTGTGGCGTACATATCATTCATTTCCTGTTTTGATTAAAGTGTTGCCAAATATAGCTGGATATGTCTTACAGCTCTCTTCACTTTCCTCAGTTTTATTCTTAGTTTTTCAATTACTGATGCATGGTCACTGATACCATCCACTCGTGGTCCTGTGCTGACTTGGTGTCTGTAAAGAAAGTCGTTTGCCTTTGATCACCTCGACAGAGACAATGTTTGGACATAATGATGAAGAAAACACTAAATACAGATAGCAATTGACTTTAATGGACTCCGCTGAATAAGGCATGCTGATTTGTCTTTGCTGATGTTATTGTAGTCCTGCCGAACACACACAGGTTGAGAAAATGTGTGAGAATTCGAGGACATCAAATGTAGTACCACATTTAGAAGACATAACTCCAACGTAAAACAGGTATATAGACCAGACACATGTGAGATTATTAAAACAGTTACTAATCTTCTTCTTCTTCTTCAGCGTTCCGAGCCATTGAGGTTCTTTGCTGCAGATACAATCCGTCTCCATTCGTCTCTCTGGTTGACCTTCTCTTGCCAGTCGTTGATTCCAAGTGCTTGTAGGTCTGTATAAATGTTATCTCTCCACCGTCTTCTTGGTCTACCTCGGGGTCTACGGTCATTTATTTCCTGAGTGTAAGCAAGTTTTGTTTCCCTATTGTCTTCCATTCTTTCTATATGCCCCAGCCATTGTAGTCTATTAGCCTTATAATACCAATGATTAGCGGGGACTTAAACAGATCATAAAAGTTACTAATAGGCTGAACAAAACATTAACTGGTGTCTGTACAGGACTGTGTGAGTACCCCGTATGGCAGAATGACAGTTGTGGAGCTCAGGGTGAAAACTAAGCCAGAAGCCGTGTGTCTACAGATGAAACAAACACGCTGGTTGTGGACAGGGTACACGCAGGGACACGCTGACAGTAGTAAAACTATCATGTCTGTGTCCTGGAACCAGCCGGCGACAGAACTAGGGGCAGAACTAGAAACACATAGCTTAGAGAATCGCTGACAGATAATAATAACGTATGGACGTGGCCAAGCTGCACGAGTCATCAGATGCTGACTGTGAGGTTTTTTTGTGGGTTTATAGAGAATTATAGAAGTTCCAATGAGTGAAGTTCTATAAAGTATATCTCTCTATAAAAGATACAGGTTAGTAACAGCAAGTAGTGTCTAGAGGTATTGATATTTATTCTCGCATAACCCTTGTAGAGAAACCATTCAGAATTTTGGCTCATCGAGTACCCCCACTGTGAGAAATTAGACCTAAGTTAAGTTCTACACAGAATTATTTATAGATGATTTCTCTTCTAGGCCTTATTTAGAGATCTTGGCAGTTAGCCACAGCAACCAATGAAAGCAGTTCTCTCATCTTCCAGCTGACTGTGCTCTGGTCGCCAACCTCATGTTTGATCTCTACTTATTTATTTCAAGTGACACAAGACACTTGGACAAATGATCACATTGACAATTGTACCATTGTAGTGAACATAACAACACTGTATTTTACACTGGTTGAACAAGACAACATGAGAAGATCTTGACAACAGTTGGACCAACATTCACAAAGGAATAATCACACCAACAGATTAGACAAGTCATACATCATGGAAGATACTTGACAACAACCACACAGACTTCCACAATCTCTGTAACCAACCACAACAGTAGAGTAACAGTCACCATGAAGATGCTTGACACCAGTTGGACAAGACAACCACAGAGACATATATCTCAAAACTGTTCTCTTACAACTAATCTTTTATTAATGTCTGATGAGGTCAAGTGAAGACTCAGGCTTCATTTTCTGCCAACAATTTACATCTCAAATATGTTTATATGCAAATTATAGTGACATTATCTATGAAAACCCAAACACATCACTCATTATCCCCACAGAAACATCAATCTAAATAAACCCTCCTCCTTCACATCTCTACTCCATAAGTTATCCTACACCACACTTTATTTAAATCCTTTCTTCGACTGTTAATGAGGGAAACACACGATAAGCTATAAATTGGGGCAAGCATAGGGACGTTCTGTTCCACTGGTCTGTTTAATCCTTTTAGCACCTATGATGGTGTTGGACAGCTCAGGTTACAGTTCTCCCCATGATGATTTTCCAATTCAGGCTATTCCCTGCTGTCACAATCTTGAAAGACATTTTAAAGCTCTATCTTTTCACTGGTGAGTTCATGAAGTTGACACTGAGGACTGTTCTTTTACTTTTCCAGTAGAGGAAGATCTAAAAAGAAACACTATGTCCCAGCTGTCTTTCCTCACAGTCTATCACTCCTAAGATTTCTGATGGAACTGAATCACCACACCAACCTAATTATCACTAATCCATTTTGAGAATTTGCTCTATGTATTAACTTCTGCTCCTTTAGCTTTCAGCCATTATTAATTCAGCTGTGATAGGGTCAGCTCCAAGTGCACCTTTAATGTCCACTCTTAGCCAGTAGTGACATGCTGAAGACCAGGTGATCTCTCCTCCCAAGGTTTCTTCTTGAGTTTAACTTGAAGGTATAGCCTGGAGCTTTTACAACATTGGAGAGTATCCCTGTCTTAGGCTTTTAAGAAAGACTTTTCTTCAGTGCCATCTGTATAGGCCAGAATTAGTGGATTCAGGCTCAATCCTTGCAACCTGTTGTTCATTTTGGTCTTTTTGGAGTCTGACTTTTCAGCTGGAGTTGAAGACTAGAGCTCAGGACTTCCCTGGAGTTGTCCTGGTGATTGAAAGGGCCTCCTCCATCTTCCTCATTCTCTGATGTGCAGATGACCACATCCTAAAGAATGCTTTTGGGCAAATTTTACCACTGCATCTTGAACATGTCCTTACGGGATGGAATCAAGGCTTCGACTGGCGGGCTAATTAATTAATGTATTAAGGAGCGTTACCAGCCCAAGGGTTACCCAATCAAATTGAGACCCCACCATTCATCTACCCCCTCTCGATCTAGAATCTACGATTCTATTTTTAGTTAGGGTATCAATACGGCTTACGTGGTTAACTACTGAGTATTGAGAAATGAAAATGGACTGGGGATGCGAACGTCTGAAGACATCATGCCACACTGACATATCTTAGTCTGGGTTGGTTCAGAGATTGAACCCCACTAGCAGATATCGGCCACAACGGGGAGGAAAGGGGGCACCAATAATTGTGAAAGTTTCTGGTTGTTCTCAAGCAGTTTACTGATATGTGTCAGTGATTGGAAGCCGACTCACATCTGTCTCTAAATTCCCGGAGTAGGAGGTGTCCAATATTTACCTCACCCTGGCAGGCGACGTGTCCATTGGTATGTGATTTGAAGCTGACTAACATCTGTCTCTAAATTCCCGGAGTAGGAGGTGTCCAATATTTACCTCACCCTGGCAGGCGACGAGTCTAGGGGTATGTGACGTGACGCGGACTAACATCTGTCGCTGAATGCTCCGACCACAGGTGGCCAATCTTTCCTTCACCATGGCAGGTGACGACTCCAGGGGTGGAACATACGTTCGGCCGTGCCCACGACATGACCAGTGCAGTCCCATATCAACCTGGCCAGAGAGCCAGCTCATTATCGAATAAATGATATCATTGATTTAAATAAATTTAACAAAACACAGGTAAATACATCAACACACGCGATGTAATTCTGATAGAATGATTTGTTTTATTTGTACACTTGCAATACTCAGTGAGAACCTGATTTGAAAATACAACAATGTACTTGTGCACTCCCTCACTCAGTTATGTTAACTCAGTTGTCTCCCTCACTCAGTTATGTTAACTCAGTTGTCTCCCTCACTCAGTTATGTTAACTCAGTTGTCTCCCTCACTCAGTTATGTTAACTCAGTTGTCTCCCTCACTCAGTTATGTTATCGGAGGCGTCTCCCTCAGTTACGAGTGTTATCTCAGTAGTCTCCTTCAGTGGATTGTCTTTCCACAGTGTTCCCCTCAGTTGCTGGTATTATCACAGTTACAAACATAGTTACTGGGATAATTCTCCAGCGGGTACCTGTAACAGAAATAACACAAGTTACTGTCCAACTTCAGCAAGAGTGATCTGCTACGAGAGCAGCAGGACGCTCGAAAAGAAAATGGATTGACGACCTCAAAGATACGGAATGACACTACACATCGCCAATCATGGGACGCTGCGGCACTAAATAATCCTCCCTACGACGCTTGAAGGCAAACGTTGAAGATAATTATGACTAATCAATGAAACCCCTATCACCAGTCTTTAGTCAGGTCTGTATTGTTGTCCTAGCGATGCCTTGTGCTGTAGCCGTCTATGTTCCACCCCTCTGCCTGAACCTATCACAGGTCACGTACATATTGCCAAGTGCCATTCACTGTTATGCTTTATTTAGTTTCACAAAGTGTCCACAATATCTTAGCCGCCTTCGTGTAATGTATCTACTGTTACAATGTTCACCCCTTTCTCTGGGACTTTCTTATTTCGTGTTTCTATGTGTACATGGTATCATCTGCGTTGTCCCTAGAAACCACATTTCTGCTGCACTTAGATATTTCTCAATAAGTCTGCTTATTGTCCATGTTTCACATGCATGTAGCACAGCTTTTGTATACCACTTGCTGTTATCAATACAAATATATTGAACATCATGATTCATATTTCCAGTCATATAAATTGTTACTCAATGTGTTTGCTTATTGTTATGTATCAAACGGACATAAAAGTGAATTTCACAGAGCACTTGGATATTATTTGTCTCATAAATAGATAAACAGGCAGACCCCCCCCCCCCCCCCACACCCACCCACCCCCCCCCCCCCCACACACACATACACACACATACACACACACACATACACACACGCACGCACGCACGCACACGGCTGGAGTTGTGGAACAACACGACCTGGACACGGGTAGGGCTGGAGTTGTGGAACAACACGACCTGGACACGGGTAGGGCTGGAGTTGTGGAACAACATGACCTGGACACAGGTAGGGCTGGAGTTGGTTGTGGAACAACATGACCTGGACACGGGTAGGGCTGGAGTTGTGGAACAACACGACCTGGACACGGGTAGGGCTGGAGTTGTGGAACAACACGACCTGGACACGGGTAGGGTTGGAGTTGTGGAACAACACGACCTGGACACGGGTAGGGCTGGAGTTGGTGACCTGGATACGGGTAGGGCTGGAGTTGTGGAACAACATGACCTGGACACGGGTAGGGCTGGAGTTCAACATGACCTGGACACGGATAGGGCTGGAGTTGGTTGTGGAACAACAAGACCTGGACACGGGTAGGGCTGGAGTTGGTTGTGGGACAACACGACCTGGACACGGGTAAGGCTGGAGTTGTGGGACAACACGATCGGGACACGGGTAGGGCAGATATTGTCACTACATCCAGGTCACAGAGGTCACATTGGAGGGGGGGGGGGGGGGGAGAGACACTGGCCTTTTGTCCTGTAGACATGGGATCGAATCCGCATCCAGAGGCCATTGCCATTGAGCTTCCAGTTCAAGCCAGCCCACACGCATACACACACATACACACATTCGCACACACACGCTCACACGTGCGCGCGCTCTTACACACACTTATATATTCGCGCTATTACACACATTTATATATTCAATCTGTTTATGAGCATGTATATACTGTTCTTTGTAATTGCTATTAAGTTATTTATGCATTAACATATCCAGTTCATATTTGTCTACGTTTGCCGATCACCATAATCCCACGTAAGTCATTGGTCTACTGCTTCCTCTTTCCACCAGTATTTTATTGCCTACATCTTTCCTTGGTGTTGCTTGCTGTCTGTGAACAAGGCTAAACTTTCGTTCTGTGTTCCTCGAAGATGTCTTCTTTGTTCTGGTATATTACTTATGATTTGTTTGTTCGTCATTTGTTGAATTCAGACAGTACACCTTCAATGATTGGTAACGTCCGCGGAACAAAACAAAGACATATTCTAATGCACTGTAAATACACACAAACACTGGGCTTACTTGGGTCCCTGCCGATTGAAAATGTATTGCACAAGCATCGACTTCTCATGCGCCCCCAAAGGCATGGTAAAGAACATTTTGTTGCACGTATGTGTGGTTACGTAGGGTGGTCGATTCTGCAAACAGGTGTCATCATGTCATCAGTTTGCTACATGTATTCCTGGCATGCTTGTCATTTAATCTCAGCACTATAAACGTACATGCCTGGCATTAATGCCAATTAAGCTCAGCTCTATCAGCGTACATGCCTGGCATTAATGCCAATTAAGCTCAGCTCTATCAGCGTACATGCCTGGCATTAATGCCAATTAAGCTCAGCTCTATCAGCGTACATGCCTGGCATTAATGCCAATTAAGCTCAGCTCTATCAGCGTACATGCCTGGCATTAATGCCAATTAAGCTCAGCTCTATCAGCGTACATGCCTGGCATTAATGCCAATTAAGCTCAGCTCTATCAGCGTACATGCCTGGCATTAATGCCAATTAAGCTCAGCTCTATCAGCGTACATGCCTGGCATTAATGCCAATTAAGCTCAGCTCTATCAGCGTACATGCCTGGCATTAATGCCAATTAAGCTCAGCTCTATCAGCGTACATGCCTGGCATTAATGCCAATTAAGCTCAGCTCTATCAGCGTACATGCCTGGCATTAATGCCAATTAAGCTCAGCTCTATCAGCGTACATGCCTGGCATTAATGCCAATTAAGCTCAGCTCTATCAGCGTACATGCCTGGCATTAATGCCAATTAAGCTCAGCTCTATCAGCGTACATGCCTGGCATTAATGCCAATTAAGCTCAGCTCTATCAGCGTACATGCCTGGCATTAATGCCAATTAAGCTCAGCTCTATCAGCGTACATGCCTGGCATTAATGCCAATTAAGCTCAGCTCTATCAGCGTACATGCCTGGCATTAATGCCAATTAAGCTCAGCTCTATCAGCGTACATGCCTGGCATTAATGCCAATTAAGCTCAGCTCTTTCAACGTACATACCTGGCATTCTTGTCATTTAAGCTCAGCTCTATCAACATGACTGAGGTTAGCATGGCTCAATGGATAAGAATGCTCGCTCTTAAACTTTCTGTATGCTGATGCTGAATTAACGGGTTCATCTTTTCTACAAGTCAGTTGGACTAAAATGTTGACTTCTCATCCTTGACTTAGAAGCAAAAATTAAAAGTATCTCAGCAGTTCGAGATAGTTCGCCTGAAGGCGAGGGACACTGGTAATAAGGAAAGCTATTCCACTCGCAAGAATTTGCCCTGTACACTAAAAGTAGTAACACATGTGTGGACTACACTTGAGTTCAAAGCGAACTAAAGCACCAACAAAATATCAAAATATCAGGTTACAAATGTCCGCGCCGTCTGACACCAACACCATCAGTAGTCGCCATGATAGCATACAAAAACACCACGCCGTGATCCCTGACGTCAACACCATCAGTGGACACCATGACAGTACTAACAAATGACGTCTGACGTCTACACCATCAGTGGACACCATGACAGTACTAACAAATGACGTCTGACGTCTACACCATCAGTGGACACCATGACAGTACTAACAAATGACGTCTGACGTCTACACCATCAGTGGACACCATGACAGTACTAACAAATGACGTCTGACGTCTACACCATCAGTGGACACCATGACAGTACTAAAAAATGACGTCTGACATCTACACCATCAGTGGACACCATGACAGTACTAAAAAATGACGTCTGACGTCTACACCATCAGTGGACACCGTGATAGCATACAAAGAAAACCGTGATATCTGACGTCATCACTGTCAGTAGTCACCATAATGTCATACACGACCTCCACATCAACACCATCAGTAGTCGCGATAATAACACACGAAGAACAATCACTTCTGACGTCAACATCGTTAGTAATCGCTATGATAGAATACAAACAACAGGTGACGTTTGACGTCAACATCGTTAGTAATCGCTATGATAGCATACAAACAACAGGTGACGTTTGACGTCAACATCGTTAGTAATCTCTATGATAGCATACAAACAACAGGTGACGTTTGACGTCAACACCATCAGTAGTCACCATGATATCATGCAAATAATAATTAGGTCTGAGTTCAACACCATCAGTAGACACCGTAATAGCATACAAAACAAAAATGACCTCTTAAGTCAACACCACCAGTAGACACTACGATAGAATACAAACAACCATTACGTCTGACGTCAACACCATCAGTAGTTACCATAACAGCGTAAAAACAATCATGACGTCTGACGTCAACGCCTTCAGTAGACAACATGATAGGACACAAACAACAACCACGTCTGACGCTATCATCGTCAGTAGTCGGCATGATAACATACAAATACCATAGACGAAATATTGCTCGTTGAATACGCCCATGGTCTGTACGTGGTTTACATGGCACTTGATGATATTATATTGGCATTGATTGATACCCATAAACTCATACCTCATAGACGAGGTCATATACCAGATGAGACTGGTTGGCGCATTTCTGTACCAGTGTCTGGCTGCCTGGCGATGCTTTAATTTTCTCACTGCAGCTGTTTATATTATTATCTTAAGTTCTGTTAAAACTCTTCTACTCTACACAAGTCACCACAGCTAACGATTTGGAATAAACTCAACACGTTTCGACTAACGCAACACATGTTCAGTTTTATAAATTCTCTTGTCTCCAAATACTATACAAATTATCATTTACACCTCGTTTCGCCCGAATACAATATTTAGAGACTGCAATTCTACACACTCTAACCACTAGTGCAGGGGCACATTTTTTCCCCGTACTACAGGAACGAAAACATAACAGGTCCAGCCCTGACCATGGCTCCAGTCCATCTGCCCGAAGATGGACCCGGCGTCCTCTCACGAAGCATCCATAGCGCTTTCCACGCTTTTGTGCCACTGCACGTACCCGGTCACTTTGAACGGTCTCCTTGTACTATACCCCACTTTAACCTAACTGTGCCGTGATCTTTACCTCAATAAACTGGATCATGGCATATATACCAAGTGAATCTACACAAAACATTGGGCTGCGAACAATTGTTTTGTCTATGTCCTCTATGCTTAAACTGTCATACTGTCATTTACTGCCAATATAGTACATTGCGGTGTATGGCAGTTCTTTGAGCCTGAAGAATTAAGGCCGCCTAGCTAGTTTTGTCGCCGCGAACTGTGCAGGGTAGGATTTTCTGTTTGCTTCCGGCAGAAAAAAAATATCCCACACCTTACCGAGGGATCAAACCTGGGTCTCCTGAATGAGAGTCCAAGGTTCTAGCCACTCGGCCAGCCGCTCTCTCTCTCTCTCTCTCTCTCTCTCTCTCTCTCTCTCTCTCCCTCTCTCTCTCTCTTTCTCTCTCTCTCTCTCACTCTCTCTCTCTCTTCTCTCTCTCTCTCTCTCTCTCTCTCTCTCTCTCTCTCTCTCTCTCTCTCTCTCTCTCTCTCTCTCTCTCTGCTTAGGTATATATATAATGTTCAGCTATTGTAACCTAAATGGTAACCTTTATTCGATTATGCATATATGTATAGATCGAGCTCATAATACGTACTAAACTTGAATTTCTGTTCTCTTGAGAACCTGAAAATTACTAGAGTCTGTAAATGTATGTTTTTACATGGTTATTATTGTCTTACAAAAGTTAGCTCCACATCTATGCAACAATATTCTCAGACACTCTAGCATGTTTTTAGCTGATCGATGAATTGACCAACCCTTAACTTCACCTGCTAATACTCAACCTAATTACTTAAATCAATCTTTTCAGATCTGCAAGGATTCTCTTAGTGCATTACCTCCTACAAGATGCAACATGGTTAATAGACATTGTATGACTCTGTTATCTTTGAGCATACTCATCAAATTACACTGCAATGCCCTATGAAACGTGGATACTCCAAGACGCGTCAGAAAGAGACAACAACAATATGTATACACGTCGGACATGATTTGCCTGTCTCACCACATCTAGATACGTGTGATATGATAGGTACATATTATACGTGGTGTATCAACGACCATCACCCATCATAGGTGAACCTTATCCCACAGGAATCGTTATATGGTTTTGCTCATCTGAGCCATGTTCTGGTGGACCCTCCAGATCATGGGCCCAGCGTAAACACTATTGTACAAACTTTCTTCTCGGACATTATTCATTTCCTTAAAAAAACATTGACTTGGTTCATCTTGTGTTCTTCCTCATCGGAGTAGAACTTCCTCAAAACCAGCGTAGAGCTTCCTCGTAACTGGCGTGGAACCTGTTAGAGAAATAACACACCTGGTGAGAGCACTAGTAACTGATCCTACTAGCTGAGTGTAGGCTTACGGCCTCGCTCAGATAGTTATCAGCGAACTAAACTCTGTCATAGAGCAGAGGAGCTCATCACCTTGGTCCGAATCAGGCTAAGACAAGGAAAGACCAATAGACAGAGTGCAGAACCCCAGTAGGCACCCCACCGGAAGATCCCACCATTGGACATTTCCCTATCTCCCAACCCATCCTCAATCTCTCAAAATATCACCCCACTACACTATTCTCACTAGCAGAGCTAATTCTCACTTCACTACCCTATTCTCAACTAGCAGAGCTAATTATCACTTCACTACGTTAAAGTCCTAAACTCTACTATCACCAGTCTATCCAACATTAATTACACCTAAATACAATCTATGGAGTTCCTTATGTAACACTGCTTTTCTCCTGAATCACATCTACAATTTGCCATGACAGGCACGTGTAAATTAAATTTAATTAATCCCGCACACGGTAGAGGTTTTTCAAATTCCAACAGAGCTAGCGAAAACACCGTCCGTCTTAGGCCAACTCTCTTGTTTACAATCGCTGTAACAAGCTGGGTTTTTCAAACGGACTTGAATTGTTCTGGTGACTTCCTTTGATGTTAACACAGGTGTCTTCAAGGGCAACTAACTATTTCAGAATTATTATCTCCCCCTTGTTCAACCAATGCAAAAGTTGTCTCCCTTGTTTCGACAACCAAAACAAGCCAGCGTGTTTCCTGCATTCTCCCGATCGGACCACAACAACATGCCTACAATTTTCTGTCTTGTGGGGAACTCTCAAAGACGGCTGTACCGTTTGATCTCACCGCCTCCAGGAATAAATAACTTGCAGCTGCGAATCAGACTGTCGCTGTTATGTGTATCATCTGATCGTTAATTCACAGTGATTTCAGCGACATATGTGCATGTGTATATGTGTGTATGTGTATCTATGTATGAGTGTTTGTATATGTGTGTGAGTGTATATTTGTGTATGTGTGTACATGGGCGTATGTGTATGTACATGTGTACGTGCGAATATTGCGTTCATATGTGTGCATATGTGTTGTGTTTGTGTGTGAATGTATTTGTGTGTAGGTGTGAATATATGTGTGTGTATGTGTGCATGTGTGTGCTTATGTGTTTGTATAAGTATGTGAGCATGAATGTATGTTTTGTGTGTGTGTGTGTGTGTGTGTGTGCGTGCGTGCGTGCGTGCGTGTGCGAGAGAGAGAAAGAGTGAGAACGAGTGTGAGTGATAGAGTGAGTATGAGACAGAGAGATTGATAGAGTATGAATGAGAGAGTGAGAGAGTGCGTGAGAGAGAGAGAGAGAGAGAGAGAGAGAGAGAGAGAGAGAGAGAGAGAGAGAGAGAGAGAGTTGAGCGCACGCATGTCATGTGACATGCTATTCCATACATGTTTCTGCATCCTCATCTTTCAGATTAACATATTTACTGCCTCTTGAATTTAACATGTACTGCTTATTTCATCATGTTGATGTTTTTCATCACGTATGTGGGTGGGAGATATGTGTGGGTGGATGGGGGTGTGTGTGTGTGTGTGTGTGTGTGTGTGTGTGTGTGTGTGTGTGTGTGTCTATGTGTGGGAGCATCACTATTTTTACGTTACAAAATGTATATGTATATTTTTTTTCCATTTGATGTTTACAATTTTGTAAGATGCTCACTATAATCGTCAGTGTATGTGTGGATTAAGTGTGGGAGTTTGTTAATATTAGTTTCATTGACTATGTGATGCATTATATATGTGTCTAGATGTGAGGATGTGGGTGTGTGTGGGGTGATTCGTGTGTGGGGATGTATATATGTGGATGTGCGTATGTGTTTGTGTGCGTGTATGTGTGGGGGATGTGTGTGCATTTGTGGGGCTGTGGGGATATGTGTGTTTGTGTTTGGGGATGGGTGTGTGGGCGACGGGTGTATGGGGAATGTATGTATAGGTGGGGTGATTTGTGTGAATGGCGGATGCGCGTGTCTCAGATAAGAAGTTATGCACAAAGCCCGAGTTAGACTCATATGTCGGTTTTACCCGCAATCAACTTAGTGGCAATGCACAAAAATCCTTGGCTATGTCACCCTGGACCATTATCAGTTACTGTAAGAATTAGATGATGGTACAGTCAGATCTGGACACAATATATTACCCCTTGTACTTTTTTCTCTCTACAGTTCTCAGTGTCTGCATTGAAGACGAATGGTTGGATACGGGTGAAGGCGGAGCTGCAGTTATTTCCATGTAGATCAGCCAGCGTGAAATTCTTGGCCTGGTTAGCGTCGAAAGTGTCAGGGCTGTGGGGAATACATGTAACCACTGTACATGTGCTACATCATGTATTGCTACAGATAAAATGTACAGCTGACACAATCTCACTTACTTGTATACAAATAAAACTGTACAGCTGACAATACTGCCATCTCTACAGATAAAACTGTACAACTAACACGAAACCACTGACATATCCAGAGATAAAACTGCACAGCTGCCAACACTTACATCTCTACAGATAAAACTGTTGTGACGAGGCGTCATGGCAGCCCCGAAAGTATCGCTCATTTCACAGTAAAGGAATAAGGGCAACCCAACAAGGATTGACACCAATTGAAAAATACATTTTGACCACGCCCCGGCTCACTATCATTTCAATAATTCCACATCTGAAGAATATTCACTTTGATGTCCAGATCAAAAATAAGGCCCAGACAAACTGGAGCCAGGCGGCTTTTCCATCAAAGGTTGAAAACTCACACTGTTTTCAGCAGAAGGGGAGAGAAAGACAGCAAAGTGTGAAATTTGGACTGACAGAAATCTTTGAATTTTGTTAGCGAGAAACGCGAGCCCTATCTCCTTGCCGACACCATGACTTAACACGACGTCTAGAGATGGCGGCGCCACTCATGGGTAAAATCCGTGTTGTCTAAAGACGACAATTGAATGCAGGCCTAAACCTACCTAACGTCCATACTTTGCGGAACCGGGACAACGTCTGTAGTTGCCACTGCAAGGTAGTCTATGGGGCCAGCTACCTCACACCTTACACTGAGCCGGACTTAACATGTGAAGTAGAGGCAGCAGTACGGGGAGATAATATTCTCAGCCTGACAGGAATGTGAAACACACAAGCGGCAAAGTAGGAACACGTCTGACACATTTTTGCCAGCAACCCGGGAAAGTTTGTGTTAACTGCAGATTGGAATGTAGAACGTCCATTGCATCGCCGCCGAAGCATGTTTCATTGTTTCCGACATGTGGCGGAGCGGGGTTCAATTCGATTGAGAGGTAAAACCACAGTCTATGGTGAAAGGAGAGGAGAGGGTGAACATAATGTGGGACTTAATAGGTCCCAATAACCTGTCCAATACGGGAAATATGTGGAGTTAACGGGACATAGTAACTAGCCCGCGTGGAAACTGCGAGCAGGAAGACGGAAACCATCTTAGGGACGAACATAATAAAACTACGAGTATGGCCTGAAAGCCTCAGACGCACGTATAGCATTCCCAGGATAGCCTACGAGTTATGATATTAACATCTTGTTCCGTCTGACTAAAAGATTTAAGTCCAGTGAAGTGATTTCCTAAGTTATAAACACAGGTAATAATACAAACATATTATTGATTGATTATTTAGTTGTTTCGGGATTTGAAATTTAAATATTGAGCGCAACCCACTACTGGCAACGCTGATCGTATTCTGGTATGAACTTAAGGCCTATCCACGTCAATATTATTTATTCCGTTTGACTGCTGTCTTAGGGTCGGCTGTTTAACTTTCAGTTTCGCATTTCTTCTCTTACAAACTTCAAGCGTGTGGATTGTATGTGTCTATATTGTTCCATTTCTAGCCTTTACTATTCCACTGTGAACTTTGTTTTCTTCTTCTTTCTTTCGCTACTTGGGTGCCTGATTTGTTGTATGTCATAATTTGGAGAAATGCAACATTATCCAAGCCACACGAGTGTGTGGCCTATTCATGTGCAGGAGATACAGTTAGATTCATCATGTATGAAGTCAACACATTGGGGGGGGGGGATAACTACTTAGGAAAGATCCGTGAGGGCAAACAGTCTATTGATAGCGTCCAAATTAACGTTGATTATTTGCACCAATACTTTGAATGCCTACCAAGATTAGTATGAAACCACTTGGAAGGAGAAATTTCAACAGTTCACCTTGTCTGTATGATGTCTGCATGAGGACAGACATGACTTAGGACACTTTTCCCCAGGTATGTTCAGTGAAGGCATTTTAATATTCGACAGGACTGTGCGACCAGCTCTTCTGGCAAGACAGAATGAATTAACTAGAAAGGTAGACGGTAAGTGAGGTGAACGCTTATGGGAAAAACCCCATTACATTCATTTTTGGAGGTGAATATGATTTGAGCTATATATGTTTTTAATGGTATATATATATATATATATATCTGTCTCTTATACATATATATATATATATATATATATATATATATATATATATATATATATATATATATATATATATATATATTGATCTAGGAACCGATATATGTTTATGTAACATGCATGTATATTAGGAGATTAGAGTATGTTTATATGAATGTATAGACATGTGTGTTTTGAGATGTGTAGAATTAGATAATCTCTGTTCCTTTCATTTCAGTTCTCGTAGAAGCCATGCACAGTCAACAACTCATATTAGGGAGTGATATTTCTAGTGAAAGGACCAATTTTGACTCCTTCAAGCTGTCAGTGAACTGCGTCTCACCAGGGAAAGCATGTCCTATGTGCCCTCTTAGCCATTTAACTTATGTATGCCATATTATAATCATCATCATATTATCATCAAGAATAGCAATAATAAACATAGTTGTATTTTAAACTCATTTTGTCCGTATAAATTCTAAATGTCGATAAATCTTTGTGTAGCGTAATCAGGTGCAAACATTGATAGAACATACATTCCAGAAGTAGATTTATGTCAAGGAGGTACATTGCCTCTGCAGCCCATAAGTAACCAGATTATTCTGCATATCTTAACTCCTCCTTTCTTACTTCTAGTGATACCAAGAATAGCAAACTCTATATTGTTTTCTTCAACGAGCCACTTTTGGCTGTTTTCTTGAGTATCCAGGGACGGTGTCTTCAATCAGCATAACATATATTTGTCCCTCGTTTTCTCTCTGGGATATGGGGCGGTGATTAGTCCCTTCTGGTAGAAGTAATGAATCTCAAACTGCAGTCAGAGCTAAACACCAGTAGGAGAAAATAATTTTGGCTAAGTGGTTGCCCGCTCGGGAGCTACTTCAGCTAAATTGATGACAACTGTACAGCTTACACGATACCACTTACATCTCTACAGATAAAACTGAACATCAGCCACCACTTATATATCTACAGATAAAACTGTACATCAGCCACCACTTACATATCTACAGATAAAATTATACAACTGACACCAATTACATCGCTACAGATAAAACTGTACCACTGACACAACTTACATCTCTACAGATAAAACTGTACAGCTGACACCACATATCTCTCTACAGATAAACAGTGCAGCTGCCACCACTTAAATCTCTAGAGATAGAACTGTACAGCTGACATTACGTACATACATCTCTTCAGATAAAACTGTACAGATGTCGCCACTTATATTTCAGAAGATGATATACAACAAGCCATATACTATAGTTACTGACTAACATGCAGGAATCAACGATGTTCTCCACGATCTGTACCACAAGATGTAATGTAGAGACATGCGAATGTAGCAAATGATGACAGTAGACATGTAATGTATCAACTATTGTTGACATACATAAAATTAAGCATCTGCTCACGACATAATTATAATGTAACAGCCTATAGGGACGGAAAAGTCGTGTAGCAATACTCAAGATTG
This sequence comes from Cepaea nemoralis, assembly GCA_014155875.1. Taxonomy (NCBI): domain Eukaryota; kingdom Metazoa; phylum Mollusca; class Gastropoda; order Stylommatophora; family Helicidae; genus Cepaea; species Cepaea nemoralis. The sequence goes on from JACEFZ010013014.1 coordinate 170,333, forward strand.
AATGTAATCAAGCAGCATATCTCTATATAACTGTAGTATTTAAATCTCTAGAAATATAAATATTGTTTCAGGACTGCTATTTGTTTAAATGTAATATCACATCTGCTACATTTAGAAATGTTATGTAGACTCTATCCGTGATAGAAATTTAGTGTAACAACGACTCTCGATAGAATTGAAATGTAGCAAATGTACGTAAAATAATGTTATTTGTCGTAATTCTATACACCATGGGGCCTTTACGAATGGTGCAACTTACCACTTGGCTTAGTCAATGCTCCGGCGACGTTTGTCAGAATGACACGACTACTCTTGGAAGACGTACCTCGTGTACTAAAATACATAGACGACATATGCATACTTACCAACAGTATGACAGAACACACAGAAACATTATGACAAACATTTGACCGTATCAGGCAACACGGCCTGACTGTGAAACCAGCAAGAATTGAAATTGCTTTTCAAGAAATATGTTTTTTGGGTTATATAATTTGTTATCGTAATATTAGAAGTGATGATAAAATTGTATCTAGAATTTTGAATTTATTCTATTCCAACAAAGAAGAAGGAAGTAAGAAGCATGTTAGGTTTTGTGAACTATTACAGGAAGTTCATACCAAAGTTTCCAGACCTAACAGAACTTTTTACCAACCTTTTGACGGAACGTCAACCTACAAAACGTTTGCTTAGTCTAGACCTGAAAAAAATGCTCTTACAAAAAGACAGCAATATATTTCGTCTCCACCAATCCTCAAATTACCAAACGTAAACCTTCCTTTCACAGTTAGGACTGATTCAAGTGGCGTGGGCCTCGCTGGTGTCCTCCTACACACTTACTAAAACATTCTACATCAAGTGGCATATGTCAGTCGTAAGTTATCAGCATGTGAACGTAAATACAGTGCGCCGGAACTTGAATGTTTAGCTCTGGTGAATTCATTGTCGAGATTATCCAGATATTTATTGGGCAAACACTTCACGATGGAATCCGATAACAGCCCACTAAAAGTTATCATGCAACGGACCCCATCAAATCATCGCATCACTAGATGGGCACTGCTACTACAGAACTACAGCTTCGACATACATCATATTAGTGGCACAGAAAACACGATCGCTGACCTCCTTTCTAAAATTCCTTTCGACGAGACGACCAACGGTTCAACTACGCCTGAGCTCAAGCATAAGACAGTTATTTTGAGCTCTCAGAAGACAAAATCACATACTAGCGCACTACATCACCCCGTCAAATGATAGCACTTATATTACTAAAGTTAATGTGATATGGACTGTTTCGTGTTTTATTTGCAAAGTACATTTTTAAACAGTGAATGTGGTGAATAAAAGAAAGTAGTGTACAGAGACAATGATAGTTGCAATATTTCTCAAGTGCATTACGATGCATAGTATATAACTAGCGAAAGTTAACAACTTTTCGGCATGTGAGAATCCTGTGTACATATTGCACTACAATGTGCCAACGATTTCAATTTCAAATATGAACTGTGTTAGTTGAACGACACCGTTTCCAGAAGCTGCCTACTTTAACAGTGTGCGTAACCTAGAGACATTTTTTATTTGTTCCAGATGTCCTCATATTGCAGACGCATTCATTAATTAAGATAATTAATTAAGTATGACTGAGCGAGTGAATGTAGTATATGGCACTTAAATTTGCATACGAGAATTTGAGAGAAAGGATTTAAATATATTTGTTATCTAAGAATCATCGATTGACCCCAACATTCAATTGTGCCATACGTGTCACAATTTTGAATAAATTGAGGCCAAACTTTTGACGGTTAGAACGAACTATAAATGTAAAACTTTTTTCTTAATTTTTTATTTTTGGAAATATTCTAAAACTTACTGTACATACGTATTTATGATTGCATCCAAGGGAAGCAATCTGGTACATTCTATACTTTTTTTTTCAAAGGTGTCGAATGATTGCCGAGTGCCAGGTCTCGTTAGCTAGAGATGGGCATTGGGTACTGACATTTGACAGGACCAGGAGTAGAATATCTGGCCATAGGGCTAGTATACTATTCCTGAAGTTATCGCACAGAGTGATGACTTGACGCCTAACATGATTTTGTTTTAGAGGGAGGATGTAGCTTGAAAGATAGCGTCGATCGTTGTTAACTTCCGATCTGTGCTGAGTTCATTATTCGAACGAAGCACCAGCCCAACCAGGGGACTATACTTGATACGAGTAAGCCAGATGGCGACAACGAATAAATTATAGATCATGCATCATGTCCCGACAGAAATGACCTTGCAATTTTATAATAACATGATCTATCAGTCTGGAAAAAAAAACACAGCACCATTGGGTCCTGACAGTAAATGAAACCTTAAACACGTACAGTGTATAACTATTCACACATAATGAAAGGGTGTCCCTTTCATAGGAGACAGTGGGAGAGTGTCAGGGTCCCAATACCCTGTATGGCAGGGACAAACAGGAGACAGGAGAACAGGGCAGATAGCCTGGTGTCCTGCAGCAGGGTAGCCGAGCGCGAGTCAACGTATAACCAGGCTAAGTCCCGTGGTCACCGCACCACACCACACCGCACGGGTCTCACGAACTGTGAGCAGCCGTGAACTGGCCAAACGTACCTGTGTTGGTCAGACGGGTTCAGGACAGCGAGACGGACAGACATAGGACAGTGATAGTGTTTCGTGAGCGTTGAGATATGATTGTAATACTGATGGCGTGATTGAGTTGTGAAGCGAACTGTGTTTGAGCTGAGACAGTGTGAGAACTATGTTGTGCTATTATATTGTATTATTTCTCATGAATGATTACCATTCTGTGATAATGATGTTGTACAAGTTGCGTGTTGCCAAGAACGCAACTTCTGTGAGTTTGCCCATGTAAAGCGTTTTGCGAATAAACGGGTTTGAACTATCGTTGCCGTGCTTGAGAGTGTAGTTATTGAACGCATGTAATTGTTTCACCTCTGTCTTGAAATGCGAGCCAGAAGTATGTCCAAGTAAGACTGACACAAATGTCTACTATCTCCCTGCCAAGCCAGACTATAGTTTCTTGGCCGGGTACTCGACCAATCATCTAGCTCATGTGACATAATGTCTGTTTCATTCCCCTCAGTTGCGACAAAAACTCAGAAACGGAAATTCTTCAAGCAAGGCCTGATACAATTTCGCATCATACATATGCCATCATGCCTATTAATAGATATGTCATCTTGTCTGACACGTAAGAGCAGAGTAGCCTGAACTAATATTTCATTGGGTAATGAGGGAAAGTAAGCTTCACGACAGGATTTGTAGTATACCACAAACCTTATTATCACGCACTTAGTCAGAAATATTGGTGGGGACAGGACGTGTCTGTCCAATACGGATTATTTGTGTCCCTTTCAGTGATATACTGGTAAGATAATGCTTCTGGATTATGTGTATGTGTATTCAGATGTGCACAGTAATGGTAAAACATTGTTGTCCGTGATATTTCTGTGTCTACAACGTCCTTACACCAAGAAATACAAATACTTTCTTCCATTTTGAAGACAGCCGCCATGTTCTACTCCAAACCCTGTCGTCATTTGCAAATCCTTCGTTCATATCTACTGAATTAATCCATCTAGTATGTAATCTTCAAGCTGTTAAGAATTGCATTTTCGTGCACTAAGTCTTGTGCTGAAGGAGATACACTGTCTAGGCATATTCATGCATTTTGCACTGTGCAGAAACTGCCAGCCTCTTAGTTTTCTATGAGTCCTGGTTAGAAATGCCGTCATTGTTTTCTGTATGCCGACAACAGCTCTGCTTCTGATACGCGGCAAATCTTAAACACACACACACACACACAGAGTGAGAGAAGGAGAGAATGTTTATTTCTCCTCATCTATCCTTACTTGTGCGTGGTGTTGGATGAGATTAATTTTATACGACTGGAACATCTTGCACTAATGACCAGCTTCGAATACGACGCTGTGGTTACAGTTCGTTCAGTGATCGTCTTGCTGACTGAACACAGTCCTTTTGCATTCGTGACAGAACTGGTGTCATGTTATCTGACCTGACCAGGGACACAAGCTCGTGTCCCCAGCTTAAGCTGAAGGGACAAAACATATGCGTTCAGGCATGGGAAGAAGAAGACTAATTTGATGTGAGAGGGAGGACTTTGTCCTCTGTCATTCTCATATCTATATATCCATGTTGTGGTCCATGAATGAGAATCAGTGTGAATCTCCTTTTGTGAACATTTCACCTGTAATTTTAATGAATCTTGTTTCATGAACATAACTGCAACTGTCTCAAATGTGAGATATTCATTTACATGCTTGTTAATGCACTGAAACTTTTAATCATTATCTGGATAAATCGTTCAGACTATAATACCCCAGTTCAGAAGAGTAGATGAGGAAATGCAGATTGAGAGGAAAGTAAAAGGCACTCGAGAATTAAACCTAAACTGTAAACATGCAACAAACAATCTGGTACAGCCCTGATTTGGGAAGATAAGCATATAACAAGGTTGATCATTGCCAATGCAGCTGTCATTATTTTACCACCACTGTCTATGTCCTAGCCTTGATGAATATGTCTAATCATCTATTTTCCTGTCAAACTTATAAAGCCTAGTCGTTTCTCTCATGTCTATATCTTTTGTGAGATCACCAGCACATTCAGACCGCTATAACAACAAGGGCAAGAAGAAGTGGTAGTAGAGATACATGTTGTGCTTTTAGCAGTCAGAGTGGGTCCAGTACAGAGGAGAGACTCAGGACTGTAGATCTCACATTTGAGTACTGTCTTATTCTTCCTCTTTCTCAAATCTTCTATCCATGATCCATTTTCAGTCTTGTCGTGTGCGCTATGAAATTCAGTTTTGTCAACACATGAATAGGTGAATTATATTTATTTGATATAGAGAGGAGATGGTGTTAGCGGATGGATAAATCCAGTACGAATTACGCACACAATTTATCTGAGATGAATTTGGAAAAGCTCAGCTTCTGTCAGAGCGTTAGTTCAGTCGTCACAATGTCTGGTTATCCTGGAGTCATATCTGAAGTACTCCAACATGAAAACTCTTCTAGTGAGGATCTGCCAAGTCCAAAATATCTTCAGAAATCAACAGTTGCTAACCTAGTACTTGGAACAATACTATCGAACAGTTCATGCCAACATGTTATATCCACAATGAAGAGAACATTATCAACGTATGGCATGATTAATCTCATCATTAGAAGCATAGACTGAATATTTATTATCTAGGACCTCAGTCAATTTTACTTTAGGACCCGGCCACTATCTCACCACCAGAACATATATTAGTGAACGAGGAGTATTCTGTGGAGAATAACATGTTTGGGATCTCTTGTGAAAGACATTGATAGTTAATACAAGCAAATGTTCCTAATAATTTTGTGTAACATTACTTGCATCTTGGGGTGGGGGTGGGGGGGGGGGGGGCTGAGTGGTCTCGAGATATGGTGTCCGCCTCAAGTGCTGGAGGTCCCGGGTTCAGGCCCTGGTGAGAACCGGGATTTATTTTAAAGAATCCACCTGGACTTCCAGTAATAAAATTTCCCCTGGTCTCTGGGTAGTGAGATCGGACACCCGTGTGTATTGTTGCGAACATAAAAAATCCCTTGGCAGTTGGAAATCGAAAAAGAGTAGCCTCACGGCGCTGTCCGGGCAAAATTTCGAGTTAAAAATCTACCCAAAGTATTTCAGGATCCTCGCCGATGCAACGGAGTTCGTGCATTGAGCTGAGTTTCTCCAGACTCAGGTTTGAGTTAGGAGGAAAACGGAGCACGTATGGGTTAAACCGTGTGCCGTGATGTTGATCCAACGACTAAAACTAAAACTAAAACATGCATCTTTGGTGTATTGATGTATATTTCATATTGGTAGGCCTATCAAATGTTTCTCCATTCTACATAATTTTAGTTGAATTAAGCTGATAATATTTAACTTTCCTCTTATTCCCTGACTCGTGATGTGCCAGTTCATTATATGTTTTATTAAGTCATTAATTAAAATTCTTGAAGAATTTTAACGGTTAGTGGCTGGGTAACCACTAGTAGGCAGTGAATTACTGATCCTACTGTAAGCTCCCAGGTTCCAAATTGTTCATTGAGGAGAACCCTTATATTTAAATTATTTCTTGTAATCGGTTCACCTAATAGGGAAAATGGATACAAATGGGGGTTCTTAATGAGTCGACTTTAGTTCTCATTTGTGTCACATTATAATTTAGTGACATATCCACACTGTTAGAAATCAGTCCCATCTCTTTAGCTGTACGTCTCACGGAAGATGTACTAGTGGGTACTGACCTGTTCCATCCAACATGCCACAGCTCGCATTTGAACTAAGGCGATATAATTTATGACGTCATTCAGACCAAGCCTATGGCATTTCCCTCCCATTCACTTCAAGACGATTCTAGGAAGATGGAAGGACGCTACAATTGCATTACACGTGGCAACATATCACACAATAAATGTAACATAGCAACATCCATGCAATAAATGTAACATAGCGAGGTCCCATACACTATATATAACATATCAATATCCATACACTAAATGTAACATATAAACATCCATACAATAAATATAATATAGCAACATCCATACAATAAATGTAACAGTGCAATGTCCCATACAATAAATGTAACATAGCAACGTCCCATACACTAAATGTAGTATAGCAATGTGTAATACTGTCACATGACCGGCCGTAGTTCTACCTATCGGCCAGTTCTCACACTGGAAACCACCGCGCTATTTCTAGCCGACGGTAGCCTGAAGAGAATTTCCCTGTTTGGACGGTCCTCCAACATTCTCGAAGCTCTATTCTGGGGGTTATCTCTTGACCCCGGAGTGAGTTAAACTCCCGAAATTGCGTCGCATGTAACTGGGGCATGCTTTTCCCGAGAAAGTCGCTTGTCTTGCTGTAAACGAAGTTCACCCTCTCCGAAGAAGTATCCCAAAGTCGGCGATTAACATTCATCAGTTGTGTGGCTGGTTTTGACACGGTATAGACGCCTGTCATGCGGCTCTTCGTGTATTAATAGAATTAAAAGATTCTCTACATATAATAGTGCCCGTAGGTCAAGAGGTGTTCATACCTGAAAGTAAATGAATTTACTATTACTTTCTTATTGGTGTCAAAGCTAGTAAGCGATCTCTGTCGCCTGTGAAGCTGATTAGCTATGCACAGTAAGCTTTATCGACGAAGACAGCTAAATTGGGTCAGGTAATAGTGTGCATTAAAATTCATTTTTAAAGCGCGTCATTCCCACCTCCAAGTATTTGTTATCAAATTAAATAGAGATGTGATAGGCCGTAGAATTATGCACGTTTAGAAGAGATATGCATGACCTAGCTTCCGAAATCGTTGGTTCGAAGAGTGTTGCGTAGTTCCTCTGCGCAAGTGGACAACAGGTTGCTGTTCGCTGCCGACAAAAGGAGTCGAGAGCGAATCAATCGCTGTGACGAAGAGACGAAAGGATCCAGTTCGACGATGTTAATATTGTCGATATCGAACCGTGATACCGTGAAAGCTCAGAAGGGCTGCGCGAAGCGGAGGTATACTATCGACAATAGCTAGGGAGCGTCACCGCAGTTTCCAACGGCGTATTGATCTATCTTTTCTACTGTCCTCTACTGGTCTTTAAGCTATCATTCCCTGCTTTTAGCATGAATGGGGAACTATCCTCCCCAATGGGAAGATATGGGTTTGTAGATAGAAAAGAGGGCAGACTGCTTTCTACAAATAAACACACGGATCACAACGGGTCCGCCATCAAGTCACACCACTAAACTGGGGTGACCTAACGGGAATATACTGGTCGCATTATACTTGGAAACAAACCCATGTATTTCGTCTACCCTTGTCCTCCAAGCTAAAGCGGAGATGGACTACCTTAGCTGCATGCCATTCGATCTCTAATGAGGGCAAGGGCCGCCTATGAGATAGCGTTTCTCCAATATCTGGGAGGGGAGACTTAGAGGGAGAAACTGACTCATGTGTAATACCAAAGACGAATCGTCAGGAAGACGAGTCTCCTGCCGGGACAACTACGTCTTAAGCAGATCCTTACACTCTGAAGCGGCGAATTAACGAAGTGTGAAAGACTGAGTGTTGTACATGTGAGTTACAACGGTCACCTGTGACGGACAGACCGGACCTATCGGAGCTGCGACCCAGGTCTTCACTGGCGAAGATGTTTTAGGGGCTGTCTGGCGGATAAGGGTCCCAGGTCTACCGCTGTCTACACTCTTTCGCAGATGACAAGGATCAGGTGAACATATTTGAAATGCACCTAGGCTGAGGGCTGGTGCGAGGAAATGCAACCTAAAGACAAAATGTCATGGCAGACCAGACCAGCAGGCAGAGTGGTTAGACAAAATCACAAATACTGAAGTATTGGAAAGATCAGGTTATGTGACGGTTTATTCCATGCACAGTCTTCGTAGACTTAGATGGAAAGGACATCTTAGGAGGGTGGATGATGGTAGAATACCAAAGGACATCTTTTTTGGTGAATTACAGATGGGTAAGAGATCTCAGGCTCGGCCTCTACTACGATACAAAGATGTGTGTAAGCGGGACATGATTGATATGGGCATTGATAATTCACATTGGGAGCAAGTCGCCGCTGAACGTGTTGCATGGAGGGCAACAATCAGAAATGGAATAAAGACAAATGGGAAAATGATTGCAGATAAAGCACACACAGAGCGTAAGGGACGTAAGATGGTGCATTATGGTGAAAATGATCATGTTTCCACATGAAGGGATGGCTCTACGATGGAGTGTGCCAGAACCTGAACTTGTTTCCAGAGAAGTCGACAACCAGGGTCAAGCAGTCCAGCCATTCTGGACTTGTCGAGTTAGTATTTGCTAACATCCGGTGAGGCGACTGCTATATCTGCACGGGACGACTAGGCAAGTACCTCCCGAGGATGAAACTTGTATCCTAAACTGCTACTCCTTTATCTGTCGATTTCTGATACTATCTACCTCCATCTGGAACTGCTCTCTACTTCACTATTGTAAATAATGCAATGTTGCATTATGAACTTGATGACACCAGAGTTGAGTTATGTCGTCGGACTGAGCCCTAGGTTGAAAGATAGAGAGAAAGCAGGGCCCAGAGATTGGAGGGGTTCTGGGAACAGATGACACCTATCTCTATTCCCAGAACTTATCCCAGGAAACATAGTGAGGTAATAACTCTTTCCACCCCACAGATATTGCTACAAATACAATAAATATATCATAGGAACATCCTCCATTCAATAAATATACCATATCAACATCCATACAATAAATGTAACATAGCAACATCCATACAATAAATATAATATAGCAACATTCACAATAAAAGCAGGTGGATAGAAGGGTAGAACACTATTTGGAGCTTTACACACGCGAGACAAACTAACGCGGATGATGCCCTAAGCGGCATAGAGACCTTGACAACTCTTGACCACCTGGACACGCTTCCTACCATAACACAAATTAAGTGTGCTATAAATGAACTTGCATCTGGCAAGGCTCCAGGAAAGGATTGGATTTCAATAGAGGCTTTCAGGAGTGGGCAAGACACACTCGTTCTACAGATCCACCAGATAACAGAACTATGCTGGCGACAAGTAAAGTCCCTACAGGATTTCAAAGATTCAAGAAACATAACACTTAACGAGAACAAAGGGAATCAGAGTGACTGTAACAATCTATAGATGGTATCTCCCTTTATGTATACCGTTGGGAAAGTTCTTGCCAAAACTATTCAGCGCAGACTTCAAGTCCTGTGAGATCAAAACAACCCCGGATCACAGTAAGGCTTTCGACGGAACCGGAATACCATTGATGTGATATTCTCATTGCGACAAATTCACGAAAAATGCCGTGAACAGAATCAACCACTGTTTATTGACTTCATCGGACCTCACAAAGGCATTTGATTTGGTCAGTCGTGAAGGTCTGTTCAAGGCATTAAAGAAAATTGGCTGCCAACCAACTCTTCTGTCTAGTGTGGAATCGTCCCACACAGGCATGAAGAGTATAATCAAGTTTGATGGTGCAACTTCAGAAGAGTTTGAAATCAAGAGTGGAGTTTAGTAAGGCTGTGTACCCCCGGGAAGGTTAACTCGGTCAACAAATGCCCGCAGAAGTTGGATGTGTCGGCCTAACGGCGCAAGAACGCAGCTCTGCTGTAAACAGGCACAACACAATCACGTCCGAAAAAAAAACTCCGGATGAACGAAGAAGAAGAAGAAGAAGAAGAAGAAGAAGAAGAAGAAGAAGAAGAAGAAGAAGAAGAAGAAGAAGAAGAAGAAGAAGAAGAAGAAGAAGAAGAAGAAGAAGTAAGGCTGTGTACTAGCTCCAACCCTCTTTGGAATATACTTTTCACTTCTAATGAAATATGCCTTTTGTGATCAGGATGGTGGTATATACATTCACTCACGCTCAGATGACGGCCCCTACAATAGTCAGAGAATGAAGGCCAAGACCAAAATTAGGTCGGTACTGATCAGAGAGTTGCTTTTTGCAGATGATGCAACAATTACGACCTACTCTGAGGAAGAATTACAATGTCTACTATCTACATTCTCCTATGCGTAATCTAAATGTGGTTTAACAATTAGCAAAACGAAGATACAGATTATGTCACAAGGTGAACATGCAATCTTTATTGACGACACCGAATTGGAGATAATAGACCAGTTTACATATCTAGGATCAGATGTAAACAGCAAATTATTTTTAGACCAGGAAATCAACATCAGGATTGGTAAGGCAGTAACAACAATGAACAGGTTTTAAAAAAAAGTGTCTGGGACAAGAGGTAGCTTACTGCCAAAACAAAAGTCCTTGTCTATTAAGCCTGTGTCCTTAGTACTCTTCTTTATGGAAGTGAAGCCTGGTCAAATTACTCATACCAGGAGAAATGTTCAAACATATTTTATATGCGGTGTCTGCAAAGAATACTTGATATCAAGTGGCAAGACAAAATCACAAATACTGAAGTATTGGAAAGATCAGGTTGTGTGACGGTTTGTCCCATGCTCAGTCTTCGTAGACTTAGATGGATAGGACACGTTATGAGGATGGATGATGGTAGAATACCAAAAGCCATATTTTATGGTGAATTACAGATGAGTAAAAGATCTCGGGGTGCAACCTCTACTACAATACAAAGATGGTGTAAGCGGGACGTGATTGATTCAAGCATTGATATTGCACAATGAGAGCCGCCGCTTATCGTGTTTCATGGAGAACAAAGATCAGATATCGGATAAAGGAAAACAATGATTGCTGATAGGTCACACACTGTGCGCGTGAGATGTAAGATGGTTCGTGATGGTGGAAGTGACCATGTGTTCACATGCATCTGTTGTGGACGAACATTTACAGCTTAAATTGGTCTGATTAGTCACATTCTCTACCGCCAAGGGTTGTAGGTATTATGACTTTTTGAAGCGCATTGTAACAACATATCGTTTGTCAAGGTAAGGTACCAAGTTATGTAAAGAAAACCGCCAAACAGAGACCGTAACAATACCGCATTAAAAACAGAACACAGAATAACCAACAGGAAATTACACCATTAAAGAACTCATATTTGCGGATGATCAGGCACTAATAGCAAAACCAGAAGCATAATTGCAAGTCGCATAAATAGTCTAAACGATGTGTGTAAGAACATAACTTGCAAATTAGCATTACTAAAACAGAGGTAATGACTATAACTAAAGAAGAAAAGAACAACAAAAATTAATCTAAAATAACACCCCCTGAAATAAGTAAGTAGCTGTAAGTACGTATGACGTATAATATCATCAAATGGCATATCAGAAGAAGAAGTCCAAAATATATGCAATAAGGCAAATCACCTTCATTTGCCAAAACTCACAAGTGCTAAAGAATAAACACGAATCCATAGTTATTATTGCCATGCCACGAAAAGAGCTATGATAAGAACTATTGAACGGAGACGATGGTGATAAGAGAAACATACGAGTTCAGATAAAAAATAATGGATAATTGTCACCGGGAATAATGAATAATTAACTGACACAAAGAAGTGCGCACTTTAAATGAACATAGCAGTAAAAGAACGTCACTCGAGCGGAGATCATGGTACCAGGTGCATGGCTCTGAATTATGAGTTTGACAATGGCAAACTATATATTGCCACCAATATATTAGTTCTGGTAGTTTAATCTGGTAGATTAATGTGAATTAGTTTAATGATAGTATGTTTGTGTGACCATGTGTGGCAGTGTGAATCGTAAGAAGAGAAACATCATTTCGTGAAACAACTGTAGTCCTGTCATTTATTCCAAGGTTGTTTATCATCAACACGACAAACAGCAGCGACTGCAATTCATCCACATCAGATACTTGAACTCTACCTTCTGCACCATGGCATTATATGGGAGCTCGTCCGGGGCAACTATAAAAGTACTCTACAACACAATCTTTCTACCAACTCTATGCTACCAATGCCAAACCTGGATAATGACAGAAAAAGAGAAAAGAAACATAATTACAACCAATGAAATGAGATTCCTGTTAAAAATTCTCAATGCATCACGAAAAACAGCAGGTTTAAATGAATTGCCCATATAACTATGCTATCAACTGGCAGCATACAACAACAATCAATGATGTACAGACCCGATGGAAGCAGAAGAAGTGAATCGACTATGTAAACGATGGACAAAGAGATTATATGAATATAGGAAACTCGATAAATGAAGAACATAAAACGGCACCCTCCCGCTGTTTATGATTAACCTCAACACCGCAATGTGCACAAGGAACAATATGAGTTGAGATGATGCGATGAATAAGGAAACAACTAGACTAGAGCTTGTACAATAAAATCGAATACCAACTTGATCTGAGAGTTTCCAGTGAAGTTGTATTCCTTCAGGTAGATGATGCCGTCATCTCCTTGTCTGACAATAGCATACACGGCTCGCTCCAGCACTCCGGATATGATCTCCTGTGCGTAAAAGACTGGTAGCTGAGACCGAGAGTGATTATACACATGTAAATACAGTTATGCGGATAGAGAACAAGAGAAAGAGAGAACTAACGAACGAACATACATTTATTTTCAAAGGGTTAAGAATTGGGCACCCAGGCCAGTCTAGCATTTCCCCCTTCTATCCACTCTCTATCATACATTATTTCATCCACACATCACTCGAGGCTAACTGAGAACAACAATATAAATGACATGTATTGTAAAGGAATACAAGAAATGCAAAAGTCACTACTACATGACTCACTAAAATTAATTAATGATGTGGCAGTTGTTATTAGCTACGAGGAACATACGGTCTACTAAAATGGCACTGCCTGTTATACTTGGGTTTTATTATTATTATTGTTATTATTGTTGTTATTATTATTATTAAGGGGGGAGATAATCTTGCACTGAGATAGTGTTCGAATAATTTACGATTATAAATGTACGGATTGGTTATGTCTTTGTTGTTTTAATACAACTGTTCCACAGCTGAGCTGTGGAGTATGCTAGCCTTGTTTTGTATAAGTCTATCCTAGGCTTCGGAATGTGTAAACTATTTAGTTGTTTACTGTCAGGTGTTGAATATGTGCAGGTTTAATTGCATTGTATAATGTGCTTAGTTGAACATAAACTGTGGAAAACGCTATCGTAGTTGTGTTCTGAATAGTTACATTCTGTTAGTCATCGTTGGAGTGACGAGAGAATACAAAGGTAATTAATGATAAGGATTGAGCCAGAACCAGAAGAAGTACGTGCTCAAACGGAGGAAGAACAAATAAATATTGCACACGATGAAGAAGCTCTACACAGAAAGCTTGCGATGCTAGAAACTAGCCATGGGTGATGTCACAATGTTCTATATAATAACTGAGTGACATGGTCGTTGTCTAGGGTTTCGCTGTTCCTTGTATGTCACTACGGAGTGTAAGTTGAGCTAGCCACCTGTCTCATCATACAACTCACCCCCGCAGTCCACATCCACGAGTCATTAAACAAGATTGAGTTGGCGCACATAATCCTTTAATGCAGAAAGAACACGGACAAACGGAACAACTTTCTATATCCAGAAACAATATAATCCATAGAATATAAATATCCTCCTCACAACTTAACCAGCACACAATACTGCCTTCTCAAGGCCTTGTGAATCTCCAATTCACAAAACAGTTATCAACAGCTGGACCTCACACATTACAACCCACACACTGGGTCTAGCCTCCACTAACTATCCAACCCACTTTGGGTTCAGGCCTCCATTAACTATCCAACCCACTTTGGGTTCAGGCCTCCATTATCTATCCAACCCACTTTGGGTTCAGGCCTCCATTATCTATCCAACCCCACTGGGTTTTAGGCCTGCATTCACAACTCGGAGCACAACACACCGCTCCTATCCTTCGACTCCCGAACAGCTCGGAGTCTAGACATCCCCTGTCCACACGATCCGACCCGCAGCCGGTCTCAGCTCCAACTCCCCTGTCAATGTTTTCCACTCTCTTTTATGTCCCCTAACTTCACACGACACTAAACTGTCTCTCACCCCGTCCACCCTGGGGTTCTGCACCCACCCTCACCATTATTTCTCAGGGTTGGTTGTTTTTCTCGTAGCCCGGTCACTCACCTCACTGTTTCCAACTTTCGTCTATTCTTTCTCATGCCCGGTCACTTCTTTATGTACTAGCAAGGTCATTCTCCTTAATGTCAGTGAACCCAGGCATATGTCATGTGATGACATGATGATTGTGAACGAACTAATAACCCCTAGTAGAGGAAAACAACCCGACGAATGCGGGAGCAATGGAGTCCGCAATGAACACCCCAATGTGTCATAAACGCTTATGGGCATATATATATATATATATATATATATATATATATATATATATATATATATATATATATATATATATATATATAGAAACTCACCACCTATATAACCCAGGAACGCAGTGTGACACACGGTCAAACCTCGGTTTTAGTCGATAATTCGTCCGAAGACAATCGGCGAAACCCGAAACCGACGAAAATCGAGGCACTTATTTCCATATGAATCAATGTAAATCCATATAATTCGTTATAGACACTCCAAAATGCGATCAAAAACATATTATATAGAGAATATATATTATAGGTTTAATACTATTTTTCTGCCCCAGACGTGTCCGAACTCGCACCTTCGCCGTTCCTAGTAACACAACATATGCCAGTGCGCCTCTTGAATTTTTCAAACCATAATCTGCTGGCTGTAAATCACATAGCACACTGGCATTCGCCCCAGACATTTTCTTAATAAGATAGGCATACAACAGACCGACATTTTCACAAATAGCCTCCGGAACAGAATCGCCATATAACTGTTTTCGGTGTATCCAATGTAAAAATAAGTGTTCGATATCTTCAATTGTTTGCGATCTCTGTTTCATTAGCACTTTCGCGCCAATAACTACATTGCTCCCTTTTGAGCCACAATGGAATTTATTGTGGAAAGCGACTTCCAGTACATGCGGCCGATCTCAGCAATTTTAATGCCGCTCTTGTATTTTTCAAAAATTTCCTTCGTCAACTTGATTGTGTTTCTGACCTTCTTCTTCGAGGGGCTGCTGGCTCTGGAAACTTGCTTTGGTCCAATGATGAAGCTAACGGAAATGGGTTAGCGTATTTTCAAATGAGGCTCACACGATAAGAAACAACGCAACTTTGCGCAGAAGAAGGCGTGGGTCCCTTTGTTTTCGAAAAAATTAGCAGCTATGTCCTGTGGGCTGGTCGAGGAAAACCGAGGCAAACGACGAAACCCGAGACACATTTTTCGGGGAAGAAATTGACGAAAACCGAAATCGACGACAACAGAAGGCTACGAAAACCGAGGTTTGACTGTATACATACACGTTTTTACAAGTTTACATATTTGGAATCTTTATTCATTTTCCTATGTATCCATGCTGGCCATTAAATTATACATTTTATTTCTATGAAATTGATTTCATTCTGTGCATGCAATGTAGAAAGCTGAAAATGGATAACTTAATAAGTAAGTCACACATGGCTGTAGAAAAATAACTATGATAACAACTTGAGACCAGTTTATTTGTATACATCCATTGTCCCTGTATTTCTCAACATAATTTCTACCAACAGTGATGCACTTATCCTATAGTATTATCAGTCCTCCCAAGCCGGCTGCATACATCTGCGTGCCCTGTTTTCATCCCCGAGAACAGTGTGACTTACTTATTGACTCACTCTCGGATCTTTTTCTACCCAACTATGCATCGCTTTACGGGAATTCGCTAGGAGCTTAGTCCACTGATATCACACTTTGGCGGGAGACAATTTGCGAATGACGCCAAAGATGAATGTGAAGTGAAAACGTGGTTTAGAAAACATGACACGCAGTTCTATGCAGCCGGTTTGGGAGACCTGATAAAACGATGGGATAAGTGGATCTTTTCTCAGGGGCATGCCGGTGTGCTGGGGAATGAGCAGGCGGAGAGATTGGCTGGCTCGGCAAAACTTGGTGGAGTATTGATACATGACAAGGCAGACGTGGTTGTGGCCTTGTGGGAGCACGTGCACACCTCGGAGGAGCAAATGGAATACCATGGTCTGGCAAGAATGCGACAGCGAGGAGTGACGAGGGGATCTGGCCGACGATCGACACTCAGAGGAAAGGCGAGACGGACATATAATCAGATTGCTTCTGGAACTATTAGTGTTGAAACTCTTCGCTGGCTGCTGAGGATGGGGACGGAGCGCTTATGGGAATGTCCCGAATGCTGTGAGAAATAAAGGGAAAATGTACGTAAACAAATAAACTAGTTTCAAGTTGTTATCACAGTTAGTTATTTTTCTACAGCCATTTGTAACTTACTTATTAACTTACCCTCGTATTAACGCGGGAGCAATCAATGCATCCAGAATCTCATCTCGATATGTCAAAGCATTAACATTTCCACGGAAGACGTGAAGAGGCAGACGATGGTGAAAACTTCCATCCTCAACATATGTGACCCCACATAATAGATATCGGTGCAGAACAGTATGGATTTGTGGAAGGAAAGGGTACAAGCAATGCATTACGGACGCTAATTGACAGATCAATAGAAACAACGAAATGCTTATATTTGTGCTTCATAGATTATACTCAGGAATTCGATAAAATAACCCCTGTTTGCAACACGATGCGTGTATAATGTGACAGCATACGGTATCTTCATGTCAACTAAGTCTGGAATCCCTGTTTGCAACACGAGGCGTGCATGATGTAACATCTGGGTTGCAGGGTTGGGGTATCCCCCATCAAAGGTGTCTCCGACCATCCTCTAGCTTACGGGACACCCTTGAAAGGGTGGAGTACCCTTTCAGCGTTCCGATCTGGGTTATTAGAAGTCATGGGTACAAGTGGTGGATGAGGATGAAGAGCAGCCGGCAGGTAGTTGTAGGTTATTGTCTCCAGCTTCAAGACGGTAGGCAGAGTGTCTCCTTTTTGGAGAGGCAATGGCTACGGCCTTTTATCAGTATGGTCACTGCTAAGAAGGAAATCAATGGCAAACTACCTTTTTACACATGCTAAGGAAATTGTGTGTTGCTATGTCATCGAAAATCAAAGAAACAGCGTACATGGGTGCTCTATAGGCGCAGCCCCGCCCGGTAGGGACAGCCATGTTCAACAGGTGACTCCAGACCGTCAGCAGGCTACTGGGTGCAAAATATTACAATAATTGAAAGTAGGAACTTGGAATGTTCCAATAATATGTGCAGATGGAAAATTTGATAACATCAAACAAGAAATGGGTAGAGAGAATATTAACATATTAGGATTGTGTGAGACGAGATCAAAAGTGACAAGGATTAAGACAGGAGAGGGTTTTAAGATTATATATTCTGGAGTTGAGGACATGCAAAGAGGTGTAGCAATTATCTAGGATCTGAAAACATCCAAATGTGTTAAAGGATATTGGACCGTGTCAGTTTCTATTGATAAAATTAATCGGCAGACATTTTAACATACAAGTCATCCAACGGGAGAAAACAGTTAAGATAGTGTATAGGAATCTTATAATGATATGGGGAATGCTTTGAAGAAATATAAAAATTCAGAAATAAACAGTATAATGGGTGACTTCAATGCGAAATTAGGAAATCAAGGTGATGGATACACAGTGGGTAAACATGGTTTGGGAGACAGAAATGAGAGAGGATTCAGACTTGTAGAATTGTCGAAAGAACGTGGACTGATTGTCAGAAACATCTGACTTAAGCAACATCGCATAACAGTATGGACACGGAGAAGTTCTGACAGCAGAATTAGAAACCAGATCGATTACATCCTGATTACTAGAAGGATTCGAAATGAGTTAACAGTCGCAAAAACAGTTCCAAATGATGACTATTACAGTGATCAGAGAATGGTTATAGACACACTGAAGGTAAAGTTAAAGAAAGTCAAGTATACACCAGGAAACAATAAATATATGTGTGCATTGATAAATAACAATGACTCCCATGTGTTGCCGGGGCCCATAAGGGAAGCCAAGAATAGTAACATTGTTGCCTACCATGCATGTCGTAAGAGGCGACTAAGGAGGCTTGATGGTTCCGTCGCCCTGCTACTGAGTGAGTGCGTGGCGCGACACTGTGAGCTGTGAGTTTCGTGTGAAATGCTTTTGAATCTGCCCGAGGTGTTTTGGAACACGACTGCATGTTCGGAGCGATGGCAGCTGGCTATGTCCCAGAGTTGACGGTTTTTGCCTTATGCAGAAATGCGTGGCTGCTGGGCTTCTGGTTGACTTCCACTACTGTCGACGATGAACTGTATTTTCGTGGAGGAGAATTCTGGCGACGGCATTATCATCTAGAAACGGAACAAACAACATCTAGAAATATCTAGAATGTGTAGATGAACATCTAGGAAAACACCCGTATGGGAAAATGGCTGCCGCGTCCACCGAAGATAGGCTGTGTAGTTTCGTGGAGGACTTTTGTTATGGCAATCTGGCGACGGCATTGTTAAACATCTGAAAACGGAACAGACAACATCTAGAGGTGTCTAGACTGTCTGGGTGAACATCCAGGAAACATCCAGATGGGAAAATGACTGCTGATTCCATCAGAGATGAACTGGGTGCTTCGTGGGGGACTATTGTGGTTACATTCTGGTGGCGGCATTATGCACAGTGTATGTGTGCGGGCTGTTGTTTATCGAGACTCCTGTCTTTTCCACTTTTCACATTGGGCAGTGGGGAGCATTTTGTGTGATATTCACTGGCACAGGAACGGAGAATAATGGGGATGACCCGTTGCTATGAAGTTGGAACTACGACTAACTAACTAACTAACTAACTAACTAACTAACTAAATAACAAATAAATAAAGACAATTTTAAATTAGAAGTACAAAAAAAGGAAAAGAAAAATCACAACAGAAATGTGATTCCTGAGAAGAATACTCAACGTATCAAGAGGAGATTAGATCAGAAATGAAGAAATCAGGACTAAAGTAGGGGTTTCTGGCTGCACTAGATTTTATTAGAAAGCAGCAAGTCAACTAACAACTAACTAACAGTATACCACAACAAGCAATGATGTACAGACCAGAGGGCAGGAGAGAAAGAGGCCGACAACGTAAACGTTGGACGCAGGGAATAACACAGTCCATGGGAATATCGATACATGAAGCCAATAAGCGGGCACTTTCCGGCTGGTTTTACATCACCTCGACACCGCAAGGTACAAGAGGAACATGATGAGATGAGATGAGATGAAATGAGTGAAAAACAGTTTCCATTTATTGTCTGATATAGAGATCTTATTTCAAGATGTGAATGAGCAATGGAGAATGTTGAATAATTCAATCACTTTGGCTGAAGAAACAACTATCCCAAAATTAAAGGAAGTATGTCGAAAAGAAATAGATGACAAGAAATTTTAAGACTAATGAAACAAGAAGACACAACAAAAATAATGCTGACAAATATGAAGATATTCAGTGGAAAGTCAGACAATTTATGTAAGGAAGCAAACGAAGTATAGTTTGACTTTAATTGAACAGAAATTTAAAACAAACAAACAAACAAACAAACAACAACAACAATAATAACAACACAACAGTAAAAATACACAATTAATGCACAGAAGATTTTAGGAGCTTACTAATAAAAGAACACCTATATCAACAGTCTGCCTGAAAACAAAAGATGCACACATCATTCTAGGAAAACATGAGATTTTACAAGCATGGTTATATTATGTGAAAAACCTTTATAATGATAAAAGACAAGAACAATGTAATTTTCGGAATAATAATGAAGGACCATCAATTCTGATGATAGAAGTTAAGAATGCTCTTAACCATACGAAATCTGGCAAGACCCCCGGGTCCAAACAACATCTTAACAGAAATTATCACAGCCTTAGAAGAATATGGAATAGATCAAGTCACCAGAATGCTGGACACAATATATGATACTGGAGATATACCTCCTGAATTATGTAATTCTATATTTATTGCAATCCCAAAGAAATCAGGAGCCTTTTAAGGTGACCAATATCGAACAATTAGTATAATGAGCCACATCATAAAGATGTTGCTAAGAATCATCATGCAAAGAGTTAGAAAGAAAATATAACTAAATACGAAAAAGAAGAAGAACAAACAATGTGCGTTTTTAGAAGGCAATGATACAGTAAACGCTACGTATAATGCTGAGAGCATAAATTTAAGGTTCTATAGAAGTAAACAAAGACTTACATCTTTGTTTTATTGACTACACGAAGGCTGTCGATATGGTTTGACATGTCAACATGGCGGAGATGATTGCAAATCTACAAATTGATGGGAAAGACCTTAGAATCATTAAAAAATCATATATTGAAAACAACAAGCTGCCATAAAGATTGACAATGAAGTAGGTCAATATCAGCCTATTAAGAGAGGTGTGAGACAAGAATGTGTAATGTCCATAGATCTATTTTCCCTGTACAGTAAAAGTATTTTCAGAAATATTGACGATATGAAAGGAATCATCATTGGGGGACATTAACATCAATAACGTTAGATATGCTGTTGATACAGTATTGATTGCAGACAATGAGCAGGACCTGCAACCTTTAGTAGATGCGATTGTTGCACACAGTGAACACATTGCGTTAGAAAATGTAAGAAGTCTCAGATTATGGTCGTCACTAGGAAGAACGAAATACCACAATGTAATATACAAGTAAATGGTAATATTCCTGAACAAGTGAATCGGCACAATTATCTCGGAGCAGTCATAACATCTGATGGGAGATGCCTTGTAGAGATTAGAACAAGAATCGCCGTGGTAAAGGCAGCATTTTGCAAGATGAAAAACATACTGACACATAAAAATGTGTTATTTGCACGAGAAAAAGAGTGTTGAGGTGCTACATAGAATCTGTAGTTTTGTATGGATGTGATGCTTGGACAATGAGCAGACAAGCTGAAAAGCATCTGATGGCTGTGGAAATGTGATTTCTAAGGAAACTGCAAAGAATACCATGGACAGACATAAAGACCAATGACCAAGCACTACAAGAAATAAATGAAAACCATAAATTGATTAGATGTATTTAAACGTAGACAACACAAATTTTTGGTCACGTTATGAGAAGAAATAAATTAGAGAACGTGGTGATAACTGACAATATCGAGGTGAAGAGAACAAGAGTAGGGCAGAGAAGTAAATACCTGGATGGCTTGGTCATGTCGTATGGTGGAGACAAGAACAATGTGCTGATCCACGACTCTGGTGATCGAGTGAGATGGCGAAACTTGACAGCCCACGTCAATCGGCATGGCATATGATGATGATGATGATGATGATGATGATGATGATGATGATGATGATGATGATGAGACGATGATGTGACACCAGACGAATCTTCATGTCAACTAAGTCTGGAATCTATGTTTGCAACATGTGCCGTGATGTTACACCAGAAAGCATCTTCATGTCAACTAATTCTGGAATCTCTGTTTGCATCATAAGCCGTGATCTGACACCAGACTACATCTTCATGTCAACTAATTCTGGAATCTCAGTTTGCATCATAAGCCGTGATCTGACACCAGACTACATCTTCATGTCAACTAATTCTGGAATCTCAGTTTGCATCATAAGCCGTGATCTGACACCAGACTACATCTTCATGTCAACTAATTCTGGAATCTCTGTTTGCATCATGAGCCGTATATGGTATATGGTGCTGGTCCCATATTTGTAGATGGCTCGGACCTCCGTGGATGTTGGAGTGGTTACCAAGTCTGTGACTTCTACTTCACATGATCTTTCAATCAACCTGTACTAGGCTATACCCACCTGCGAGTTCGTCACAGAACACACATCCCGCGCTTGCAGGGGAATTCAAACTCGCTTTCCCTGACGGTATCTTCAGCTTCAGTATGTTGTGCATCTCCTAGACGGGCCACCGACGAGGATTAATGAACGCATCTACTATGCATCTGGTTTGTGGGGCTGCCAGGGACTTGCTGTTCGCCCCTGCTCGTTTTCGTAGAAATAGATACGCCTTACTGAGGCCAATGGTTGGACTTGGCTGAAGTGCAGCCCTCTTAGAACATGTTGATAACACGACAATGTCTCCCCGCCTTCATCCATGGCTACGTCACTTACGGAACATGTGTGTGTGTGTGTGTGTGTGTGTGTGTGTGTGTGTGTGTGTGTGTGTGTGTGTTTGATGAGGGGGGTCTGGGGTGTTGGTTCTTATGTCCATACATTAGTTAACTACTAAAATGTGTGATCAATGTAGCTTGTGGTTAGTAATACATGTATACAGTTATCGTGGGTACACTTACTTCTGACAGCAAAGGCGCAAATACAGGTTGGACTTTGAGGTCCATCTTGCTGCGACCGGCA
This sequence comes from Cepaea nemoralis, assembly GCA_014155875.1. Taxonomy (NCBI): domain Eukaryota; kingdom Metazoa; phylum Mollusca; class Gastropoda; order Stylommatophora; family Helicidae; genus Cepaea; species Cepaea nemoralis. The sequence continues at coordinate 193,267 of JACEFZ010013014.1, forward strand.
CCATCTTTCTCCGCCTGTTGCCTGTCATTGAAGTTGCCGTTGAAGACACAGTAAAACTCGGCCAGGTTCCGTGAGAGTTCTGGAGTGACGTGACAAACGTTTCTGTCAGTTGTCTAACCAGAGATTCATACTTTACTTATCTGTAACAGACATAAATGTGTGTGTGTGTGTGTGTGTGTGTGTGTGTGTGTGTTTGTGTGTGTGTGTGTGTGTGTTGGTGTGTGTGTGCGTGCGTATATTACGAGAACTAGCAGAATACAGTAACTCATGTGGATCCTGGATTCTAACATAAGAAATATTTCAGTGATGCTGTCAAACATACGAAGAATACACAACCATTCAGGCAAAATGGAATAACAATAGACAAAACAGAAGTGCTGACAGAATTGGAATATAAACCTGAACTAAACAGTAGAATGATATTTCGGCGTGGCTGCGTGTATGACACAGTGGTCGTCGTGGCTGAGTGTATGACCTAGAGGTCGGCGTGGCTGAATGTATGACCTAGAGGTCGGCGTGGCTGAATGTATTATATAATGGTCTTCGTGGCTGAGTGTATGGCACAGTGGTCGCCGTGGCAGCGGGTATGAGTCGTATTTTATGTATGGGTCTCTCTCTCTCTCTCTCTCTCTCTCTCTCTCTCTCTCTCTCTCTCTCTCTCTCTCTCTCTCTCTCTCTCTCTATATATATATATATATATATATATATATATATATATATATATATATATATATATGTATTCATCTGTATACGATGTCAGTATCTGTCTGACTATTGACTGTGAGTCAATATAAACTATAGGTAACATAAACGGTTAATATCCACTTTGACAGCAATATTAGAACCGATGAGGATGTTTCTGCGGGTCTCATATTACAATCTGTGCACTGAATACACAGCTGGCTTAACTGGGAGCGACCTCTTGAGTGCCCTCAGAGCGCTGCGAACTGACGGATGTGAACGCTTCTGGGCATGTTCAGAAGTGCTTCTTTCAGATCTTGTTAGAGTATGCTTGCGCTTGTGTATATGTTTGCATATATAAATGTCGGCGTTTCTGAAAGTGAGTCTGTATGGATGTCTATCTATGTATGTTATGTCTATTTGTATGTCTATCTCTCGATCTATATGGTTGGTTGAATGCGTCATTGTGTTATTGATCGTATGTCTATTTGCGTATATGTCGTTGCATGTGTGTCTCCAGGTGCGTATACTGGTCCGGCATCTATGCCTATTTGTTCGTCTTTATGACTGTGTGACGGTGCCTCTGTGTGACGGTGCCTCTGTGTGTGTGTGTGTGTGTGTGTGTGTGTGTGTGTGTGTGTGTGTGTGTGTGACTGGTCACCATATAGGCCTAATTTGGTACCACAAGGCTTGGGCAACGCGGATGAGTAAACAAGACCCGACCTATACGTAATAAGGCGTGTGTGATTCTATTCGGAAAGTTTGACATAAATATCACATATGTGTGAACGTTAGTAATATGGCATGTGGTTATCCAGCCGAATATTGGGATCACCTCTGAAACTCAAACACTTTGAGGTGAGGGATGTGTGTGTGTATGGGTGGGTGTGGGATGTGTGGTGGGGAATTGTGGTTGGTGGATATATGTTTGGGGGATTGGTGATTGGGGTGTGTGGGAGGGTTGGTGAAGGATGTGTGGGTGGGCGACTGTCTGTGGATCTGGGGATATGTGGGATGTGTGTGTGGGTGGGGAGATTGTATGGGTGGGGAGATTGTATGGGTAGGGGATGCATGTGTGTGTGTGTGTGTGTGTGTGTGTGATTAGGGCGATGTGTGTGTGGGTTGGCGCGGGCGATTGTGTGTTGTGGTTGTGTGGATGTGGGATGTGTGTGTTCTGGCATGTTGTGTGGACTGGTGGGGTATGTGTGTGTAAATCTTTCTTTATTGTTTCCAATTTCAATGTTTAATGGAGAAATTTAATTTATAAATTGTATTTTCGAAATTTCATATTCTTGAAATTGTATTGTTGAAATTTTATATTTTAATTCAGTGACAGCGACTATTTGCATAAGATACTTTTAATTTTCTGAAGTACAGCTTTTGTAAGCCCAATCCTGTTCTTAATTGAGCTCTTTTGTGTACCGACCATCTGATGTTATAAATGACCCCAAGCATATACAATTGTCCACTTGGCTCAGACTTTTTCTTTTTTCTTTTGAACTTTCTGTTAGTGTTTGTAATGTATATCTTGCCTGTTGTGACCCTTTTTCTTTCACATATCCATACTACTCTTCACCAGTTTTCAACATTTATTGTTTTTCTTATTCTTATCCTTATAATTTTTAGTATAATCATAATTGTATAGGCATCTGTAAAGAAGATAGTTTGTCATTGATATCCTTCTTAACAGTGACCATACTGGTCGCTGACCATAGTCATTCTCTAAATAAGCTTAGTGGGATAGGTGACACATGCTTTATCTCCAGTAGGTTTGAAAATTTGCCTTAGCAGAAAACTGGCTGTGCTGTAATCAAAGAGAATGGTAGTGTTAAGTGGTATGAAACGTTGACAGTTGGTTAGGATATGTGGTCGATGGTATTCAAGGGATCAATAAGGTAGACTTGGTTTTAAGAAGGACCAGTGTCAATACAGACACTGTTGTTTGGTTGGAGACTTGACGCTATCAGGGATGTGAATTGACAAAGTGAGCTACAGGTAGACAAAGTAAGAAATACTATTTTAGCTAGATCTCGAGAAAACCCATGTATTGTTGAGTGATGGATCAATGTTAAATTAGTGTAGCAGACATTGTGGTCTGAAAAGTTGAAGATGTCTGCCCTGAGAAATACCCACTTGATGACAAATACTCAGATGATATCGAAACTATCACCGGTGGGGCTACAGACTCAATTGCTAACAATGCTGTCATGACTGTTTCATTGGAGCTCATGTACAACGAAGGTTTAGAGTGTTTGGTGCTTTGACATGACAAAAGTTGTACAGCTATATATCAAAAACAGAGATGTTTTGTGGGAAAAGAAAAACAACGAGTGTGGAGAGATGCGTGAGTAGTATGCATTATTGTTTTTTTTAGCAGATACTCTGGTATGTTAAGGTGAAGCTTTCGGTAATTTAAAAAGGAGGGATTGCTGCCGATGCTGCCGTTGCTGCCTATATAGTGTGAAATGTCTGTCTTTTCAGATAAACGTTCAAGCCACTCTTGACATAACTAAAGAAGTTACATTTTTAATTATTTGTGTAACACGTTTTTCTTAGTTTGGTCGATATATTTCTTATTTTGCCATACTTATTTCTTAGTTTGGTTGACATATTTACCCACTTTTTATAAGTTTGGTTGAAATATTTATTAACTCGTCCAACATGTTTTTTACATTGGCTAGTAGATTTTCTTACTTTTCATAAGTTTGGTTGTGATATTTATAAGTGTGGTTAAAATATTTCTTTACTGGCCAAAGATTTGTTTTCACATTTGGTTAGCAAAGTTACCTACTTTTCTTAAGTTTGGTCTATATATGTATACATTTGGTTGAATAATGTTGTTACTTGGTTAATATTTTTTTTTCATTTGGATAACAAATTTTGCTCCTTTTCATAAGTTTGACAGTGATATTTATAAGTTTGGTCAACTATTTAGTTGATTTAGCTCACATTTTTATTTCTTACTTTATTTATATGTTTGGATGAGATATATTTTTTACTTGGCCAATAATGTGCCCATTTGGCTAAAACATTTTCCGTTTTTATTTATAAGTTTGGACGAGATATTTTATTACGTGACCATTACAATGTTTTTTCCCATTTGGTTAATAAATATTCCTATTTTTTTTTATCAATTTGGATGAGATATGTCTTTACTTGGCTAGCATTTGCCCCTACTTTTTATAACTTTGGTTGAAAAAGTTCTTAATTCGGCCAACATATTTTCACTACATTTTATAAGTTTGGTTGAAATATTTCTGAATTTGGCCAATATTTTTCCTAATTTGGGTAACATATTTTCTTATATCGGTCGACATATTCATAAGTTTGTCCGTCGTTTTGCATATTGTATTACTTTCGGTCAAATATTGATTGATTTGACTAGCATATTTTCTTATTTTTGTTTCACTTTTATTAGAGCTAGCTCTTACATTGGTCAACCTTTTCATTAGTTTAGCTAACATATTTTCATTTTATTTCGGTCAACATATTTATAAGAATGCTTCAGATATTTCCTATTTTGGTCAAAGTTCTAGTTGATTCCGTATCATTTTCTTACATTTTATATGTTTGGTTAAGATATTTCTCATTTTGTCCAAGAGTTTTCTGAAATTGGTATCACACTTTTTTTTGCTTTTTATAAGTTTGAACGACATATTTATGTATTTGGCAATCATGTTTAATAATTTGTCTAACATATTTTCTTATTTGAATGTTGACGTGATATATAGAGTATGTACACTTGTCTGGATGTGAAACATAGAACAATGAGCAGACAAGCTGAGAAACATATATTGGTCTTGGATATGGGTTTCTGGGGAAAGCTGTACCGACCCATATAGATACACAGAGAGGTAGCGAAAGTGTAAATATTTGCTTTGAGCTGTGATAACTGCTATAGTTAAGACCGCGGACACGTTACATGTCATGTTACTTGGGATGTCTAAGGTCGAGCTGAGACAGCATGATGTGTTCGAAGTTAATAGTTTACTTCTAATAGCTGCGCTAAACACTCGTCGTTGTATGACCCGCTATCTATTAATTAAAGACTGGTCTTCCCAGACCGACGTCGGTCATCACAGCTCTCCTATCCGACAGACGTAGTCAGACACTGTGGTGACTTGGTTATAATTGTGTATACTACAGTCAAAACTGCCATATGGTGTATTGATGTCGGGATTCCTTTGATTTTAACCAATGACCCTAGAGCTACATGAACATAGAAAAGAGAGAGAAGAGTGACAACTTTAGCCTTCGGATGCACTATTGATACTGTAACTGAATGACTTCCATACATGTTGGTCATCGCGAGTTAGCTTTCCTCAGCCGGCAACCGACATGACACCTTTTTTGTAATACTCTCTCTTATCCACGTGTGTCGAATGTACCCCTTAAGCATATAACCGGATGCAACGCCCTCGGTTACACTATGCATAGAAAAGACAACAAACGAACAATTGAAGGAATGAACGGACTATATTTTCAAAGGATAACAAATTGGGCACGCAGGTCCGTCTTACATTCGGCCCTTCCAATCACTCATCTTTCGTTCATCAGTGCATAGTACATTCACATAGGGAAAAAACATTGTCAAATGAATGGTGTAAACATAAACAATGCACGTTACCATGTTATGAGACAAATCCCACACATCCCCTATCCATCCTCGTGTCCCTCACACATACATCCACCATCCAACCACACACATACCCCAGGCACATACATTCCCCATACCCACAAATCCCACACACACACACACACACACACACACACACACACACACACACACACACACCCATATACCCCATCTCCTCACCAAAACAAACACATCTCGCACCCACAACACATCCCACATACACACCCCATCCACCAACACACAAACACAGGTACACATGCATGCACCCACCCAACCATCACCCACCCACACATCCCCAACTTCACACATCTCCCCATCAACACGGACACCCCCACCCAGCCCATAACCTACCAAAACTCACCCACCCACATATCCTCCACCACCCACCCGCACATCCCGACCACTCAACCAAACACATATCCCCATCCACATATACCACTCACCCGCCAAACACCTCCCTCCGATCTCCAATCCCCCAATCACACATCGATTAACTACACATCTTCCCACCTATACACACACACACACACATTAACCGAACCCATACACACATCCCCACACACGAGCAGATTCTACAACCAAATGCACACACCTCCCACCCACACACACACCACCACCCACATATATATCCCACGCACACATGTCTACCCCCCACACACATCTTCCCACCCCCACACACACTCCAACCGATACATTCATCTCTCTCACACATCCACCCACTTACGTACTCACCCATCAAACACACAGAGAGAGCGATGATGGAGAGAGATGGGAGACAATTGTAGAGTTCTGATGCGCTGTTGACGGGGTAGTTGAATCACTCCTATACATGGTGGTCATCACGAGTTAGGTCCTCTAGTTCGGCAAACGACAGAGCACTGTTTTTCTGTAGTAACCCTTTTAAGCACGTGTCTTGAACTTACCCTTACAAATGTGACCGGATGTAACGCCACTATTGTACGGATGTTACCATTACCCACGTGTCCCGCATGTATCTTTTAGGCATGTGACCGGCTGCATGTAACGCTCCCACTTTGTCTGGTTGTAGCTCTTTTCCACGAGACTCGGATGTACACCTTAAACACGTGACCCTGAGACCGGCTACACACAGACAGATAAAGAGTTGTGTTTCCCCAACACACAGCTATTGCTATGAAGCCATTGTTTAAGCCACATCCACTACAGACAGTAATAACCGCCATTATAGTATATAATCGATGACTTTTCATTAGATGTATATCAGAAAAACGCAAGGTGATCTGGCGATCCGATTCACAAATTTTCTTCGCAATATTTAGTGGTAGACCTCCTCGCCCGTACCGCCATCTTTTATTTTAACTTTACACCGCAAAATACTATTTTGGATACTGCTTCGTACATGCAATTATTTTTTTGTAATTAAAGTTTACCTTTTTTTAACTATACAAAACCGGATGCAGTTAAGCATCCTAACGTGTGAGCTTTGAAACTTCATCTTTTTATGTTTTTTGTTGTTGTGGTGATGACACATGTTGTTGTGTTTTTGTCCATCAAGAATGATGATGACCATTCAATTCATCCAGTGGGGTTGAAGGTATGGAGCCGTGGGTTCTAAGATGGCTGATAAGGCCTATTTTGTTGGATGAAGAATGACTTGCACGATGACTTGAATTAAAGTGAGGAAGAGTTGCGCAATTCGTCGACCTCACTCTCTCGCCTGAGTCCATCTGAGTCCAGTGGCAAGACAAGTCGAGACGACTGGAGACGAATACAGTTGCAGTGGATAACCAGGGTGCTCTACGGGCCTTGCCGTGATCATTACGTTCTACAACGCTTTGCAGGTAAACGCCGTCTTGCCCGTTGAATCATGACACATAACCGACGTAAGAAAATATTTCAGATTCAGCTAGTGATTACTATGTGCATATGGATAACCACACGCCATTATATATATATATATATATATATATATATATATATATATATATATATATATATATATATATATATATATATATATATATATATATATATATATATATATATATGAGCAACCTACTTGCTGTAATATTGCATGGTTACATGTTTATCTTCATAGCTATACATGACATGATGAACTCACGTCTGTTCACTTACCATAACATCTGAGTACAGCAATGAAGGCCAGAAACACACAAAGTCTGAGAGGCTGCATGTTATCCAGTCTTATCTCCGAATCAGACAAACAGCAACGGGAGACAGCTGATAAATAAACCAGCCAGCCACGGGGTGTAATTATGTATTACAGGCTGGTGTACATCACAACCGTGTTAATATAGTTAACATGACCCGCTAGTAGAGCTGGGTCATAGTCGTAGGACAATGTGTCCATGTTGAATGGTTATTATGTTGTAATGCTATGAGTAAGAACACAGGTAGTTGTACTGGGACGTGATTCCTCACATTGTCCAGTTTACAGTCGGACTGGTTGCTGACCACATTGTGCCAACGGCTTCTGGTGGAAGAACACAAATGGGAGGGAATACGCCTTGTCCTGGTGCTAGGAAATACAACTTAAAGACTTACTGTTATAGCAGGGTAGACCGGGCCCTTAGCCTTAGTTGGCAACTGCTTTAGAATCAAAACTCCGACAGGCTGACAGTTGGAGCATCGCTTTACTGATTCAGCAGCTTCTGCAGCCTGTCTGGTCCAGATGTATTTGTGTCACCTTTTATCTGGAGTGAACTAGGCCGAGAGGAGGAACATGCTGCATGGGCATTAGCGAGAGGTAGCAGTTACGTGTTACAAGTCCTTGTCAACTGGCGTAGACACTGAGACACCTACAGCTACTGCCCGCTTCAAGCTGGGTATCCTCCCGGCTAACTAGTTGCTGATCCGCAACAGCCTGCCTGCTTCGATGGGTGCTTGAGGCTAGTACAAAATCTGAATCGCAGGCTGTAAAAACAATGCACCAGGAACTACTTAAAAGAAAAAAAAAGATAGAAACCTCAAGCTAGGGCTTGCAACATGGAACGTGAGAACCATATGGCCAGGATATTGCCCTGACCTGACGAACATTGAAGATGTTTGAAAAACGGATGTGATTAATGTCGAACTCAGTCGTCTCAACATTGATATTGCAGGACTGCAGGAGACATGCCTCGCTGAGAAGGGTCACTCGGAGTAAACTATTACACATTTTTGGAGAGATAGAGGACTGGAAGCAAACAAAAAAAATGTAGTGGGCTTTGCAGTGAAGAATTCACTACTGGGAAATGAATGAATTTCCAGACTGCTGACATTAAAGATTATTATCCCTGCGCTTATAAACCACTTGTGGTTTTGCCACCATTAGTTAGTAAGTTAGTTAGTCGACAGATCATCCTCATTGCGCATTGATACTTTCAGTCCATAAGTGCTATGATCCCCTCCTCAGCAAATCCCGCAGCGTGTAGCGGCTAACGACACCAGTTATGTGTTGGTTTATCAATCTTCTTTGGCTTCCTGCGTAGTGTTCTTGTTTGGCCACCCCTCTTTTAATTTGCTGTTCTCGCAGTCTGGCCATGGTTGTAGATACACAGTCATCACTTCTCGCAAAAGTCTTACTTCTCGTAGAGCATTCAGAATGGCAGCCTGGTTCATGACGCGTCTGGCCTCCACAGTAGCGTTACCTGTGAGCTTGTCAGCCCGCTCATTTCCATGTACCCCCGCATGCCCTGGCACGAAGATGAAACTTATATTTGCCAGCAGAGACCGCTCCAGAGACAGCAACCATTTTCTTCGGATCCACCCCATCTCTATCCTCTGGAGCATGCTCATTGAGTCGCTAAGGAAACAAGCCCTAGTGAATGTCTGTATCTCGAGCCATGTTATTGCTTTACTTAATGCCATGACTTCCATAGTCAGGCTACTTGTGGTCTCAGCAAAAGCACCAGGGTCCTCCTTCACAATTCTCCTTCCGGCCTGAGCGGTAAAGGCCCATGAGCTTCTCACATGTCGGAGGACCGACCCATCTGTGTAAATGACAGCATCACCGTCTAGCGAATTCTCGAAAATCAACGCTTGTACTTCCGCCTCCACAGCAGCCGGGTTTTCATGCCTGCATTTTATGTCTAGTCGGATGCAAACTGAGAAGGACGTGTAAAAATCTGTTGGCACTTGCACCCACTCCTCGCCAGGTTCTAAGTCCTCAAGTGAACACACATGTTGAAGAAATGTCTTCGGCTTGACCCATCCACGACCGTCCTCTTTTTAACCTGCTGCCCTTCACCTTCATAATTTCACTATGCAGCGGATGTTGTGTGTTTGCGTTAACTCTGAGGTAGGCGCGTGCTCTGCAAACTTGTGTTCTGTCTTCAATGGTTGGATAATCAAGAAGGTAGCGCATCGCCCTGCATGCTGTACCTCTTGTACATCCAAAAGTAGTGCGCATAGCTTCATTCTTTACCCTTTCCATCCTTCCTATGTGCTTACGGCTGAGATTCAGGATTGTCATCGCATACTCATATACTGGGTGTTTCGTGGGGGACTGGTGTGTTGACATTCTGGCGGCGGCATTATGCACAGTGTATATGTGTGGGCTGTTGTTTGTCGAGACTCCTGTCTTTTCCACTTTTCACATTAGGCAGTGGGGAGCGTTTTATGTGATATTCACTGGCACAGAACAGAGCATAATGGGGACGACCCGTTGCTGTGAAGTTGGAACTACGACTAACTAACTAACTAACTCATATACTCGTATAGAAGACATTGCCGCTATTATCACTGCATATGTACCGACACTCACTTCCTCTGATGACGTGAAGACTGTGTCCTATGAGGTGTTAGACTCTGTGGTCAAGGCAGTACCGAAATCTGACAACATGTATATACGACAAGGGCAAGGACACGAGTTCGTTGTCAGTGTGCCTTGGAAAATACAACATCGGTCACAATAATGATAATGGGCAAAGTCTGCTGGAGCCTTGCACCTTGCACCACTACTTGCCCTATGTGTTATAAACTCTGTTTTAATTTTTCTTTTTTTTTTTTCTTTTTATTTTAACCAAAGTGTGGTAGTAGGTCACATGAAAAGACCATTCCGGCCATTGGCTTCAGATGAACGTCATCATCACACGGAGATAATATGTGAACCAAACATCATTAACACAGTGCTGACTATGATACAGATCATTCTTTATTTGTTGCAGGTGTTAGGCTGAGACCAAAGAGAATCTATACGACTAAGCACAACTCTAGCTCCATAATTAATATTATTAACACACAACATCTAGATAAGTGCTTTGAGTTCCAACATCAGCTTGAAGACGCTTTCACCGATACATCATAAAATTGTAAAGGAAGTGAAAAGTGGGGTACACTTAAGGAAACCGTTTATAAAACAGCGGTAGGGGTTTATGGCACTGTGAATCATAAGATGCAGGACTGGTTTGTAGCAAACAGACGAACACCGCAGCCATTGGTTGATAAAAAGAAGATAGCTCTCCTAAGAAACAAGGAAAGAACAATTAGAAAAAAGCTCAGTGAGTCGTAGCAATCTAGGAAGGATGTGCAAAATTCTGCCAGGCAGTTTGCATATGACTACTGGATGAAATTATGCTAGTACATCCAATATGCGAATGACAAGGGAAACACTATAACGTTTCTACAGTAACACAATTTAACATTCCTACAATAACAAACTATAACATTTCTAAAGTAACATTATGTATCATTTCTACAGTAACATACAGTAACATTTCTACAATAACATTATGTATCATTTCTACAGTAACACACTGTAACATTTCTACAGTAACATTATGTATTATTTCTACAGTAACACACTGTAATATTTCTACAGTACTACACTGTAACATTTATACAGTAACATTACGTAACATTTCTGCAGTAACATACTGTAACATTTCTACAGTAACACACTGTAACATTTCTACAGTAACACACAGTTACATTTCTGCAGTAACACACCATACCATTTATCCAGTAACACACTGTAACATTTCTGCAGTAACACACTGTAACATTTCTACAGTAACATACTGTAACATTTCTACAATACGATACTAGCATTTCTACATTTAAACAACTTCAATTCTTGCAGTAACACACTGCGACATATCTACAGTAACCCACTATAAATATCTACAGTAACAGCATCGTAGTCATTAAATAAGAAACTGTAGCAGATCTACGGTAACAAACTTCAATCATACCTTAAAACAAAATAAAATTAACACTTTTGTAGTAGCAAACACTTTTGTTTTCTGACGTAATGTATATAAAACTACAGATTTTACAATGATGACAATGTTTGTAGTTGCTATTTCTAAGCCTATTATAACTCCCAAATCATGATACGAACATCAATGACATATGCAATATACAGATCAAAATCGATATGTAGGACAATCAGGTATGTATCGACCTGGAATAATGTCATTGTCAAGTAAAGAGATCATCTGCGTCATGTTGATCTTTTTATTAATATTTAATATTGTACTTCAAAGCTTCTGACTGGTAATTCCAGATAAATACTGTTCATATACATATAGAGTGGATTTCGTGTCATACAAGTGTCACTATTATTATTATTATTATTATTATTATTATTATTATTATTATTATTATTATTGGTCATCATCTACTCAACATATGTTCCGAATACGGACTAATAATAGCAAATAGGTTTTTCCAACATCGTCATGGCCACACCAAAACCTGGTATAAATGGAATGACATAGATCAAGCATCTCAAATTGATTTTATAATACTTAGGAAATCAGACAGAAGACTACTATTATATTCAAGTGCACTCCCAAAGACAGACGTTGATACTGATCACAAACCAGTCATGATAAATAAGATTTCAACATTAAGAAAAATAAGACACAAAAAGGTATCAGCGCATGTAATCAATTATAGGAGGCTGTAGGAAAACACAGTTAATGACGTATTCAATAAAGAAATAAACAAAAAAAAACTAAAAAAAACATAAACCTACATAAGAACATCCCTGACAACTTCTCAAACGTAGATAAGGAATTGCCAATTTTTAAGGCCGTCATGCTCGACACACTGGAAAATAAATGTGGAACAAAGAAAGTAGAGCGTGATAAAAGATTAAGAACAGCTTAAAGGAACAATGAAGTTACAGATATCATATTCAAAAAGAAGGTAGCGTTCAAAAAATGGATCACAACTAAATCTGAACAAGACTATGTTACTTATAGAATAGCACGTTGTTGTGATCTTTCTTTTCTCTTTTTCTGTCTTTGTCCAGGTTTGGCACTGGTAGCATAGAGTTGGTTAGAATATTGTATTGTAAAGTGCTTTTTTAGTAGTTATTGATACATGTTTGTTCTTTAGTATTGGTGCCATTTGTCCAATGCGCTGGTTTGCCTTATTACATCTATTTAAAAAAAAAATTAATATTGGTTCTCGCAAAAGTCTTACTTCTCGTAAAGCATTCAGAATGTCAGCCTGGTCCATGGCGCGGCCGCCCTCCACAGTAGCCTTACCTGCGAGCTTGTCCTTATACTTCCGCATGCCCTGGCACGAAGATGAAACTAATCTTTGCCAGCCCAGACCACTCCAGAGACAGCAACGACTCTGTTCACTCTGCAAGCTGTATCTCTTGTACATCCAAGCTGTATCATTTGTACATCCAAGAATAATGCGCATAGCTTCGTTCTGTATCCTTTCCATCTTTTCTATCTGCTTACGGCTGAGAGTCAGGATCGCCATCGCATTCTAAAAAACAGACATGGCCAGCCCCTCATATAGAAGACATAGATGGCGCTGCTCACAGCTTGCTGCCGCCATCACTCACATCGCAGCCAACCAGGCCCCCCCTGGCCTTTGTTATCACCTTGTCTGTGTGCTCATTATAAGCAAGGCTTTGATCTAAACGTATTCCTAGGTAATTCATTGCCAGCGTTCTTTCCACAGTCTCTGAATACAGATTTACAGTTGGTGTTGGAGTGTTGACAATATGGTTTTTCAAAGAGAACCATGTCACCGTTGCCTTTGTTGGGTTGACCATTGCCCCAACTTCGACAGACCAAGTACTTATGCGATTGAGTTCGGTATGTAGTTCCACCTGATCTCTATCCTCACCTGGGGATACACTAAAACATCATCGGCATATGACAGTGTCCTCCCTGGTCCCGTGATCTGCTCGCTGGTGATTCTCACTTTGGAAGGTGTTGAACAGAGCCGGAGATAATGGTGATCCCTGTGGTAGGCCAGGATATATTGTTGTTGGTTCAGAAGTCCAGCTGCCACATCTGAAAACTACTTTCCGTTGGAAGAGGGCTGCAGTGATCCAACTAAGGAGGAAAGGACTTATCTTGAGTTAGACATACAAAGTCATATAGACTGGTGGACAAAATGTCAAACAGACAGAGAGATAGCAGAGAAGTATACGCATACAGAGACGCACAAGACCAACGACAAATAAGCAGATAGACATACGATCAAAAACACAAAAACACATATAGCCAGTCATATAGATAGATATACAGATAGATAGATATACAGACAGCTAGAAAGACATACAGAAACACGTGGTCCACCCCTTAACAACGCATTTCACTAAGCCATGCCCACTACACCCAATATACCGACCATCTTTACTTATTTAAGATTTTCATTTGTACCCCTATGATGATAGTGAATAGGCCACTATGACCCTCTACACACCACTAATAACCGCCACCCACCCCTTATCAACTAATTTCACTAAACCATACCAACTACAATTAATACAACCGATCACATTTAATTTTTAAGGTTTTCATTTGTAACCCGTATGATTATAGTGAGTAAGTCACTACGACAGTCTACAGCTCACTAATAACCGCAACCCATCCCTTCTAACTAATTTCACTAAGCCATACCCACTACAATCAATAGCACCGGCCATCTTTACTTTTTAAGGTTTTCACTTGTAACTCGTTTGATGATAATGTAAAAGCCACTATGACCCTCTACAGACCACTAATAATCGCTACCCACCCCTTATCATTGAATTTCACTAAACCATACCATCTACAATCAATAATACCGATCACATTTAATGTTTAAGGTTTTCATTTGAAGAGGTGTAACCCGTATGACGACCGACCCACCGATCGGCCCGTTCATCATCCCCAGCACCACGCGTCCCTTCTTGTCTTATTTATTTTATTTTTTTTTTAAATTTAAATTTTATGTTTTTATTTTTATTTTTTTTTAACAAATAGTTAAAATATTATACACCCACGCAAAAGAGTTATCTGCCCTTCGAAACATACGGCACCAACTCCGATGAGTCACTTGACCAATTCTATTTAGAAAACCAAGGAGTTATCGCCCATTGAGGTGGAATATTGATCTTCCACCTCAAAAAACATCATCCTTTCTAATTTACTATACTAGTCCCGGCCCAGTAGTGATGTACTCGCTTGTGATTCTCACACTGCAGGTGTTCAACAGCACTGGAGATAATGATGTTCCCTGAGGTAGGCCAGGATATATTGTTGTTGGGTCCGAAGTCCAACTGCCACATCTAAAAACTACTTTCCGTTGGAGGAGGGCCGCAGCGATCCAACTAAGGAGGAACGGACTTATCTTGAGTTCAAGAAGCTGAAGCATTATAAAATTCAATGGTACTCTGTTGTACGTGTCCTCCAGATCAACAAAGGTTTCAATGCCTGTGTGAAACATGCCTTCGTAAACATTATGGGCAAAAACTGCTGCATTGGTCCAGGTTTCTCTTTTGGGACGGTACTCTCCCAGGTAAGGGGGGGGGGGGGGTGGGGTGGGGTGAGAGACACACCTTGCTTCTCTATCTGGCTTGATATTTTTCTGACAATTAACTTCTCCAGCAGCTTTCCTATTGTATTCGGCATGGTTATTACTCGATATCCCTGAACTTTTGTGTGGTCTTTGCCAGGGAATCAGATAGCTGTGTAACCACTCCTCCTTGATGCTAGTACTCCCTATACTGTTGTTGTACATGTCTGCTAGCTTCTCTAGCTCGTTGTCGGTACACCTATTGATGTCATCATATCTTATGCCATCTGGCCCTGGAGCACTGTGTTTTGATCGTCGAAGCACAGCCTTGATTTCTTTAACTGTCACTGTGTCTTAATCCGAAATGTTCTGGTTCTTACACCTGTCTGAGGTGAGTTCCTTGGCAAGATTTCAGCCTCTCATGTCTGTCTGGTTGCTCTGCATTCTGATAGCGTTCGAAGAGGGCTTTGCCCTTGTTCTCATCAGTCATCTGCCAGATGAGATCAGCACCTTGGAAGTCAGAAATTCTCTTATTCGTGACTACTCCACTCATGCTTTTATGTAGTCGATAGAACAATTTCAGTGACTTGTCTATGCTTACCCTTTGACATTACCTCGTCCTATTTTTCACTTTTAACCACTTTAACCAGTTTTTTTTTTAAACAGCATACTTTTGTGTGCATCTCTCTTTCTAAGTGCATGTAGGGACCGGGATGGGCAACTCTGTTCTTCTTTTCGTTTTGCCATTTCCTTACAGCACTACTCTTATCCATCCAGGTCTTTTCCACCTCAACATTCTACCAGGGTGTCTGCACCCAGCTTTTGTTCCTGCAGTGAAACTTTATGCGCTTGTTGCGCCTTATTTTACTCACCACGTCTTCCCCTGTACTTTCATCCTGGAAAGTCTTGACCTTTGTCATGTGCTGCTTGGTTCTGCCTTTCTCCACCAATATGCTGCAAGTGTGGTGGTCGCTGTCGTGGTGTCCTAGGACACCCCATCTACACACTGTAATGAGTGCAGGAGAAACCAGTGCCATGTCAATAGCACTGTCATCATCACCCGGGCGGCATACTGTTCTCGTGTCACAGCCACTGTTGATACAAACCATGTCAATGTTTTCAAGTGCAGTCTCTAGCTCCTTCCCTGTGTGTTGGAGAAGATGTTTCCCCATGATTTGTCTTTAGCGTTGAAATCGCCACAGCAAATTACATTTTTTTCGTGACCTATTATGTCAATTAAGCACTGCTACTTCTGGGAATCCACACTCACGTTACGGGCATACACATTAACCAACACGAATGGTAGACCGGATTGAAATCTAACCGCCTCTATGTGTATGTCTTCATTGTCCCACCTAGATATGTCTAACTCTGAAGCAAACATACTGTCGCGAATGAGAATCGTCATTCCTAGATGTCGCCTGTTGTAGAAACATTTGAGACCGGCCAATTGGAGTTGCTGATCACCCACTCCCGTCTCATGGAGTGCTACAATGTCATTTTTGTAAACCAGGTTTTCGAGAATAGGTGCAATGAACGAAATGCATTACTACTTTGCGATTCCGTTGTTGCCACTGAGCGAAACAGGTTACGACTAGCCGATTCTGCTGCCACAGAGCTATTCTGTGTTGCTGATGGATGAGGTGATGTCTGAATTATGGGCATATTAAATATTCACAGACCATTGCCAATGAGTTACACTTACTGTTACCAGAGAGTTAGAGGCATCTGTCAGGAAGTTAGTCTCACATTCTGGTTAACTTTCATCTGGCAAAGAGTACCCTGTTGTTCTACAGGCGTGTTTCTTAATTGACGGGTTGTAGTATCAGCCTTTCTACCTTCTATAAATCTCAACATATATAGCACATAACAATCAACACCACTTTAACAATGACTTCTGTGTAACCCGACAGCTGCATCAGTTTCACACGGTGTATTATGTCTCTTTAAAACAAGGTCGAATCAATGTAACTAAAACAACAATACTTGCACTCGGTCTCTGCAATCAACATCTATGGCTCGAACTCTCAACTGACGTCGACATTCAACCGCTGCTTCACAAACGCTGCATATACACACAATTGGCGGCTAGATAGACTTCTGCCATGTGTCATCTTCAGTCCGACCTCGTACGCGGTCCAGACGTGAATGAGCTCTCATGGATCTGTAGTCCGTGCTTGAACTTCGCTCTGGTTACTTCCGGCAAGGAACACACAAATTGTTCCGCCGTGTTGAAAAGACCGAACACCACAAAACCTCACACGCGGCGAAAATTCACCCAAGGATTGCTTCGCTCAAATCACGAAACTCCGTAGCATCGGCGCATATCTTGAGAAGAAACTCTTAGTTTTACATCCTGGCACATACATTACACGTAGAAGATGAAAATATCCATCTCCTACGAGAAAAATGTAACGGTCACATAAACAACACAATCGTCCATCGCCGCCCTTGTTATGCCGAATGTTAGGCGGCGCTCACCAAACCCGAGAAGCCACATTGAACCAATGGTTTCGGACGAAGGAGCACCACTGGTGGTGTTCAAGCCTTATCTTATTGCGAAGAATTGCAATGTAAATACTAAATGCCATGGCAGTGCGGATCATGCCCTAAGCCTTGGACGGCAACTGGCCTAGTATCAATTCTTCGAAGGACGGACAGCTACAGCAATGCTTTGCTGATCTGAAAGCTTCTGCAGCCTGACTTGTACCAGATACATTGGTATTACCTTCCCTCAAGAGAACTGGACAGACCTCTGGTTATTGCTCTGGTCAGATCACGCGGAGATGACTACATATTCATCTAGATGGCATGGCCAACGCGTGGTCTCTACAATGCAGCCCATAAGAGAGATTTGTCTTTTAACGTGGCCGAAATATTTCATTTGCCTCGTTTTTATTTTCTTTGGTTTTGCTGATTGAGAGAGTCATTACAGTTAGACATCGACTGAATTATGTAAGTCTGTATTTATTGCAATGCCTAAGGCATCAGGAGCGTTGGCATATCATCAACATCAAGCATTTAGCATAATGTGTCACATCACGAAGATTTTGCTTAGAATCATCATGCAAAGAGGCAATAAGAAAATACAACTTGAAGCAGGGGAATTGAATTGAAATGAATTGAATTGATCTATATTTCCAAAGGGTAACAAATTGGGTGCGTTGGCCCGTCTTACATTCGGCCCTTCCAATCACTCATCTTTCTCCACCCACCCACACACCCTCCAACCACACACACATATCCTTCACATACGCACATCCCGCACCAACACACACATATCCCTCACCCACTCACAAATCAACCACCCATACCCACACATTTTTTTCATCCACACACACATTTCCCCACCCACACTCACACCCCAACAACCACACACACACCCCCACCGACACACATCTCCCCACCAACACACACATCTCCCACGCAAACACACATCCCGTACACACACATCCCCCACCTACCAACAACCACATATTTTCCACCAGCCAACACCCACACATCCCACTACCCACCAACACCCACGCAAACACATCAACCCAAACACACATCCTCCTCCCACACATCCCTCACCCACCCACATGCTCCATCCATACTCACATCCCTCCACCCACCAATACTAAGAACAATGTTGGTTTGTAGAAGGGAGTAAATGGTGTGTGTTTGTTGAGAAAATTAATTGAGTGTTTGATAGTAGAAACCAAAGACATACATATTATCATAAATTCACATTCTCATCAACGAAGAACACTGATGTGATATGTGCTTCTATGCCATACTCTTTGTGAGCGCGCAAATACTTATTTATGGGGTAAATTTCTTGTGTGATTGGAAAGCACTATTTAAATCATATTTGATCAGATCGACTTAAACATTGAAATGCCACGGTATGGCAACACATACAACAGCCTGCGTACTTTGTGGAAATTATTAAATGGATCATGAGCAATGGTGTTTGCAAACAACCTGTAAAATTATTGCAGTCCACGTGCTATGCAATAATCGTAACTGGGATGGTCTGGGCATTTGTATGTTACTCATATTAATGAAAGTCCACTTGTCAGGACCTGCCAAAAATAGAATACATCTGAATATTCTGAACCCGTTGTCAAACAAAAAAAAATAACTTAGTTGTTTAATTCGGTGCGTACAAAGTTATTCGTAAGATATTATAAATGACTAAAATTAATGTATTGATTAATTTAAGTCAGCTGTAGCAAATGGCTCTATAACTTCCAAGAAACTATGCAAGCCTAATGTGAAAAGTTATTTCTGATATTAAAACTAGATCGTGTATGTCATAGGAATAACTAACTATGATTATCCGTCCTGCTGTTCTTAACATCTATTCGATTTGCTTCCCTTGTTGGTATATCTTTTATCAGTGCGACAACGTGTTTTCCAACTGTCGTTTCAACAGAATGGGTGTCAATAAATAAAACGTCTGGCTCAGGGTGGATGTAATTAGAAAGGACAGAACAGAGGCGTGAGGGTGGGGGATGGGGGGAAAAAACCCTAATGATACACGAACAGTTTCAAACCAAGACACAGGAAACATTCCTAGTCAAGAACTTGGAGTGTATTAGTCGACTATTACAGGAGCCCATAAAACAAAAATACTTACGCTAATAAGTATATACTATCCTAGAGGTGTAATTGAGGACGAAGATAATCACACAGTAACAGAAAGAATCACAATAGAAACTTTGATTGTCGGGGACTTCAACTGTCACCGCACCACATGGGGAGTAAGAAAGAGTAACATCGTTGGTATACCAGTCACGGAGTTCATTCAGACCAACCAGCTGGCTGTGTCCACCGATGGGACTAGAACCAGGATATATCTCGTGTACTGTGTTCTGTAACATCCATCTTCTCCACGGTCTTTCTAAGTTGTTGAGTTGAGTTGAGTTACGAACCAACATCACTGCACTCAGGATATTCCTATACGTGCTCCGTGCCCTCGTTCAACGGCCAGCGAAGAGTCATACTAATAATCGTTCTCACCGCTATGTGATTTAAAGATCTCCGGCCGGGGCTTCTCTCTCATTTGTGATATTCTTCCAGAACCCCTGCCGATCCCCTACAATCTCATTCTTTGCACATATGGGTTCTCAATCTGTTCCTCCGCCTTCTCCACCTGGTCCCTCAAGCGAACGACCACCTTTCTCGTGTCCATAGGTGATCTACCACCAAGAGGTGTATTCCCTGCCAGCCTATCAGCCTGTTCATTCCCCCGCACCCCCACATGGGCCAGGGCACAATGTCCATACAATTCTCACAATCTGTGACCTATGAAGCGACGATAGCCATTCCACACGAAACATTCCTTTCTCCGCCTTACTAAACATACTCTTTGAATCCGCAATGAATACAACGTGTGTTGCAGTAGTCTCCTCTAGCCACCGGAATGCCGCTGTTACTGCCTCCACCTTTATTCTCATACTGGAGGTCGTAGTCTCATATGCCATACTCTTATTTTTTCAAGGCTCGTCCATTAGCCTTTGCAATGAAACCCCAATCACTGCTTCTGTTTCTCACAACTGACCCATCGGTGTAGATGACTATGTCACCTTGATGTGTGTTAATCTAGACCAATTGTTGCACTTTAAACTCAGTGCGGCCCGCTGCCCATTCTCTGCACTCACGACCCAGTGTTATTATTACATTGTGCCAGTTCGTCATGTCTTCCGGAACTTCAACCCAATCTGTTTCACGATTGATGGTCTGTAGATCACACACTTGACGTATAAAAAGTTTTGCCTGTGTCATCCAGGACCTGCCTGGTCTTAGTCTATGACCCTTGACCATATCCATGGCTTCATACAGCGGGTGATCCCTATCTGCAGCAACTCTCAGGTACCATTTGGCCTAATAGACCCTATGTTTATCAGTCATTGTTGGTAGCGCCAAGATATGCCTCATGCATATAATTGGTGTGTCCTTTGTGCATCCCAGGATTACCCGCATGACAGCATTCTGTATGCGCTCCAACCTTTCAAGCTGGCTCTTTGATACTGTCAGCAGCCCCAAACCATACTCAATGACAGAAATTATTAACTGCTGAAAGAGCCTGTAAACCATCCTCTGATCTACCCCGGTTTCTGCCATCGCCCTCACTGCATTAAGTCAACATGTACATATATACAACATATACAATTCAGTCTCATTTTCGCTCGTCGCGAGATCCACACAGTGGAAGGATGGGAGATTTGCTCGCAACAGACGAGCAATATCTCCGGCGATATCTCTGGCGGGCCTATTCCCGGTGGTCGCGGGATCCGCAAACGTCAGGCGAGGAGTCTGACGATAGTGCACGCTTTACACAGGTCCGGACACTTAAGGTTGACAGATGTGCGCGACCCTACGGTTTAAGCGCGAACAAGGCCCTCACCTATGGGACTTGGCTGAACGCATCTAAGTCAGGTCCTTGGGTTCCAGGATCTGGCCACCACTCACCTCCTGCTCATGGAGGTGAGGTCTCAGAGGAGTGACGCTGAACCGCCAGCGTCTGCAGCCTACCTTGTGCCAGACGTATTGGTTACCCATTCCTCTGGAATACAGAGGGCGAGGCCGAGAGAGGGAACATGTCGTTTGGGCACCACATGTTTCTCTTAAGCTCTGCCCAGGCATTGTGATGGGATTTTGGCCACATTCCAACTTACATACTTTGGTCTGTCAAGACTGCAATGTGCCACTCACATATATACAACAGTGCATATATAGAACAGTACATATATACAACAGTACATATATACAACAGTACATATATACAACAGTACATATATACAACAGTACATATATACAACAGTACATATATACACCATTATATATATGCAACAGTACATATATACAACAGTACCTATGTTGGATTGTACGGGTTGTTGCCGATAATTGCACTTTCTTATAACACGATGTTTTTCTTTGTTCCCTCCATTTGAACTCAAGCGTAGTTCAACTTTGTCATTGCAATGTGTACATGCGATTCTACTTCAAGTTCTTTCATTTTCACCTGAGTTTGTGCCTCAATTTCTAACTGTTTTTCATTTAGCTTTGTTTCTTTTGATCTTTGTGCCAGTTCTCTCTCAGTTTGATGGCATCTGCTAGCTCTTTAAGTTTGGTAGCTTCAGCTAACTCTGCCAGTTCCTATTTATGCAACTGTTCTTGTGCCCTTTCCTCTCTCTTTGCATCTTTCGCCTCTTTATATTTTGTTCTGCCCATTGTTCTAATCTATCACCACTATACACTAGATCAGTGGTTCTCAACCGGTGGGGAATTCCCCCCCCCCCCCAGGGGGGAATTTTGGGGTTTCCAGGGGGGGGGGGGGAATGAAGATTATTTCAAGATCGCGTTAATACAAGAACCGATTACTTGATCTTGTTTTTCCTTTCATACTTTACGCTTCTGTACGCATCACCCTTCTGAAATTCATTTTATAATGTAAGTAGATCTGCAAATCACATTTTATGTACATGTCTAGACTTGTTTTAGTATGTGCTATTAAATTTAGCTTCAATTATTACGTATACTGTGTAGGGGCAGGGGGAAATGTTTAGGGAGGAAATACAAAAGGGGGGAATGACGTTCTAAAAATATGGTAAGGGGGGAATGATGTCCTAAAAATATGGTGAGGGGGGGGGGGAATGACGTCCTAAAAATATGGTGAAGGGGGGAACGGACCAAAAAAGGTTGAGAACCACTGCCCTAGATCTTTTCCAGCCTCAATACATTCTTTTAGTTTCGACAGGCTCAAAGACCCCTGTCAGCAACCGATGCGTCAGGCATTACAGGATCAACTTCTCCCGTACCACACAAAAATATTGCAAGTCGTACGAGAGGTATGGATGATGCATTTTATTATCACTGGCTCTCTAACATTGGATTACTGCACAAAACGGTCGCTATTAAATTACACATAAAGACACAGAATTCCCTATCTAGTCAATATCCTAACCCTATAGCTAACTCTATCTATTTGGCTAAGGTAACGCGCATCGACACTAATCGATGCGCTTCACTATGAAAGTCAGTCCCCCGTCTGACTAGTTTACTCGCGTGGCTACACACCACGCGGAAGGACCTTGTGCGTCCTTCGGCTTTCTGCGTGCTGCGACACTCAGCACGCTTCGAGTAGCCGTCTACTCTTGAGTGGCAGTCCACTTCTCCGTGGCTATCACGTAGGCGTGATTCTGCCGTGATCAGAGTGCTTACTCTCTGTGGTTGACATCTCCGTGTCTCATGAGAGAACTAGTTAATAGTTCCCCTCCCTATCACCTACCCTGCCCTCATGTAGGGGCACTGGGTTATCTCTAATATACTTGAGTGATCTTCTATACTTCAGTCTTTGACACACACCCTCCCCTCCTGTGTTGCGTTACAAACTTTGACTCATGGTTGTGACGCAAGAGGTTTCTAAAAAATTAGTGTCTCTAATTTTTGTCAAAGACTATTGATAACCTGGTTCTGGGTAACTAAATAGACTCCTACTGACTATTGTCACAATGTAGTCTCACTTTACTTGGCTACTGGTGATCGCCACAAACGTGTCTGGTTGGCGTGAGCCCTCTTCTCATCGCAATATTATATTAATTAGAGGTTTTGTCTGAACCGGACCATTGTCTTATAAGACCTGCCCTCAAATAGCAAATTAACTCACTACCCATACAAAGTTGACTTTCTTAGGGTCAACACATGAATTGCTTCATGTCCCCCATATAATATTAAACAACCTTTACACAAGCTGTGTGCGACAGGCTTTACCTATCTCGCTTCCGCCTGTAAAGTTATCTTTCACTGTTAAGTTAGTGTTTCGTTGTCTATTGTGTCCCCTGACCCGGAGTTATCCCTCTTTGTTTTAACAAATGTATGTAATTTACCTGTTTGTTTTCCTGGTTGTTTGTGTGTTTTTATGTAACTATTAATATAGTGTAATTTCTAACATCTGTGTCTATCTATAATATGTATGTAAGTTCGTTTTCAAGTGCCATAATTCGGTTACATGTGGCCACAAACAAGTGTATAACACTAATTCGTGGCTACGTTTCCGTCTTATGAGACTTAAAATACTTTATCTAAGATCTATACTAAACTACACTAAACTATAAACACCACATTGAAGACAATACATTTTCATTATCGAAAGCAAACGCTTGACGCAGGCAAAAAACAAAAAGTCGCGTTGAGCGGCAGAAAAAATCCGCTGGTTGTCCCCATTCTCTCTTGTATATTTTCCCTTTTTCTCTCGCTTTCACACTTCTGTCACACATCTTTTATCCTCACAACTGTTTAAAAACCTTGAAGTGACACTGTACAAGTTTAGCTCGTTTGAAAACGTTGAGCTGCATGACTGTGCCTAACTTACTGCACGAGTCATGTATTTACAAAATATGTACATGGATGAAATAGGGTTGATAGAATTGTACCCTGATATTACTAAACTCTATATTCTAATGACATACTAATACTAATTCTATATCTATATATTCTAACTTGTTGTAGAAAATCAATCTAATTTAAGGGAAGTAATCTAACTATCTAAAATGAAAATGATGTGAGATGAGTTATGTACCTTTCTGAAATGGGTGATGTGAAGTGTAACAAAATTCTAACTAATGTTTTAATGCAAAAAAAATATATGATTGATATTTTTATTCTAAATGGTGTAATTGATGAATGTTATTTGTACACTTTAATCCTATAAGGTGTAAACTACATGTAATATTAAATGATGATGTTGTTAAAATGTGTTCATTAAGATGGAATGAAATAAAGTGAAATGAAATGAACTAAATGGTGTTATTCCTGTCTACACTAAATAATACTGGTCTTATCTAACCTTTCTATCCTGTTTCTTCAATTAGCTATCATTAAGTGTAAGTACTGTCCTAATCTAATTTTATCCTACGTAAGTGGGTAAATTAATGATTTATTTAAACTACAAAAAAAATCTATTTATATTCTCTAACTCTAATCTACTCTATCTTAAAGTAACTAATCTAACTATAATTTAACACTATATTAAAACTGTTATAATACATATCACAATATTAGGTATATATACATGGTATCTATTTACCTCAGGTTATTGGTTGCCACAATGTTCAGAAATTCACTTTCTTTGGCATAGTTTATATATACATAATTATCCTGGGTATACTAAATACACTACACAGTCATACTTGTGTCCTATGGGTCTTATTTCGCTCGTAGATTCCGCACGTGACGTAGACCAGTCAATTCGTGTCTGTTATTTATGCAATGTTCTGACACTGTTCTTCCATGGTTAACACAGGTGATTCACCGGCACACAAATGGAGCATAGTAAGTAACGAGCTGTCTATGTACACACGGTGATACACTTGTTCCTGGAGCATAGTTCTTATTTTGCTGTCTACGGACACATGGTAGTTCAATGTTCTTAGCACACAGTCCTGAAAATCATGTCTATGTAATAAATAGGATATTTTACACAGGATCCTATAAGAGTACTAATTAACCTTTCTTATACTAACTACTCATGTGGAATATCAGGTATTTCTACCTCAGATGGTCGACTCAGGGTATCTGCCAGAATGTTATCCCTACCCTTAATATGTTCTATACTAAAAGTATAATTCTGTAATATCAATGACCACCTGTAGATGCGGTCGTTGCGATGTACTCCACTTTGTATGACCGTGATCGGGGAGTTGTCAGTCTGGACCACAAAGTGAACACCCGCTAGAAATCGATGCAACTTCCTCACCGCATAGATGACGCTTAGGGCTTCCAACTCTGATATGGAATATCTGGACTCAGCCGGTGTGATCTTGCGGCTCACGTAGCAAATCGGATGGAAGATGCCATCATAAAACTGGCCTAGTACTGCAGCGATGGAGATCTTACTGGCATCTGTCCTGAGATAATAAACGAGCCTAGGATTAGGCAAGTGGAGGATTGGTACATTACTAAATAGCATTTTCAATTTTGACAATGCAGAAATTAATAATGCATCTTTAACATCTAATTTGACTGATGCTTTTAACACATTTGAAAATACACTTGTAATTTCAGCTAAGTTAGGTATGAACTTACTATAGTAATTTACTAAACCCAAAAGACTCCTGACCTGCTTTTTTGTTGTAGGCATGGTCAGGTTCATAATTTTAGTAATAATTCTATTGTCAGTTTTTAGTTGTTCCTGTGAAATGACATGACCCAAAAAATCAATTTCTTGTAGGCCCAATTCGACTTTGCTCGGTTTGACAGTGAGACCGAAGAGTCGCAACCTATCGAAGACATGTCTGAGTTTCAGTAAGTGTGTTGTCCAGTCATCTGTATGGACACAAATATCATCTATATATGTCACTGTATTCGTCACTCCATGAAGTAAATCTCTAGTTAAGCGTACGAAAGTGGCAGGAGCGTTGCGAAGTCCGAAAGGAAGAAAACGCCACTCGTAGAGACCTAAAGGTGTTGAGAAAGCAGTAAGATGGATAGATTCAGTCTGCATAGGGACCTGCCAATATCCCTTAGTAAGGTCTAATTTAGAGAAGATTTTGGAAGTGGACATGTCCAGAATAAGATCTTCGCAGGAAGGAATTGGTTCTGCGTCGATCTTAGTGACATTATTGAGCTTTCTATAGTCCACACAAAGACGAATGGTGGAGTCTTTTTTCTTGACAAGGACGATTGGAAAGGAGTACTCAGATGTAGATTTCTGAATGATCCCACTAGCTTCTAAATTAAGAATTTCCTTATTTAGACTTTCTCTATAGCTGAGTGGGATAGAGTACGGCCTGCATTTGATAGGCTTAGAGTCCGAAAGAAGGATGGAGTGTTCGATTCTGTCCGTCCTACCTGGAATGTCGGAAAATATGTCCTTATATTCCGTTACTAGCTCTATTATCTGTCGTCGTTGCTCGTCTGTTAGTCCCTGTTCTACTCGTATAGAATCTAATGTCGCAGTCTTGTCGACAATTGGAACAGGTAGTTCCATTCCGTCGTCGTCTAACTGATTCAGTACAGATGTGGTGCTAAGTGCGTTTTCTGTAAACTCACTAGGTGTATGGATATCGTCGGATTTGCCAGTCTCGCTAACTAGTGTAGTTGCGTTGTGTATGTCCGTCGTCTCATCAATCGGTGTGGATGCATTGTGCTCGTCTGTCTCTACTTCTGTCTCTTGTCGTGAAAAGTAGGGTTTCAACATGTTGATATGAAATATCTCTAAGTGTCTGTTTATCGATATTTCATACTCGACATCTGAAATTTTACGTACCACCTTGAATGGCCCTTGTCATGAGGTCAATAATAAATTTCGTTTGTCTGGAAGTAAAAGCAGTATGTCTTGATCTGGTTCAAGTATTATGGGTCTAGCACTTTTGTTAGGATGTTTGAGGATATCTGCACTGTTCACTGGAGTTAGTCCATTTTTCTCCTCCCAGGCTGATATTTCTTCATCTGTGCAGTGCCTTAGCTGGGGTAGACACCCAAGAAGTAAATCAGTACAAGGGTTGTCTAATATTGCACATGTAAAGGTACCAGAAAGGAACGGGGTGTTTATACGGGCTCTTGCCAGAGGATAGGTTTCTATCTTACCAGAAAACGTACGGCACTTTACAGAGTCACCAGTATAATCCTTTGGATTAACAAGTTCCTTTTTAATACCAATAATAGAGCTTCCACTGTCAAGCAAACATCGGCATGGCTTATCATTGACCAATGCAGAGTGAAACAATAGATTGCCTCTGGAGGCTACAGCTGCGTTTGCATTCTCAAAGGAGGATGTTACAATATGTCCACATGTAAGTCTGCCGTCTGCATGAAATTGGTGACATTGCTCACAACTGTCAAAGCTCAATACATCATTTACAGAACACACATTTTCAGCTTGGTTAACAGGTAATTCATTTTCAACTTCACAGTTAGTCTCACTCTCACTATCAGATGATGTATCAATTAACACTGCATTGTTTGCTTTCATTCGTTGGCGGCCCAGGCACTTATTTGAATAATGGCCGTAGCTGGAACAGAAGAAGCATTTGACTGCACGCCTGTATGCAGTTCTCTTGTTTTGTTGCTTCTTAATGACATTTTCAAGATGTGCCGGATAGTTAGGCGATTTATCACACATAGAATAAGTATCATGAAAAAGTTGGCAATAAACACATTTGGGTAATTTATGGTCTTTTTTGTCGACTCTCTGAAATGGTTTTTTATTACTCCGATAGCTTTTAGGTTGGTCCTTAACAAAAGAAACTATTTCAGAGTCGCTATTAGATGTTTTAAAAATCTCCCTATTGGAGGAAAAATAAGCTGAGCCTTTTTTTTCAAATTGTTCTATGGTCTCAATGTCTGACTGCTGAAGAAATTTAGCGAAAGGAGATGGTATTGTGGATATGACTTTATCCATGGCTATTAAATTTTTAAGTTTTTCAAAATCCTTTCCTATGTTTGCAGCATTAAGCCATCTATTTAGTACGCTTTGGACATTTGAGACGTAATCAATGAAAGTCTCACTGGGTTTTGGTTTCAGGTTGGAAAACTGTACTTGATACCCAGGGGCATCAAGTAAGAAATGTTGCATTATCCTATCATGGATGTACTGATAGTTAGATCTAAGCTCAGTTGGTATTGATTCTATCACTTTAAGGGGCTCCCCACTAAGGTTCTTCATGTAAATCATAGCCCACATCTCGATTGGTACTTGGTGGTACTTAAACTGATATTCGACATTTTCTGTCCAGGCTGATATGGAGTCTTCTTTACAGAATGGTTTAATAATATTCTTATACTTATTAAATTTATTTTCTTCCTGCTGACTCTTTAGTTTAGTAGCGGAGATCTCTAAGTGTGAATCTACATCCATCCCTTTCATCTTTAATTGTGTCTCTGATTCCACTTGTATTTGTTTTTCCTTAACTCTTGCCATTTCATCTATCTCTTTTTGCTTTAGTTCTTTCTCCTGATCTAGTGTCTTTTGCTTTAGTTCTAGTTCTCCTGATCTAATGTCTTTATGCTTTAATTCTAGTTCTTTTTGTTTAATCTCCTATCTAGTTCTAACTGCTTCTGTTTTGTTATCTCAGCTAGTTCTGCAATCTCCTTCTGATGTTGTCTTTCTCGTGCACGTTCATCTCTCTCAGCATCTTTTGCTTCCTTAAATTTTTGGTCAGCATATTGCTCTAGCTCCTTTCCTGTGTATTGTAAATCTTTGCCTGCTTTTATGAAATCAGCTAAAGTTGCCATGTTGTTGGATTATTAGCTAGCGTTGACAGGCACTTCAATATTTATTGACTTATTTATATTAGGAATATGAAGTAATTTACCTCCCTGTGTACACAAATATAATGTTCAGTTACACACTGTCACAATGGATCACCCAAAAAAATTATACTCATAAGTCACACTCTGAAAAAGAGATGCATTATTAATCATATTGCATTGAAAATAGTTTGGGTATACTCATCTTCACGTTCCAGATCAATCAGGTACAATCGTTTGGCACCTCAGGTCAAATTGTTAGGCACTATGACATACACCTTGTGCTCTTCTTCCAACCAGCTGTTGTTCTGCCTGGTTTACAGGAGCAGTAACAATTAACAACTTGTAAATGATATATGAATTTAAACAATTTGATACAATCACATCACATGCCCCGACAGAACAGTACAATGTAGTCTAATTAATATTAAATGTCAATGTCCTGTCTTCGTTCTAACGTCGTATGCCTTGCTTTCCTATTCTAGTTTAATCTATGGAAGTGTTGTGCAGGCCAAGTCTTATTTGCTTCGCAAAAGTAGTGCCATCGTGACGGTAACAAATTAGAATAGGTATATAAATAATTAAATAAATGCTTTCAAATAAATATAAAGGTAATAATAATGTTTAAATAAATAAATATATTCAATAAATAACGTATTTGAACAAATAATGTTTGGTATAAGTCAATGATTCAGGCGAGCAGCCGCTTTGCGATTTGTCAACAATCCGTCGCCGATTGCAAATGGCGTAATACAGCTGTTTGTCAGCCGCACTACGTCAGAGGCGCAGCGCTATTTTTAGATTGGAAAATCAATAATGTTCTCGGCTCATTTTGTTTTGTGTATCGCTCCGCCATGAATCATATTTGACACATATTCATAAACAAATAAGTAATTACATAAATAAATGATAGAAAACAATAATATCAATACTTACAACTTCGAAGAACACATGATTATAAGCACAAAATATTTCATTAAGCACAAATAAATATTATTTGGTCACGATAGGCACAGCACAGCTCGCAACTCGACCTAGTCTGCACACGTCATTATCACACTAACACAAATTAAACCCCCGTGATTATATAACAATAATACTATTTCAGAGCCGTGGGTGAGTGTTTTAGCTTGAACAATTGTCCAAGCTCCACTTCTGACACCACTTTAATCCTAGCCTGTCAGCAACCGATGCGTCAGGCATTACAGGATCAACTTCTCCCGTACCACACAAAAATATTGCAAGTCGTACGAGAGGTATGGATGATGCATTTTATTATCACTGGCTCTCTAACATTGGATTACTGCACAAAACGGTCGCTATTAAATTACACATAAAGACACAGAATTCCCTATCTAGTCAATATCCTAACCCTATAGCTAACTCTATCTATTTGGCTAAGGAAACGCGCATCGACACTAATCGATGCGCTCACTATGAAAGTCAGTCCCCCGTCTGACTAGTTTACTCGCGTGGCTACACACCACGCGGAAGGACCTTGTGCGTCCTTCGGCTTTCTGCGTGCTGCGACACTCAGCACGCTTCGAGTAGCCGTTTACTCTTGAGTGGCAGTCCACTTCTCCGTGGCTATCACGTAGGCGTGATTCTGCCGTGATCAGAGTGCTTACTCTCTGTGGTTGACATCTCCGTGTCTCATGAGAGAACTAGTTAATAGTTCCCCTCCCTATCACCTACCCTGCCCTCATGTAGGGGCACTGGGTTACCTCTAATCTACTTGAGTGATCTTCTATACTTCAGTCTTTGACAACCCCTTTGCCAAACACCGCAAGGTACTATATTGGCAGTAAATGACAGTTTAAATGACAGTGTCGACATAGTTACAAGTTATATTCCCAAACAACAAATTTTACAATGTTCAATATTAATGCAATATTCATCAAAGACTTCTTCTTCAGCGTTCCGAGCCATTGAGGTTCTTTGCTGCAAATACAATCTGTCTCCATTCGTCTCTCTGGTGGACCGTCTCTTGCCAATCAAAGACTTGAGTAAATACAATTTAAATTTACAGCATTGAAAAAAAGATGCTTCCTTAAATTGCTATGTCAACAAAATGGGGTACTTATCTGATGTTCTGCAAATATCTGCTTTTCACACCGTTCTCGGGGGTTATCTTCTGATTTTCCCTGTCACAGCAATCGGGCTGTTAATATCACTTTCAATCTCCACTTCTGGTGTGTAGAGTAACAACAATTAAGATTCGACAAAACCAATGATGATACATGAAAAAAATTTGTCAGTCGAGTCAATTATTCAGAGAGGAGACCTGGAATATGGAATATATTTTTGTTAGTTTTGTCGGTCGTCGTGTCTTCTGTCGTGTAATCTTGTAATGTAGTCTTCACTGATTTGAGGCGTCAACTGAAACGTTACCATGAAAACATGCTGTATATCATTTTTACAACAATTCAATAAGATTAAATAGTTTGCATACAATCGTGATGGTTTCAGTCTTACTTTCACCTCTCGCTAATATCCATTCACGCAAATTACGATTTTACACACTTACGCTCCCACGTTTACCTGCCGTTCCAATCTTACACATTCACGCAGGCAGTGAATTCATTCAGTCAATTAACTGACCACTATCTGACACCACATTTAGCTGCCTGTCAAACACAAACATACAATGTTGAAAGTCACTCATATAAACACACAATGTAGAAAGTCACTCATATAAACACACAATGTAGAAAGTCACACATACAAATATATAATGTAGAAAGTCACACATACAAACATACAATGTAGAAAGTCACACATACAAACATACAATGTAGAAAGTCACACATACAAACATACAATGTAGAAAGTCACACATACAAACATACAATGTAGAAAGTCACACATACAAACATACAATGTAGAAAGTCACACATACAAACATACAATGTAGAAAGTCACACATACAAACATACAATGTAGAAAGTCACACATACAAACATATAATGTAGACAGGACCATAAACAAGGCAGGACACGTCACGTGTCAAATAAAACAAGCCAGACCCCGTACATTCCTTACGGTACATTGGGCGTACAGTGCTAGACACACATATTTATAGATCCCTTGTCACTCGACAGGTCTCGTGGTTAGTATCACATCGCCGAGCTTTTCTCCTCATGGCATTCAACGTTACCCACAAATGCTAGCATCAGATTTTCAAAGTATGGAAGCCTTCAAATGTTTGACGTGTGGTCGAGGTGAAGATAGTTATTACCTCGCCTGCGTTGGCCATTGGTTCTCCTTGTGACTCACTACTGGAATCACTGCTGTCATGCTATTTACATATGCGTGTTTAAATGTTCCTTTACCCACACACTATTTTTAAACATGGCAGTAGGCGTTACGAAATAATTATTAATCCAGCCTTCTGTAATTGTTCGACCTGTCTTTCTGTGAGTAAGATAATGTCTTTCCATAGTCTAGCTTGACCGTATTTGAGTTGATGTTCTTGAAGTGTAGTTCGGGGGACTGAGTGGTCTCGGGGTATGGTGTCCGCCTCGAGTGCTGGAGGTCCCGGGTTCAAGCCCCGGTGAGGGCCAGGAATTTTTAACGTGGACGTCTAGTAACAGAATTCCCCCTTGTCACTCTGGGTAGTGAGATCGGACGCCCGTGTGTATTGTCCCACACTTAAATTTTCCCTTAGCTGTTGGGAATTGAAAAATAGTAGCCCGACGGCGCCGCCCGGGCAACATTTCGAGTTCTCATTTCGGAATCTACCCAAAGTAATTTCAGGATTCTCGCCGGTGCTAAGGAGTTCTTGCACTGAGCTGAGATTCTCCCTATTCAGGCTTGAGTTAGGAGTAGAACGGAGTACTTATGGGTTACAACCGTGTATCGTGATGTTGATCTTCCGACTACACTAAACAAAACTGAAGTGTAGTCAAAGTTGTAGCCTTATCAGTCACATTCGCTACCGCCATAAGTAAAAGTTATTATGCGTTTTTAAAGCACAAACTATCGTCTGTCAAGACGGCAAGGTGCCAATGTGTGAGTCAAAGTTGTATAAACACATCCATCCATTGAGTCATGTACTCCTCCTTCCTTCCTGGCCGCTCGGGATGTCAGGTTGATTCCTGGCTCGTTCACCACACACAGCAGCCCAGCTGGCAAGCCTTTGTGCTCGTATCCTTTCCTGTAGACCTGCCTGCTCTGACACAACCGTGGAACATATATTATTCACACTTGACCTCCTCAGAGTTACACACCATAACCTTCTGACGCAGCCCTTCTCGATCTTCCCTTGGCATCTTCGTCGAGTCGCTTAGTAAACACGCATCAGTGAAAGTTTGGTCTCATGCCGCACGTTTGCCTATCTTACGGCCATGATCTGAATGATTTGTCATGACAAAATATCCAGTGTCATTCTCGAACTAGGCCGTGAACATCCATGAGCTTCTCACGTGTCAAACACTAGACCCATCTGTGTAGGTTATTATTTCACTCTGGAAAGAATTTTCATAAATAGCCTTACGTCTGTCCCAAAGGCCGTTGTTATTTTCAGTCTTTGTCCCAACGGCTGTTGTTGTTTTTATTCTATGTCCCAACGGCTGTTATTGTTGTCATTCTCAGTCCCAATGGCTGTTATTGTTTGCATTCTCTGTTCCAACGATTAGTGTTGTTGTCATTCTTTTTCCAGTCGAATGCAGGACTGAAACAGACGTACGGCACTCTTCTGGCACTGGCATCTTTGTTGGCAATATTCTAGGTCCTCTAGTGAACAACCCAGTTGGATAACATCGCCATCCTGACCCATCCTAGATCCACCTCCTCTACACAAACAATCTTGTTTATCCCCGAATCTCTCCTACAGAAGCCACGGTATCATAGTGACTAGTGTCTCGCCTGCCGTCAGGCGGCGTACTCTCTAAACCATATTGCCACGAATTGTTACATTTGACCAGGGCTCACAGATCGATTCAGTCTGATATTGGCTGTAGGAAATAGTTTTGAAAGTAAAGGCGAGCCACGTGATACTGACCATATAACTCACCGAGGTACGATAAATATTGGTCAACCTGCCCATGCTCATTGCACCATAAAGTGTGTTGAGATGTTCTTTTATTTATTCAGCGAACAAAGGGATATAATTAAGGCTGTTTAGAAGTCAACGAAGGGAGACAATTGCATAAAAGGACACGTATACAAAGCTAATTAATTGCTCATTGTGTTCGATCATTACTGTAATAACCAAGCATCAAATCGTGATTAATGTAGATTCCTTATACAATGGCGTTACAAAACTTTGAATTGACATTATTGTTTTTGATTACACGGAATATAACCTTTGTTCGAAGATAATGTTCCAGATCATAAGAGTTTTATTAGAATCGAGGTATGTCAGAAATAGTAGCATATTAATAGCAGCTTCCATAACTATATCCACATTTTTTGACAGATACATAAAATTGTATCTAGTATCTTTCTGTCTCAAGTGAACTTTACAGAAACCGTGCTATTTAAGTCAGCATGATTAACTTACACATGAGTCTCATTGAACTAACATTATAACCGTGCTGGCAGTCCTACTCATGTTGTTCAGAATACAGGTACGAATTAAAAATAAAAATTATAATATATATATATATATATATATATATATATATATATATATATATATATATATATATATATATATATATATATATATATATATATGCCGGCTCCATGGCCGAGGGGTTAGCAGCTTTCTCCGCTAACCCCGAATACTCTCGTCACGTGACGCGACGAGAATTAGCAGTGGTTAGAATCGCAAAAGTGACTTATGAGAGTATGGAGCAGGTCGCTCAGAAAGTCGTGGCGTGCTGATGAGCGTAATCTAGCCTAGGAATCAACATACAGCTGAAAGATGCTGGTGTTGACCGCAATATCCTGAAACAGGATGGAAACGCGGGAAAAAAAAATATATATATATATATATATATATATATATATATATATATATATATATATATATATATATATATATATATATATATATATATATAGTGATACCTAGGGCTACGAACTTATTTCGTTCCAGAATTTGGTTCGTAATCCGAAAAGTTCGTAACCCGAAACACTGAAATCAATGAAATAAAGACAATCCGTTTCAAGTTGAAAGTATCGTTCTTTTGTGTATTAACATCCGGTCGTTTCCCTGACAAAACGCAAAGAATACGTGTACTTCACTTATTAAATAAAGAGAAAGAAAACAACCAAATGAATTAAATGTAAGATAAAAAGAGATGTAGTCTATCTTTATTACCAAGAAAACGATAATGGGAAATTTGTCACTTTCTGTGCTATCCTGAATCATTAGTTTTAGGATTATCTTGTCGCTGTTTCTTGGCAGCCGACTGGGAATGTTTCTGCACCAATAAACTATCAAGGAAAATTTGTCGCTTCCTTTGCTGGAGAATCTTTTTGAAGTGGGCCAACGTGTTATCATTCATCCGGTTTACTGCCTTGTTACCAACAAGTTTGTTTGAATGTTGGTTCACAATGAAGTCTTCTAAGTCTGCCCACTTGCTGCAAATATCTTTAATCCTGGCAGTTGAAACGGTAACTGACTCATCATCATCGGACGACTGCTCCTCCTTTAATGTCTTTAGCTGTTCATTCTGAACGAACGAACGAACGGAAGTCTTTATTTTCAAAGGGTTAAGAATTGGGAACCCTGGTCCGTCTGACATTCTGCCCTTCTTCTCTATTTCGTCTCGTACACTCTTTCATTCAACATCACTTATGAAGCAAATTTTGACAACAAAAGAATAATAGCATTAAAAGGTATGAAAAATAATAACAAATTACTCACTAGGGCAAAGTTTAACATGGGCATCATAAATACCTACGGAGGGTGTAACGTGCCATACTTATGGGAATGTTTTTTGGCTAGTTGTCGTTTAAGATAAGTTACCATTATTATTGTCTTTTTGTGGTTTTGTTTATGGGGGAAAGTAGTCTGTACTAAGGTAGTGCTCAATCAGGTTGCGACTGTATGTATAATGATTGGTGGTGTCTTTGATTTCTTGTGGAAGATTGTTCCACAACTGAGCGGCAGAGTATGCTAAGCTTGTTTTATATAAGTTTATCCTAGGTTTTGGGGACATGAAGAATATTTAGTCGTTCGCTATGTCTTGCGTTATATTTAAACAATAGCTAAAGGTAACTTGGAGCAATTTGAAATAGGATTTTGTGAGTTAGTTTGGCCTTATTAAAAAGTCGGCGTTTCTGGAGTGGCAGTAACCGAAGACGTTTATGTAGGTTAGAATTGTCGGTAATCTTTTCACCATTAATTAAATGCACTGCCCTTTTCTGGAGTGAATATAGGCGTTTTGTTATTGATTTGGGGCATTTATTCCAAATTGTGGAACAGTAATCAATATGTGTTTGTATATGGGAAGTATAGAAAATCTTTCTTGTGTTTTGGTCATATAAATTTTGGCAAGTTGGTATACTTTTTGTGTTTTGACTATTTGTTTAACGAGAGCACGAACATGTGAGTTAAAATTTAGATTTTGATCTATGATAAGACCCAGTGCCTAATGCTCGTCTACAATTTCTATAGGCATGCTACCAATGTGCAGCTGTAGATTTATCTTCGAGTTTAGCATGTGAAGTCTTTGCCTAGGTTCCCATTAACATAGACTATGTTTTAGAAATGTTAATTTGCATGTGGTTTGCATGACTCCAGTTAGCTACACTATTTATTTCATGTTGCAAGCATAATTCTAGCACATTACGATCAATATCGTTTGTATATACTGTGCAGTCATCTGCAAATAGATCGCATGACGACGACAGATTTAAGGGAAGATCATTTATATAAATGGCAAATAACAGAGGACCAAGAATAGACCCATGAGGTACTCCAATATTAATGGTAATGGCTTGAGATAAAGATTGAGATAAAGATAAAGATAAAGATTTATTGTGTGATACTACTTGCATTCTGTCTAATAAAAATGATTTTATTAATGTCACTATATTAAAGCTTACTTTCATTGTTTCTAGTTTTTTAATTAGAATAGTATGATCTATCATATCGAATGCTTTTCTAAAGTCTATAAACTCCGCTCAGCATAGAGTATTGTTATTAATATTTTGATGGGATGCCAGTTTTCTATCATGTTTGTTAGGGCCGTATTAAAGGAATATTTTGGCCGAAATCCTGACTGACTGTTAACTATTAGTTTGTGGCTAACTAAGTGCTCTAGTGTTGTTTTGTGATAGTGCCTTTCTAGCGGTTTGGATAGTAAGGATAATATGGAAACTGGCCTATAATTACTCATAAGACGATCGTCTAGAGAACCAGCTTTTAAATGAGGATACACTTTAGCGATTTCAAAGGCTGAGGGGAAGTGACCACTTGTGAGACATTGATTGTATATAAAAGTTAGTGACTCGCAGATCGCCCGGGCATATGACGAAGGATCCGATTACTGATTCCATCTAGTCCTGATGGCTGGCTGCTTAGGATGGGGACGGAGCGCTTATGGGAATGTCCCGAATGCTGTGATGTCGGTTCCTAAATCAATCAATCAATCAATCAATCAATCTAGTCCTGATGAATTATTGTATTTTAGATTACTGAGTGCCAAACTCCTGCTTCACTTCTAGGGCTCGTCGAGCAAGTAGCTGACAATTTCCACGAGACACACAAACACGCAGCTACTGTAGTAGAAGGAACTAAACGTCCTAGAATTGCAAAGTGTCTTTATTCTGGATATTATTATCTCCAAACGTACACCAAATGACATCGTGCTTCCGATACATAGAAAGGTGGATGTATCCAACAATAAACATGTAACGAATGGAATAACTGTCAATATTAATATATGCCGTTGATTATCGTTTTGATTCCTACACCACTACTAGCGCTAACGTATAGGCTTAAATGTCAGACCAACTTACTGTTGTTTCTGCTGCAGGCCATCTTGGACGAGAGAGAGAGCAGTCACCTGTTGACACCGACAACCCAGCTTATTCTTCGTTGATGCAACATATCGCATTGACTGGAAACTTTATTCTGTCCAGAGGCATGTTGATAATTATACTTGACAGCTTTCAATCCTCTGCATGATGTTCAAAAACGCTTGCATAAGTTTTCACAATCAGCCAACACCGCAGTTCCAACCTAACTGACCGTTTATCCTTCTTCGACGTGACCCCATTTCCGTCCTCTCCAAATTCATGGAGTCTTGAGTGATCTCCCTTCTCTCGTGATAACCTTACTATCACTCAACACGTTTGTGGGGTGATTGTTTACTCTATTCATGTTGATCGCTAGCTGTACTGTAGGCCTTCTATTAGTACCTAATACTGGTACCATATGCCTGCTCATAGCTACATGGCAGTGTGCCCCCCGTGATTTTAAAAATGGTGTAACCATTTTCCTAGTCTGTACGGTCTTTTCACAATTGACATGTAGCAACATTGATACTTTACGGTTTAGAAATCATTATTCCATTTGATTACCTACATTACATTATCATAATAGGATGGAATGATATACAAGTAATCACCTAAAAAGAAAAAAAAATTATATATATATATATATCGGACACGCACTTACAAGTCCCATAACCGGACGGCGTGTACCTCCAGTCTCCTATGCTTCAGAGTACTGGAGAGTAACCTGGCACTGAGTTTCAAAACGTTCCCTGGGCGTCCTCGGGCCGTTCCTCTTCCATGCTTAAGCATGAGCCTCTTCATCCCTTCCGAAGCCATTACGCTCTGGATGAAGATACGTGTGTGTTTAAGAGGTATCATTACCCTCTCTACCATGAATGTTGCCTGGTATTGTGGAATATATTTCTTTAATCTATGACCTTTTCTCTCTGTTGTGTTTGACGTTATGTCCCTGTCAGTTACCGTTTGACTTTTGTACCATTCTCCTTTTTGATCTGTGGGGTATGCCGTATGAGCAATTAGAGATATTACTCATGTATTATCGACTTATAGGCCTTATGTATCTTATCTTTGTTAGGTATGATCTTCTTCTCTCCTTTTCAATTAGTGTTGTCACCACTGTGAATGTCCTCACCAATGTGATTGTCTTCCCCAATATGACTGTCTAGATTATACATATACATATATATCCACTAGTGTGAATGTGTCTATTAACAATAATGTGTACTTGAAATTTAACAGTTATATACTATAGTATTTCATAGCAAACAAAAAATATTTTTATACATTTTACATAAGTCCATTAATTATATCATACATTCTTCCTTTCAGCTTCATTTACTATCTCTTTCGTAATATTAGATATGCCATACCATGGCTTCCTATCTAATTTCGTTTCTTGGCTAGTGTTTTGATGTTATTCCACATTTATCTGTTTGACCTGTTGCCATGTGACTCCCTTTCCTGTATGTTGTCTGTTTATATCGTATGATCTATACAGGTATTGTAGTGTTCAGTAGCAAATGTCTGTGAGCCTTCTTGTTATTTTAAAATATCTTTGGCATCTTATTACATTCACTCACCTTGCATTCTATGATCGCGAAATCATGCATGGGGTAATGATATGCTAATTCCTCTTATGACACAATGGTATTCTAATGAAATGATGGCTCATGTGTTATGAAATTGATATATGTTTCCATGATGTGATGGTGTAAACATGGATGATACCTAATGAAATGATGACAAATGTTCTATGAAATTGATGTTTCCATGATGTGATGGTGTCATTATGGGTGATACATAGGTTGATGTGTAGGGTGTATGATGTAATTTTATTAATCGATGTAGATGATATTCTAAAATAACTTCACTTGATCTTGGTGAAGTTTAATGCTGGTCTTTAGTGTTCTTGTTCCATTCACATCGTGGGACTTCTGGTCATTAGTAGTGGTCCCTTAGGCTATAGGCTGAATGGTTCAGATTTTCATCTGAGCACATCTTTACGTCTGGTATCTCAGTCATCTGGCATTCCATTTCGGACAGTCGACATTCTTACAATCTGGCAATTTACAAATCGGAAAAAGTATGTACATACTGTAACAATTAAATAGATTAAATACACGATAGTGTCAAATTGTTTGGATGCAATTTGCAACATTTTATTCAGTAATTCAGAAGTTTTAGATGACATCCAGAGCAATTTCTAACTCCACTTCAATAGTTATGCACAATGTTACATGCACGTTGAATAAGTCTTCAGTCTGTGTCTAATGTTGTCTACAGTCTACTTTTTAGGTTAGCTAGATTGTTATTTTTGTCAGTCCAGTTGACTTTTGTCGGTTGGCGTTTCTTTAAGAGTTCAGAAAAGGTTGATGTCATGTTAGCAACGTTTAAAATGATAGTCGTTTATCTGTCCCAACACCATCCTGACTTTGTTCTTGGTGTTGGAAGCTTTAAAGTTTTAGACTTTTGCAAATCCCAAATAGGTTTATCTTTGAAATCATTTCTTATTAATGGACTAAGACAATGGCACATAAAATACAGTTTGAATTTTGTTAACCCATACCTGTTCTTATTCATCTGGTATGTGTTTTCTGAATGTATGTTTTCTACTTTCTGTTTTGATTTTGCTGGTTTAAAGAATGTTTTAATCTTATGCAAACTGAAGGTTGCACACCAAACTTGACATTGTAGTGTTTGTATCAAATTTCCCAAGATGGTGTTGCGAAGTTTGCCATATATTGTGCCCTTCAACATTTTATCTAACCTTAATAATTTATCTAACCATTTTGTGTTATATTTCAGTGTTTGTGAATAAATATGTTTAGCACAATATTGAAACCAGTTACTTGCCCCTTTCCCCTGGGTGATGATTGAAATTATTCCTAAAATAATATGACAAAAGAATATGATTTTCATTGTCCCATGAATTGGCGTGAGTTCTTTTATTTGTGGTTTGTTAATAAAGTTGAATTTGATTTTGCATAGCGGTTTATCTTGTCTGTTATTTTCATGAGGTAATTGTTTGTTAGTTAGAGCCATTTTATTTAATGGAGGGTACCACTCTTTAATTGTGTGGTTGTGTTGTTCCATACTACTGCGGTTTTGTGCAACTTGAGGGGTTGTAGATTTTTGCAATATTGGTGATAGTAAGAGTATCAGTTTGTCTACTTGAGGAGTATCAACTTTTAACTGATTAGGTTGATTTAATGTGGTATGTTGGCAACCTTTTCGTACTGTCATGTCGTCCTTCTGTTGTGTTCTACCGTTTTTCGTCCAGTCAATTAGCACTGTGTGTTGTCGGTTGAGCTAACCTGTGATGTGGCCTCCTTATCTTCTTCTTCTCTTTGCTTTCGTAGGTGGCCTTTAGTAACTGCACTGGCATGTACGCAGTTTATTTCCCACTCAATTGCTTCTTCATGGGTACAATCCTTAACATGTTGGATATTCCCAATCATCAGACTTGCGCATGGGTTTGGCAGAGCTGCTGCGTATATTCTTCCCTCATAATAGGGACATCTTATGGTAATGCATGCAATCGGGTATCTCTCAACGGTACCTCCAAATGTTCTGCAGATAACACTTCTGCCTGTGTAATCTTTCCTATTCACCGAGTCTTCGGTCTACCCCTACTATGGATGCGCCTGTGTCCCTGACACATGTTGTTGGCGATCCATTAACCCATGCTTGGTGGACCTTCAGGGTGCCGTTTTGAATGTTGACTGCATTGGCCTCTTGTATGGGTATACTATGGCCACACGCCAGGCTACCGTCTTTGTGAAATTCATTACAAGATTTCACAGTGTATGTCAGTGGGGTATGTCTGTAGAGTGGCTGCGTTAGTGTTTTCGTATTCGTCAGTCTCACTACTGGTGATGACATATGCAGTGTTAGCTTCTTTCAAAGCTTAGTCTCATTCTACAAACCTTGGCTATATGCCCGTAGCTATTGCAAAGATGACATTTGAAGCTATTGGTGTATGCTGCATATTTGTTTACTCTCTGCGAAGTTAGGATTCTTTATGTACGCGTCATAGTTAGGATTCTTGTCGCACATTTCGAGTGAACCAGTGCTGTCTTTTACAATGTTGACATTGTATTATGTAACCCTTCTTTGACCTAGGTTTTTCTCTCTGTGTGTAACCTTTTTGATTGTACTGCCATCTACCTCTTGTTTGTTGACCATACTGTGGAAATCTGTTGGGTCCACTATTATATCTTTGATTGGACAATCTGGCAGCCGCCCCTATAGCTAAGTCAGGTTGAACCCCTTCAGCAAAAATGTCCCTATGGGCATTATAATATGCCTCCCCTTTGGACTCCATGTCTTTCACTGATGTACATTTGTTCTCTATCAGAAACGTCGCCATCGCTTCTGGCACGGAAGAAATTAGTTTATCCCTCAACATGAGGTCACGTAATTTGTTAAAGTCAAAGCCTACATTGGCTGACTTAAGCCACTTGTCAAAAAGTGACTGGGTTTCCGAAACGTAATCTAAGAAGGTCTGATTAGCCTTCGGTGCCAATGTCTTGAACTTGGTGCGCAAACCCGCCTGATCTAAAGAAAAATGTGCAAGCACCCTTTCTTTGATATAATTATAGTTTGTTCGGAAATGCTCGGGTATCACCTCTACGACCTTCAAAGGTTCGAAGGCAAGATGGCGATGAAAATGTATCGCCCACTCTTCGGCTGGCACTTTATAATGGTTCATTAGAACCTCAAAGTTAGTTACCCAGGCTGATATTGAATCGCCTTGCGTATAGTTTCTGATGAGACCCTGGTACCGTTTAATGGGGTCCAAAGCTTTCGCTGCTATTTTTGCTTGAGCTATTTCAGCTTCCCTATCTTTCTCAAGAGTCTTTACCTTTAAGTTGCCTTCTAATTCTTTATCTTTCATTACTAACTCGGTTGCCAGTTTGTCCTTTTCAAATGCAAGCCTTTCTCTTTCTACGGCCAGCTATCTATCTTTTGCTGCTATTTTCTCTTTCTCTAGATCGAGTTCTTTTTCTTTTTGTCTCTCTAGAGATTCTCTGTTCTCTCTTTCTAGAGCTGCCTGAGCCTCCCTCTCTTCTCTTGCTGCTGCTCTCTCTGCTTGTTGTTGTGCCTGAAATTGTTTCAATTCTTGTTTAGGCTCATGCTGCAAGGATCAGGCCCTGACAAGCCACACTTTCTCCCAAGGCTATGAATTCTTGGAGTGACGACATGGCTGAACTAATAACTTATGTCCTACTTAACCGATAAAAGAGTATCTAATGTGTATGCCAAGATCGGTGGTATCCACTCCAGTCAGGAGGTGTTCTCTGTCTCGGTGAGCAGTGATGCTAGTCGATGTGTGACGCTGGTATAGTGTCACAATGTCCAGAATATTTTACAAGATAGAACAAACGATAACGCCTATAAGAAATGTTAACTACCTTAAACGCAGACAACTGAACAATTTTATGTAAAGATACACTGAGAACAGTATAGTCACGACGTATAGACGGACGATGTTACAAAACTAACACGTGGTTCTAAACAGCAGTCAAATTCTCTATAATACATTATCACACTTAATTTGGCTGCCGTTAGAATAGAACGTATCCTTTGTGTATGAACAATATTCAGACACAAAAGTAACCCAACCAACCACCCACAAACACTTAAGACGCAGACATACACTCCATGGAGAACGTGCCCGAATAATACACCTCTGAACCACCGGACAAAATGTAAACAATTACAAACAGACAATTCAACTGGCCTGTTGTGATGATCCGGCGTCGTTGTTGATGTCTGTTGATTGTCCAGTCACGCTTCCAGGGCCTACAGAAGGATGTATGGTTGACTGTAGAAAATGTGGACTTTGATGGGATCTTCCGAAA
This sequence comes from Cepaea nemoralis, assembly GCA_014155875.1. Taxonomy (NCBI): domain Eukaryota; kingdom Metazoa; phylum Mollusca; class Gastropoda; order Stylommatophora; family Helicidae; genus Cepaea; species Cepaea nemoralis. Next base: position 237,337 of record JACEFZ010013014.1, read on the forward strand.
ATGAAGATTAATTCTCACTGTCTATACTACTCACGGCGGATATTTGATGTTTTTGAGGTTTCTTTATCGCTGTCTTCAATTTGATAGATCTTAATCGTTGTTTTGATAATAATTGTCTTTTTATACTTGAAAGACGCCTATATACTTGAAATAAAGTGATTCTATAAATGTCAGACGTTGGGTCGTCTCCGCAACTACGTTTGTTGCTGTGGTGTTGGTAATTTTCTCTTCAGCAAAATGACGAAATTCTTGGACTCTACAGTAGATTTACTACATTACACGGTCCACTGTTAAGTTTAGCAGATGAATGCTATCTTATTTTTGTAGAAAGATATTGTACAACACTGACAAAACATGGTCATGGCTGGAAGTGCTATATTCGTGCTGGCTGTGTAGGCTGTGGTTGCAGGTGTACTTCTCGATAAGTGCATCATGTTATAAGAATATATTCATCTTTCTGTGACACTGGTTCCTTGTGTCTGTGTGACCTTCGGTGACTTTGTGACGCCTTAAATGGGTGTTTCGTGGTTTAAGAGACCCCCAACTTGCCAAACTCCTACTTCACTTCTAAGGCTCGTCGAGCAAGTAGCTGACAATTTCCACGAGACACACAAACACGCAGCTACTGTAGTAGAAGGAACTCAACGTCCTAGAATTGCACAGTATCTTTATTCTGGATATTGTTATCTCCAAACGTACAACAAAGGGCATCGTGCTTCCGATACATAGAAGGGTGGATGCATCCAACAATAAACATGTAACGAATGGAATAACTGTCAATATTAATATATGCCGTTGATTATCGGTTTGATTCCTACACCACTACTAGCGCTAACGTATAGGCTTAAATGTCAGACCAACTTACTGTTGTTTCTGCTGCAGGCCATCTTGGACGAGAGAGAGCAGTCACCTGTTGACACCGACAACCCAGCTTATTCTTCGTTGAGTAACATATCGCATTGACTGGAAACTTTATTCTGTCCAGAGGCATGTTGATAATTATACTTGACAGCTTTCAATCCTCTGCATGATGTTCAAAAACGCTTGCATAAGTTTTCACAACCAGTTCCAACCTAACTGACCGTTTATCCTTCTTCGACGTGACCCCATTTCCGTCCTCTCCAAATTCATGGAGTCTTGAGTGATCTCCCTTCTCTCGTGATAACCTTACTATCACTTAACACGTTTGTGGGGTGATTGTTAACTCTACTCTATTCATGTTGATCGCTAGCTGTACTGTAGGCCTTCTATTAGTACCTAATACTAGTACCATATGCCTGTTCATAGCTACATGGCACTGAGATGAGTAAATACTTCAGTGGTAGTCATTAGCGGTATGTTGGAGGGAATGTCTCCATAGCATTTGTTCTCACAAAAGGATGATAATAAAGATATGCCATGAGGCGCATTTGGTATTGCAGCCTTCAGTTGGTTTATGTCGGACTGAAAGAATCTACTGAATTGATCACATGTAACCTGATTTGATGGTAATGATTGTGATGATTTGTGTTTATTTGTCAAGATATTAATTGCTTTACATATATCTTTAGTGTTGGTTTTATCTATTATTAAGTTCATAAAATAGTTTTTCTTTTCCTTTCGAATAACATATTGAACTTTGTTTCTCAGACTACGGTACATAGTTAGATCTCTATTTTTATGTGCACTGTCCCGATCTCTCATAAGTTCAACTACCTCCTGTATGATCCGCAGGGGTTTTGTGTGATGATTAACACGAAATTCCTTAAATGGAACATCCTTATCAAATATACTTAGAAAGGTCTTCAGCCAGTGTTCCAGAGCATCGTCTGCATCAGGAAGCTGGTAAACATAGTCCAGGGATGAGTTGAGCAAGTCTTGTAAAAAGGCTTCTCGAATAAAATTTGTGTAATTTCTATATTTTATACTTATATGTTTGGGATTTGGAGCTTTGGTGCCTCTTTTCGAACACGTGCAACATACTGGGTAGTGATCGCTCTTTGCATTAATAGGTACAGTACATTCTGTGATGTTGTCAGCACACGTTGTATAAATATGATCTATACGTTTTGCAAATGATTTAGTTATTCTAGTGGCTTGTTTGACTAACTGTTGAAAGTTATATGTCTCTATTATGTTTCCCATATTTTGTTTGATTTGTTAGTGTCTATGTTGAAGTCGCCTAGCAGTATTATTGCTCTAGCATTACTAAAGACTACATCCATCATAGCGGTGAATTTGTCATACTAGATATTTCCTGCAATGGGGTTTCGATAAAGATAGCCAACTAATAGCGGTATGCGATTTTGATGTTGAACATCAAGCCACACACACTCAATCTCACAGGTTTCAAAATCTAGCCTGCGGTGGGCGTTAAGCGAGTTAGAAATATAAACTGCAATACCCGTCTCTTGTTTCTTATAGGGATCTCTTCTAATGGTTTTAAAACCTCTGATAGCGATGTCATCATCTGAGATGTTACCATTTAAACGACTTTCGCTAACGCCGAACATGTGAAAATTTTGATTAAGTATAAGTGATAGTTCGGGCAGCTTCCCTAATAGATGGCAGATATTTACATATCTGATTCTGAGCCCATGATTACTGAGCCAGTGTTCGTTCTTATTAGACATTTAATCAATGCGTAATCATAAGGTTAAAGAGAAAAAAAAACGAAAAGAAATACACACAAAGTCAATACAACTGACGTCCCTTATTAAAATAAACACTCTAAATTACAGAGAAACAGTAATATCTCTGTCAATGTATAAAGCTACGTACACAGATCCGTAACGAAGAGCAGTGAAAACCCCCTCACTCACAGTAAAAACACAATTAAAAGTATTATAAAAGCTATACAGCTAAGCTCTGTCAATTAATATAAAGTCAAAACAAGTCAATGTTTGTGGTTACATTTAACCTAATACGTTACTAGATCAAGTAATAAACACATATGCCGATAAACGTTCTAGGAGAGGCTTTTTCTTGTACCCAGATCCGGTGCAGCTTTGTGCTAAGGTCCTAGTAAATACCAGGTTGTGTTGGTTGGTGGTACAGCGACATTATAAGTGCTTGATGAAGTGTAGCTGGGCTATAACGTGTGAGTGTCAGAGTCCTAGATGAGTGTAAGAGAGGACACAGGGCAAGGACAGGACATAGATAGAGCATTGGTAGAGTAGGACATGAACTACATACCCAGTGAGAGACAGGACATATGGTTAAAGACTGGACATGTCCTTGAATGACAGTCCAACCTTGGGCTAAACGATCTAAGACGTCGGCCGTCAACAGATGGGTGAAGGACAGAACGTCAGCAGAATACCGAGACACCCGGCGTGGCACGAACGACACGTGGGTCAAGTACCACGTGACCACAGACCAGGTCAAGAGAGATCAGACGGGCTTTGACTGTGGTTGAGAGAGGAGTGTTCCGGGGGCTACCTGTTTGAGAGAGTGTGCTGAATGCCTCATGATAGAGATTTACTCTTATTGTGCGAGTGTCGATAATAGACAAACTGTGCGCTAATAGTCAAATGAATTGTGACACTAGAACGCATGAATGCTTTGCAAGCTAATGTTCGTGTGATTCACTAGTTTTGTCAGAGCGTGATTATGATCAAGGTCAATGAGTATTATACTTAATAAATTGTCAAAGATAACTAAGTCTTGACGACTCATTTGCATGTTATGTATTATAAAACCTGTCACGTCTTTTGTGACGAGCTATGACAGATTGAGACGTTACCAAGTAAATTGGGGGAAATCGTCCAGTTTTGATAGAACCAAAGACAATGGAATACGTTAATTGGGGACTATCGTCCTTTTGGATTAAAAACCCAAGATAGTAGTGTTGTAATTACAAGTTGCATGGGAGACAAGTGTTGACGAAATCCCAAGACAGTTAAAATAGTAATAATAAGTCAAGTAATAAACTTTTTGACTGCTCTTGGCCTCGCCAAATATAAAAGAATATAGTCACGACTCAAAGAACCTGACGATACGACACTTTAACACAATGAAATTATTCAGTGTAATTTCTAGAGGCAAAGACATTTGACATATATACATAATGTAAACAAATCATGTAATTATTATTATTACTCCTTTCTCAACATTATTTATGACATTGGACTGAGATAACCATCAACAGATACTAACATTTTCTTCTAATGCAACAGATGATGTTTATGTCGATGTATAGCTACTAATGTCTCCAGCATAAACTAGGTGCAGTCGCCATCAAGACCTATAGCGCTGGACCGAAAATTTCCCGAGAAAGCTAGGTACTTATTTTGGTGACTATTGTCTACAGTAGGAACTTTCTTTTCACCAGATTTTGTATCCACAGTTACAACCACATAAGAATTTAATTAAGGGGAAGTAAGAATTTTTATATTTTATTATCACTGTAAATTAATATTGTAAACATATCTACACTAAAAGAATGCATTGTATATGTGAAAGAATTAGGTTCCAGCGGGGATAAATTAGCAGAATGGGCAGAAAGGAAAGACAGAGAATATTCTGAAAGACACGAGAAATTACTAGAACGACAACAAAAGAAATAAGAATTAAACAAGCTACCAAATTAAAAGACTTAGAAGCAAATACCAAATTAAAGGAATTAGAACAAGCAGAAGCTACGAAACAGAAGCAGATTAAAGCTGACATGCAGATGAAGATGAAACAATTAGAAACAAACACTCAGATAGAGATATCAACAAATAAATTAAAAAGTAAAGAAGAAGAACAAAAGATCAAGAAATTTAAGGGCATAATCAAACATTTTTGTGCAGGCGATAGTTTCAGCGCTTGGACAGAGAATGTCGAGACATTCATGAAGTTCCGTGATATTTCTAAAGATACCTGGGCAATGATATACATTCGAAATTTCGCATTGGAACCATTAAAAGTTATAGAAACAATTCCTCATGAGTTAAGCAAAGATTATGACTACGTTCGAGGTTGTATTATGCAACATAGTCTTTTAGATGCTCAGGGATACCCACTACAATTGTCTAAATTAAGTCCATAAGCAAATTAAACTTTCTTAGACTGTATATCTCAAGTTCAGGACATTGAAAAAAAAATGGATAGCTGCAGCAAAAGTACGCAAAATCTTTGATCTATTAAAAGATCTGATGATCAGAAATAGAATTATTATATCATTACCCACTGCTTTTGCTAAATTTTTACAAGAATGTGATTGTCAGGTCATTCAACAAGTAGAAAATAGAGGCTTCGCTTTTTTAAACGCAAACAGAGATATATTTACACTTAATGCAAGCCAAAATGAAATAGCATCAGCTGCTAATGTTAAGCAGCAAAAACCATTTGCTTATAAGAAGAAACCAAATGTAAACACAACACCATGCATATACGTCCATCTGATGCACCATCAATTTGAAATGTGTGATAGAAACCCTAATTATAAGACATATAATAATGATGGTAAATAAACAACAAACAAAGCGTAATCAGCACAGAAAAGCCGTTAAATCCTTCTTTTGGTGCAGTTTTGGTCATTATTCACCTAGTGAAGGATGAAAAATGCTTAAGAGTGCAAATGCAGCACTTGTAGCTACAACAAGTTATGAGGATGAATGTTGTAGTGAGAAAGAAGAGGAAGAGGCGAATGCATTGCAAGCAATTGATATTTTTGTTTATGATAAATGTAATACATGTCAGAAATTTCACAGTGAAGGTATTTTAAATTTCGGTCACACAGTGCCGATTTCATATGAAAATGTAAATTCAGTTGTTTGCTCAAGAGGAAAACTTAATTTCCATAACGGGTTCATTAACAACAAACCCACCAGAATCCTTCTTGTTTCCGGATCCACGATTATTGGTTTGTATAAATCTTTTGTAAATGATAGTAATTACACAGGAAAATTCGTGTCTTGTCGTGCATTTGCGGGTAACACTGATACATGCCCATTAGCTGTTGCAAATATTGATACACCCTGTTTGGCTGGGATATTCAGTTGTGCAGTGTTGGACAATCCATGCACAGATTTAATATTAGGCTGTTTACCAGATGTAAAAAACTGTTCCCAAAAACAAATTGAAACATGGGAACAGAGTCATCCAAAAGATATTGTAGTGATGAAATTAACTGCAATGAAACAAACATCAAATGATCAAGACCAGCAATTACATCCAATAGACCCAAGGGAGACTACTATCTACAAGATGACAGAACACTCCATGGGAGTACATTACGTAGATTCTTCCACGTTATATCATTCTAAATTATTAATGACCATATTGACAAAACTACAAACGTTTTCACTACCAGTAAAGTAACATCACGAAAAAGCAAGAACACATACAGACAGTATGCAAACATGACAACTCAAACATCACAGTTAGAACTAAAATCAAATGCCCTACGGTCATATATGCATAAACAACTACATTCTCCAACAATCAACAACACACGTACGATTGACAACATCAGAGTTGACGGTAAACTCACCGACTCAAAGACAGGTTAACAACGACTTTCTCTTCAAGGGACACAATAGAACAAGCATATTCAAAGACAGAAACTTACGGTTATGTATTGCTACCATTCCCATATCACTTTCTCTACTGCTGTTACTAATGACATTATCGACAGCACTGTATACACATCAACTTCATGTAACGCTAATCATATTGCTACCGACGAACCAACTAACTTGGTTCCCAACGTCATTATTAAGAAATCATTCACCATTATTTAAGTTTGATATTCTAGTTAAAGCCAGAGTTTCCATCCGATTTTACTGGCTTGAACGTTTTGCTGACTTAGAACGGTGTCAGCCATGTATACTTTGCTCTCTCTCTCTCTCTCTCTCTCTCTCTCTCTCTCTCTCTCTCTCTCTCTCTCTCTCTCTTGCTGCTCAGCTCAAAGTAGTGACACCATGATTCATCGCCTGCCACTATGGGGAAGAGATATGCATCACCCTCCACACTGTAACGCAGCAAGTGGTTTAAACACCATCCCATGCGTTCCTCTTTTTGGTGGTCGGTGAACATCCGTGGTACCCACTGTGAACACACCTTCCGATACTGCATTTTCTTACGAACGACCTTTTGAATTGTTCCAATTGACACATCAAATTCTTTCGCTAGTGAACGTATGCTTTGACAGCGGTTCATCTGTACTGCTGCATCAATTTTGGCGATGGTTTTTTCTGTTGCAACAGTGTGCGCTTGACCCGGCCGTCGAAGATCAGTTGTGAACTGACGTCCTTTCAGAAACATTCGTGCCCAGTCTGTCACTGTTGTCTTCGACACACATTTGTTACCTTACTCTGCCTGCATTCTTCGATGAATGTCCACTGGTGTGACATCCTTCAAATGAAATAAACTGAATCACCGCCCTTTCAGCTTTTCTGGACGGATTGTGGATCACCCAAGCCATTTTATCATGGTCGGAAACAGAACCTATGCATCATGAGACGATAAGCGCGTGCTCTTTTATTCATTGGTCAGTACTTATCACATGACTATGACATGGTCATATTCAACGTAAGCAGTTACGCGTGGTGAGGCACGAACGGATTTCAAATGAACGTTCCTAATATGTAGTATCTGTCATATAGCACATATATCATATGACAGGCGTGTAGAGAGTTAACTGATGTGCACGCACATCAGGGAACAAATAAAGAAATAGTAATAAGATTAATGCACGATGTAGCACGACAAATACACAAGTGCTACGTCATCAAGACGCGTTGATTAACAACGCGATTGTCACTTAGGGCAACTTCACCTTCAGCCTCCACACAGAACAGACGCATCTCAGATCTACACCGACATTATTATATTCCAGGCATTAGAACGCTCTACATTTCATTGATTGACAACATTAGTGCTCAGATAGACATGTTCAAGTTTAGTCACAACATTTATCAAGCGCCGGACATCCATGGCGGGTGCTGAACCGTACGAGTATGGCCACTTAGTCTCGACCGTCGATTGACCATGTTGAGCGCTCGTAATGGCTTGACGGCCGGGTGCCGTTAGCACCGGTGTCTCCACACACACGCACTAGAAAGTACTTGACACAACATGGACACCAGGGCAGAGTGATAGGAGGTTGTGGCAGGAGCAGAGTTCTGTTAGTGAAAGGTGAGAATGACCTGGGGGTTGCCGGCTGCAGGTTTTGCTTGTAACTGTGAAGAACATAAGACTCCGGGTGAGAATAAACTTCACCTCATCATTATCGTGCTCGTGGCTTGTTCCTCAGTGTATGTCCTTTGGTGGTGCTGTGCAGGTATGAACGCAGTGTGCCGACTCACAGGCCTTGGCAAGTAATCCAGGAGAATCTCCACGGCATCACAAGAAACTCCAGGACAACGAACCGTACCATTATTTCATCAAGGGGCGAGATCGCCAGACCGCTTCTCCGCTCCTTGACAGTATCTCAACACTCTTTTTATTAGTCAGTATGTTTTTCATCTTGCAAAAGGTTGCTTTCGTCATGGCGATTCTTGTTCTAATCTGTTCAAGGTATCTCCCATCAGATGTTATGACTGTTCCGAGATATCTCTACCGATTCACTTGTTTGAGAATATTCCCATTTACTTGTATACTACATTGTGTTATTTCCTTCTTCTTAGTGACGACATAAGCTGTGTTTTCTTACAATTTAATCCTAACCCTAGTTGTTCACTGTGCGCAACAATCGCATCTACTAAATATTGGAGATCCTGCTCATTGTCTGCAATCAATAATGTATCATCTTCATATCTAATGTTATTGTTTACTTCTATAGAACGTTCAATTAATGTTCTCAGTATATTCACAGCATTTACTGTACTCTTGCCTTCTATAAACCCAAATTGTTCTTCTTCTATTTCGGGTTGTATTTTCTTCGTAACTCTTTGCATGATAATTCTTTGCGATATGTCTCATTATACTAATTGTGTGATGGTGATTATATTCCAATGCTCCTAATTTCTTCGGTATTGCAATAAATATAGATAAATTACGTAATTCAGGAGGTATATCTGGACAAAGAAAAAAAACAAAACAAGTATTACAGGAATCAAATTAAAATCGTACATTGATTAGAGAAATTAGACGTAGACGGTCAATATTTTTGGACAAATGTGTTCGTGTAAATGACAATGCGAATTTTACAATATTTTAGAGGACTATAGAGTGTTTAAAACAGAGCCAGTGTTGCATTCTTAAAGAAGTGTTGAATTGTGTTCAAACAGTTAGTCGTTATGGACTGTATAGAGTAGACGAGCCTAACTATAACCAAATATCATTATAGAGTGTCTATAGGATAGGATCACGCCACCTCTAGATATAACTGAAATGGCACAAAAGTGCGCCCTGCAAGGAGAAGATTCGCCTAAGGTAAATAAGAACATCTTTCGCAAGGCACGTAAGATGGTCTGTTTACCCACAGTTCATGAGTAAGGGTCCATTCTCGTCCATGACGTATTCGACCATGGCATCAAGCGAATCTTTTCCATGGCAGAGACAAATTATACGTCGGCCACAGTATATTTTGACATTAGAGAAATATTAGACGTGTGCGTGCATACTGAAGGTTCATATATGAGACATGTTAGACGTCGTTCACAGTCAATTTAGACATTAGAGACACGCTCGGCGTCGTGAACACAATGATTTAACACAGGAGACACACACTAGTCGTTGTGCTCACTGATTTGTCTGATTTGATTGAGACTCACACTAGACGTCGTAGTCGCTAAATGTTCACACTGGAAACACGGTAGACCTCGTGCACATTAAAGGTTCACATTGGAGGCTCAACCTAGATGTCGTGCACACTGAAGGTTCACATTTGAGGATCAACCTACATGTCGTGCACACTGAAGGTTCACATTGGAGACTCACAGTAGACGTCGTACGCACTGAAAGTATAAAAGTACGATTGTAATACGACAACATGATGAAGCTGAGACATATAATTAAGATGTAGAATTTAGGAAATTCAATTTAGTTTTAAATAGAGTTGACTAGAACCAAGCAAACCAAAGCGCACACAGGTTATTTAGAAAAATATTGGGTATAACGTACGTTAGTAACAACGACAAGCTAGAAAGCAGTTAATGTTTGTGATCCAGCCTAAAAGGACATGCTTTTGACATCTTGGAGAATAGGGTTTACACCTGGACTGAGCGCTGACTAAAAAATGAAGAACGTAGACTGTCAGTGAATGAATTAAGACGGATGACTCGACTATTTTGAAAGTAAGTAAATTTAAAGAAACTAAATCGATGTATATTTTATAAATGTTCCGTAAAGATGAGCTCAACCTTTTTATTCGTCAACATTTCAAGAAATGAACCCTACGACAAAATAAATAAAGCTACAAGAACAACACATTTTCACATTGTCTTGATGTCGACTCAGAAGTTTCCAGTCTGAAGTTGTGTTCGTGTAAAATTGATGTCAAATACAAGCGAAAAAGGAATCGAACACCGAGTTCCGCCACTATCGACATTTGGCCGTATACACTTTGAAACGTTCCTCATCTTGGAGCTTGGCCACAATTGGATGGCGAGGCTGTGATCTACTACAGTGCTACCTCGGGTTACGAACAAACTTCGACATTTTATGTCTCAGATAACGAACAGTGCCTCGGGTTCCAAACGAAGGCGAGAGAGAGAGAGAGAGAGAGAGAGAGAGAGAGAGAGAGAGAGAGAGAGAGAGAGAGAGAGAGAGAGAGAGAGAGAGAGAGAGAGAGAGAGAGAGAGCAAGGTGTAACGTTGGAGACAAACGATCACGTACAGTACAAACAGTACTACAGATGAGCTTGTGGATCTCACAACTCTCAGCAACAACGACGTGCCACCACAACCTCATGTTAGTCAACAACCAGAAGATGTAGTTTGTAGTCATTACATACCCATGAGACATCAACAGTACCCATTTCATTGTAACCCAGAATGGTTGCTCTTCACTGTCAACGTTTCAATCAGTCATAGCTCGTCACAAAAGACGTGACAGGTTTTATAATACATAACATGCAAATGAGTCGTCAAGACTTAGTTATCTTTGACAATATAATAAGTACAGTATAATACTCATTGACCTTGATCATAATCACACTCAGACAAAACTAGTGAATGACATGAACATTAGCTAGCAAAGCACTCATGCGTTCTAGTATCACAATTCATTTGAATATTAGCGCACAGATTGTCTAATATCGACACTCGCACAATAAGAGTAAATCTCTATCATGAGGCATTCAGCACACTCTCTCAAACAGGTAGACCCCGAAACACTCCTCTCTCAACCACAGTCAAAGTCAGTCTGATCTCTCTTGCCCTAGTCTGTGGTCACGTGGTACTTGACCCACGTGTCGTCCGTGCCATCAGACGACACCCTACAACTGTCACCCCAGTATACAGTCCAATAATATCAGACGACACTCTACAAGTGCCCCCCCCCCCCACCCAGTATACAGTCCAATAATATCAGACGACACTCTACATGTGTCCCCCCAGTATACAGTCCAATAATATCAGCACCCTACAACTGTCACCTAAATATACAGTACAATAATATCAGACGACACTGTACGACTGTCACCTCAGTATACAGTCCATGAATATTAGAGGACACTCTACAGTTGTCACCCCAGTATACAGCCCAATAATATTAGAGGACACTCTACAACTGTCACTCCAGTATACAGCCCAATAATATTAGAGGACACTCTACAGTTGTCACCCCAGTATACAGCCCAATAATATTAGAGGACACTCTACAGTTGTCACCCCAGTATACAGCCCAATAATATTAGAGGACACTCTACAACTGTCACTCCAGTATACAGCCCAATAATATTAGAGGACACTCTACAGTTGTCACCCCAGTATACAGCCCAATAATATTAGAGGACACTCTACAGTTGTCACCCCAGTATACAGCCCAATAATATTAGAGGACACTCTACAGTTGTCACCCCAGTATACAGCCCAATAATATTAGAGGACACTCTACAGTTGTCACCCCAGTATACAGCCCAATAATATTAGAGGACACTCTACAGTTGTCACCCCAGTATACAGTCCAATATGATTAGAGGACAATCTGCAACTGTCACTCCAGTATACAGCCCAATAATATTAGAGGACAATCTACAACTGTCACTCCAGTATACAGTCCAATATTATTAGAGGACAATCTACAACTGTCACCCCAGTATACAGCCCAATAATATTAGAGGACAATCTACAACTGTCACCCCAGTATACAGCCCAATAATATTAGAGGACACTCTACAGTTGTCAACCCAGTATACAGTCCAATAATATCAGACGACACTCTACAGCTGTCACTCCAGTATACAGCCCAATAATATTAGAGGACACTCTACAGTTGTCACCCCAGTATACAGTCCAATAATATCAGACGACACTCTACAACTGTCACTCCAGTATACAGCCCAATAATATTAAAGGACACTCTACAGTTGTCACCCCAGTATACAGTCCAATAATATTAGAGGACAGTCTACAGTTGTCACCCCAGTATACAGTCCAATAATATTAGAGGACAGTCTACAGTTGTCACCCTAGTATACAGTCCAATAATATCAGACGACACTCTACAACTGTAACTCCAGTATACAGCCCAATAATATTAGAGGACACTCTACAGTTGTCACCCCAGTATACAGTACAATAATATTAGAGGACACTCTAAAGTTGTCACCCCAGTATACAGCCCAATAATATTAGAGGACACTCTACAGTTGTCACCCCAGTATACAGCCCAATAATATTAGAGGACACTCTACAGTTGTCACCCCAGTATACAGCCCAATAATATTAGAGGACACTCTACAGTTGTCCCCAGTATACAGCCCAATAATATTAGAGGACACTCTACAGTTGTCACCCCAGTATACAGTCCAATATTATTAGAGGACAATCTACAACTGTCACTCCAGTATACAGCCCAATAATATTAGAGGACACTCTACAGTTGTCACCCCAGTATACAGTCCAATAATATTAGAGGACACTCTACAGTTGTCACCCCAGTATACAGTCCAATAATATTAGAGGACACTCTACAGTTGTCACCCCAGTATACAGCCCAATAATATCAGACGACACTCTACAACTGTCACTCCAGTATACAGCCCAATAATATTAGAGGACACTCTACAGTTGTCACCCCAGTATACAGTCTAATAATATTAGATGACACTCTACAGTTGTCACCCCAGTATACAGCCCAATAATATCAGACGACGCTCTACAACTGTCACTCCAGTATACAGCCCAATAATATTAGAGGACACTCTACAGTTGTCACCCCAGTATACAGCCCAATAATATTAGACGACACTCTACAACTGTCACTCCAGTATACAGCCCAATAATATTAGAGGACACTCTACAACTGTCACTCCAGTATACAGCCCAATAATATTAGAGGACACTCTACAGTTGTCACCCCAGTATACAGTCCAATAATATTAGACGACACTCTACAACTGTCACTCCAGTATACAGACCAATAATATTAGACGACACTCTACAACTGTCACTCCAGTATACAGCCCAATAATATCAGACGACAATCTACAACTGTCACTCCAGTATGCACTCCATGGATATCCCCAGCCTGGGCTGACTCTCTTTAATACACGCTCGTTCGTGTGTCCTCAGTTTGAGAACAAGCGGGCTACAACAAACACACTACATAGAACATAGAAACCCACGTGAAGGTCAGTTAGATGTGAGCGCATCCAACAACAACCAACAACAGATTGACACTTGTGGAGATGTCCATCACACTGATAACATTAGTAACACACACAGTAGTGCACTGTGTCGCTTATTGTTTTGTGTATATCTTCCTGCTATTCCGAATTAAATTGGGGAATATAAATCAGTGGTGTAGATAATGATCAGTGATATATTATCTACAGTACAAACTGTACATAGATCAGTGGTATATTATCTACAGTCCGCACGGTATATAGTTCAGTGGTATATTATCTACAGTCCACACGGTATATAGATCAGTGGTATATTATTTACAGTCCTCACGGTATATAGATCAGTGGTATATTATCTACAGTCCACACGGTATATAGATCAGTGGTATATTATCTACAGTCCACACGGTATATAGATCAGTGGTATATTATCTACAGTCCACACGGTATATAGATCAGTGGTATATTATCTACAGTCCACACGGTATATAGATCAGTGGTATATTATCTACAGTCCACACGGTATATAGATCAGTGGTATATTATCTACAGTCCACACGGTATATAGATCAGTGGTATATTATCTACAGTCCACACGGTATATAGATCAGTGGTATATTATCTTCAGTCCACACGGTACATAGATCAGTGGTATATTATCGTCAGTCTACACGGTATATAGATCAGTGGTATATTATCTACAGTCCACACGGTATATAGATCAGTGGTATATTATCTACAGTCCACACGGTATATAGATCAGTGGTATATTATCTTCAGTCCACACGGTACATAGATCAGTGGTATATTATCGTCAGTCTACATGGTATATAGATCAGTGGTATATTATCTACAGTCCACACGGTATATAGATCAGTGGTATATTATTTACAGTCCTCACGGTATATAGATCAGTGGTATATTATCTACAGTCCACACGGTATATAGATCAGTGGTATATTATCTACAGTCCACACGGTATATAGATCAGTGGTATATTATCTACAGTCCACACGGTATATAGATCAGTGGTATATTATCGTCAGTCTACACGGTATATAGTTTAGGGTTATACTATCTACAACAGACAGCTGAAATAGAACTGTAACTTGTGCCTTTTCTGTTACAGGTATCCGCTGGAGAATGCTCCTGACAATTATGTTTGTAAATGCGATAACACAAGAGATAGCAGAAGAGATAACGCAAGTGATTGAGCGGAACAACTGAGCTGTTAACATTGGCTGAAGAAAACAACTGAGAAAGTAACATCGACATTACCAGACAACATCTGAAAACACACAACATGTTACCAGACTTGGCAAAATGGTTCAAAATCCTACGGATGTCGTACTTTGAGCTAAATAAATTCAAACAGAAACACTTTTATTTATTATCAATGTGTTTCATAGTTTATTAACTCCATGAATTCACTCACACACACGTCTTGTATAAAAACACAAGAGTGAAGTAAGTGGGTGTAGCGACAAATACAGATTTATAATCTTTGTAAACAATTCACAAAGATAATATTCTGGTTTTCACCAAGGCTGAATGGATACGATCGCGCGATATTAAACATCCGGTGTGCTGATGCCGAGGTAAGAGGTTCTACTCCTACACCACACAGCTGAACTAAGACGTGGACTTCTCGTCCTTGACTTTTGGACATAAATTACAAGTACCTCTGAAGTCAAAGTGGGATCGCCAGGTAGCGAGGGGCACTGGTAAAAGGGGAAAGTAACCCACATGCAAAATTATTACCAGAGCTACTAGAAGTAGTGTGTATGGACTATGCTTGAGTTCAAAGCTAGCAAACGCAATATATATATAACTTCGTGGCTTAGAGGTTATGACTTTTCTCCGTAATCTCGTATACTCTCGTCGGTAACGTGATGACGGTTCAAATCAGCAGTGGTTCGAATCGCATCGGTAACTTACGGGGTATGTGAGCCGGCCGCTCAGAAAGCAATGGCAAACTACTGAGCGTAATCTTGCCAAGAGATCAACATACAGCTGAAAGATGCTGGCGTTGACAGCTAAGTCCCTGTAAAGGATATGCTAAAAAAAAAAAATATATATAATATATATATATATATATATATATATATATATATATATATATATATATATATATATATATATATATATATAATTTCATTGGCACCTTGTCGTCTTGACAGACGATAATTTGTTACATCGTTCTTTAAAAAAAAGGCTTAATAGCAACGACTCGTGGCGGTGGTGAATGTGACTGATAAGGCCAATTCGCGCTGTAAATGTTCATTCATAGTGGATGCATGTAGACACATGGTAATTTTCACCATCATGCACCATCTTATGCCTCATACGCTCGGTGTGTGACTTATCTGCAATATTATTTTCCTTTGTCTTTATTCCAGTTTCTGATATTTACCCTCTTCTTTTTATCTTCATTTTATCAATCAAGAATTGCAGTGGCTGGCTGTTTGCCGCAAACTACTCCTGCCTCTTGTGATCAACATTGCCGTAAACCCCTACCGCTGTTTCATAAAGAGTTTCCTTACGTTTACCCCACTATTCACTTGCTGTACAATGTTCTGATATATCAGTGAAAACGTCTTCAAGCTGCCTTTGGACCTCACAGAACGTATCAAGATCGTGGGTGTTAATAATATTAATCCTGATGCAAGATTTGTGGTTAGTTGTGTAGATTCTCTTTGGTCTCAGTCTAACCCTTTCAACAACGAAGGAAGGAGCCGTATCACAGTCAGCACTGTGGTAACTTGGAGTTAATTATGTTTGGCTCAGATGTTCTCTCCGTGTGATGATGAAGTCCAGCTGGTGCCAATGACCGGATCTTGGATGTTTCCATGTGACCTTATGCAGCTCTTTTGGTTTTTAAAAAAAAAGAAGTTTGTAATACATAGGTCATTTCTGGTGCAAAACTCCTTCGGCCTTTATCCATTTTCATTTATACGACCGATATTGTATTTTCCTCTATTTGGAAACACTTATGCGTGTGAACAGCTTTTTAGTCGCATGAAACAAATCAAATAACAAGTGAGAGCACACATTACAGATGTTCATTTGGAAAACCGTTTGCGTGTAGCGACATGATTAGTCGATATCAATTTTCATACACTTAGTCCTGCAAAACAAAGTAAGATGTCTTACTTTTAAATATTTTTAAATTGTCTAATAAATATGTTTGATTCTCAGTTATGTTTTATTTTCGTCAAACAAATAAATATAGCTATTTCTTGTTTTGACCACGATCTCACTTACTGGGAAGCGACGATATGGTCGAAACTATAGTGCGCTTGCATGTTTATTTAGAAAACCGGCGTGACCCGGCAGGAAATATTATTTCTGAAATTTGGCCCGACTGCTGAAAAGACTGGCCACCCCTGAGCTAGACCCATAGTTGAACAATATTTAAGCAAAGTACAATTCGGGGTTTGGAAAGGTAAAAGTTGCACAGATGCACTATTTACACTTAGACAAATGTGAAAAAAACTATCGAATATAGTGACCAGCAGAATATTGTGTTTGTAGATCAGGAAAAGGCTTTCGATAGAGTAGACTGATTAATAATATGGACCATCCTTGAAGACTATGGGATACACGGAAAATTGCTAGAAATCATCATAGCCAAGTACCACTCGAGCCGAAGTGCAGTAAGAACACAAGAAGGTATACAAGATATGTTCAATACAGGAGTGAGACAGGAATGTGTGCTCTCTCCCCTGCTATTTAATATCTACATGGACAGAATATCCAAAGAAGTGGGCCTTGACAAAACAGATTCAGAAAATTTAGAACTCTTTACTCCATATGAAACAACTGATTCACAGGAAATTGATGAACTTCTATTTAGTTAGTTAGTTAGTGGACAGATCATCCTCAGTTGCACATCGAACCATTCAGTCCATAAGTGCTCGGATCCCCTCCTCAGCAAAGCCGGCAGCGTGTAGCGGCTCACGAAACCAGTTTTGCGTTGGTTTATCAATCTTCTTTGGCTTCCGGCTTAGTGTTCTTGTTTGGCCAGAGCTCTTTTAATTTGCTGTTCTCGAAGTATGACCATGGTTGTAGATTCGCAGTCAGCACTTGGTTCTCGCAAATGTCTTACTTCTCGTAGAGCATTCAGAATGTCAGCCTGGTCCATGGCGCGTCCGCCCTCCACAGTAACCTTACTTGCGAGCTTGTCTGCCCGCCAATTTCCTTGTACTCCTTCATGCCCTGGCACGAAGATAAAACTAATCCTTTGCCAGCCGAAACCGCTCCAGAGACAAGCAACCACCCCACCTCTATCCTCTTTAGTATGCTTATTGAGTCGCTAAGGAAACATGCCCTAGTGAATGTCTGTATCTCGAGTCATGTTATTGCTTTACTTGCTGCCATGACTTCCATAATCAGGCTACTTGTGGTCTCAACAAAATCACCAGAGTCCTCCTTCACAATTCTCCCTCCTGCCCGAGCTTCTCACAGGTCGGACGACCGACCCATCTGTGTAAACTGACAGCATCGCTGTCTAACGAATTCTCAAAAATCAACGCTTGTACTTCCGCTTCCACAACTGCCGGATTATCTTGTGTGCATTTTCTGTCTAGTTGGATGCAAACAGAGAAATATGTACATAAATCTATTGGCACTTGTACCAACTCATCGCCAGGTTCTAAGTCCTCGAGTGAACACACCGGTTGAAGAATGTCTCCGGCTTGACCCATCCACAATCTTTCTCTTTCTAACCTGCTGCCCTTCACCTTCATAATTTCACTATGCAGTGGTTGTTGTGTGTTTGCGTTAACTCTGATGTAGGCACGTGCTCTGCAAATTTGTAGTCTGTCTTCAATGGTTGGAAAATCAAGAAGGTAGCGCATCGCCCTGCATGCTGTATCTCTTGTACATCAAGAATAATGCGCATAGCTTCGTTCTGTATCCTTTCCACCCTTTCTATCTGCTTACAGCTGAGATTCATTATCGCCATCGCATACTCAAAAACAGACATGACCAGCCCCTAGTATTGAAGACATAGATGGCGCTGCTCACAGTTTGCTGCCGCCATCACTCGCAAAGCAGCCAAACCCAGTTTGGTCTTTGTTATCACATGGTCTATGTGCTCATTATATGCAATGCTTTGATCAATATGTATCCCCAGGTAATTCATTGCCTGCGTTCTTTCCACGGTCTCTGAACACAGATTTACAGTTGATGTTGGAGTGTTGACAATAGTGTTATTCAAAGAAAGCCATGTCATCGTTGCCTTTGTTGGGTTGACCATTGCCGCAGCTTCATCACACCAAGTACTTATGCGATTGATCTATATCCTTACCCTGACGATACACTAAAACATCGTCGGCATATAACAGTGTCCTCCCTGGTCCAGTGATCTGCTCACTGGTGATTCTCGCAGTGTAGGCGTAGAACAGCACCGGAGATAATGATGATCCCGGTGGTAGGCCAGGATATATTGTTGTTGGTTCCGAAGTCCAACTGACACATCTGAAAACTATTTTCCTTCGGAACAGAGCTGCGGCGATCCAACTAAGGAGGAAAGGACTTATCTTGTGTTCAATAAGCTGAAGCATTAAGAAGTCCAATAGTAATCTGTTGTACGCATCCTCAAGATCAATTGCTGCAGCAAAGGTTTCAATGCCTGAGTGGGAACCGCTGCTTTGGTCCAGGTTTCTCTTTTTTGGCGATACTCTCCCAAGGTAGGTAGGAAAACACCTTGCCTCTCTAGCTGGCTTGATATTTTCCTGACAATCAACTTCTCCAGCAGCTTGCCTATTGTATTCTGCATGGTTATTACTCGTTATCCCTGAATATTTTTGTGGGCTTTGCCAGGCTTCGGCAAGGGAATCAGATAGCTGTGTAACCTCTCCTATTTTATGCTAGCATTCACTATACTGTTGTTGTAAATGTCTGCTAGATTCTCTAGCTCTTTGTTGGTACACCAATTGGTGTCGTCATATCTTATGCCATCTAGCCCTGAAGCGCTGTGTTTTTTTTTATTTTGTTAATCGTCGAAGCAAAGCGCTGATTTCTTTCACTGCCACTGTGTCTTCATCCGAAATGTTCTGGGACTTACACCTGTCTGAGGTGACCTCCTTGGCAAGATTGCGTCCTCTCATGTCTGTCTGGTTTCTCAGTTCTAGATAGCATTCGAAGAGGTTCTGCCTTTGTTCTCGTCAGTCCTCTGTCAGATGAGGCCAGCGTCTTGGAAGTCAGAAATTCTCATATTCTTGAATACCCAACTCAAAACAATTTCAGTGACTTTCTGTGCTGACTTTTGGCATACCTCTGCCCACTTTTCACTTTTAACCTCGTAAACCAGTTTGTTTAAATAGCTTACGTTTGTGTGCATCTCTATTTCTAAGTGCATGCAGGGATTAGGATGGGCAACTCTGTTCTTCTTAGCATTTTGCCATTTCCTTACAGCACTGCGCTTATTCACCCAGGCCTTCTCCACCTCAAAATTTCACCACGGTGTCTGCTCCCAGCTTTTTTTCCTACCCTGAAGCTTTCAGAGCTTGTCACGCCTTATTTTATTCACCACATCTTGCCCTGCACTGTCATACTGGAAAGTCTTGCACGTTGACTGGTTCTGCCTTTCTCCACCAATATGCTGTAAGGGTGGTGGTCGCTGCTGTGGTACCCTAGGATACCCCATCTACACACTGTAGTGAGTGAAGGAGAAACCAGCGCCAGATCAATAGCACTGTCCTCATCACCTAGTCGGCTTGCTGTCCTGGTGACACAGCAACGTTGATACAAACTTGGTCAATGGTTTCAAGTGCAGTCTTGAGCTTGTCCCCCCTGTGTGTTGGAGGAAATGTTTACCCATCATCTGCCTTTAGCGTTGAAATCGCCACAGAATATAACATTTCTCTCGTGACCTAATATGCCACTTAAGCACTGTCTCTTCTGGGAATTCATACTCGCGTTACGGGCATAAACATTAACCAACACGAATGGTAGACCGGATTGAACTCTAACCGCCTGTATGTGTATGTCGTCATTGTCCCAGCTGGACATGTCTAGCTCTGAAGCCACCATACTGTTGCGAATGAGAATCGCCATTCCCAGGTGTCGCCTATTGTAGAACTTCTATTTGCAGACGATCGGTGTCCGTTTTACAGCTTTGAGGGCAGACTGCACAATCATATTAATAATCTGAGTTCAACATGCAGCAGATACAATATGAGGATAAGCACAGCCTAAACCGAAGTGATGCAAGTTTGCAGATTATCTGGTCTACTAAGTATGCAGATACTTCTCTTAAACAAGTTAAAGAATTCAAATATCTTGGAATAATGATCACTGAAGATGGCAGATTGGACAGAGAAATCGAAATCAGATGTGGAAAAGCTAGTGCAATTACATATCAACTATCACCCTTACTGAAACATCAAAATAT
Organism: Cepaea nemoralis; assembly: GCA_014155875.1. Lineage (NCBI taxonomy): Eukaryota > Metazoa > Mollusca > Gastropoda > Stylommatophora > Helicidae > Cepaea > Cepaea nemoralis. The sequence goes on from JACEFZ010013014.1 coordinate 258,438, forward strand.
ACCCATGTCCACAAAACGACAGATAATAAACCGCATATTCACACCAACCCTATGCTACCAATCACAAACTTGGAATTTACCAGATCACACTTTCGCAAAATCAACACCTTCGAGATGGGATGACTGAGAAGAGCTGCCAACTTAACAATCTGAGACTGCGTAAGAAATGCTGTTATCAGACAGACAGTGGGATCAACACCTTGTGACACATTTATTGAAAGAGAGAAGAGCAAGTGGTTTGGCCATGTCGCTAGAATGCAACACCATCAACTACCATCACTGGCCTTATATCAAAGATCATCTGCGACGAAACCAAGAGGACGTCCAAAAAAGAAAATGGATTGACGACATCAAAGACATTGTACAATCACACGGAGTGACACTATCCAATGCAGCCCATAGGGCGCTGGAGAGCAAATTATTCCTCCCAACGACTATTGACGGCAGAGTGGAAGATGACCATGATGATGATGATTATGGTGATGATTATGATGATGTCCGGTCTCTGTGGCTAAGAGCTTGCGAACGCGGTTTGTGAGCCCGTATACCGGGGTTCGAAACACGGCGGTGCTGGTTTTTTCGAAAAAGGTATAGGGGCCGGTCGTTCAAAACGCAATGGCAAACTACTGAACGTAACACTTGCCTAGTACATCAACAGCAGCTGAGAATGATGGTGTTGACTGCAACGTCCCGTAAGGGATACGCAACAATTTTTTATTTTTTTATTTTTTTTTTTAAATGATGATGATAATAATAATAATAATACTAGCTTTATCCTAAACCTGCGACTGGCCTAGCAAGCCGGCAGGGGATATTCATACTGCTCTTAGAAAAACTAAGAAGTATAAACGGACTGACCCAAATGAATATAGACTCGGCAATGTTAATAGACTATGAGATAGATCAGCGATTCAAAACATAGACACAATGAACGTCTGCGGTTTTAATAGAAAGGAAGAAGAAGAACTTATAGAAACAATGAAAGAGAGGACAATTGGACTATTGTGAATAACGGGCAACAGAATAAAGAGGGAAGGATGCACGGAGATCCGCCACAGTTACACGTTTGTCTACTCAGGAGTGGAACAGCAAGAAAGGGCAAGACACGGTGTGGGAATAGTCATTGAACCACGGCTAGCAAGAGGAATACTAGAAACAAAACATATATAAGAAAGAATCAACAGTGAGAATAAAAAAAAAAAAACAATTACAACATATGTACAAATATATGGACCATGTAATACAAACAATAATTAGGAAGGGTGCGAGAACTTCTACGAAGATATCCATAACGTGCTAAATAAAATAGATAAGCAGGACAACATCATAGTTAATGGAGACTCCAATGCAAGACTAGGACACAACAGAGCGGTCATAGAAAATAAAAACCTTGGAGCATTTGAAGGCAAAATAATGAAAGAAATAACAACGGAAGTAGACTGATAGAGCCATGGAGCTAACATGACTTCTATATAACAAATACATTCTATAAGCACACAGACTCACAAATATACACCTGGTATAAATGGAACGATATAGATACTAAAAGCCAAATTGATTTTATATTAACAAGAAATAACAGAAAGAGGAATATATTAGCTGCAAGGGAAGTGCCCAATTTAGGTGTAAACGCAGACCACAAAGCTGTCATTGCCACAATAAGAACCATCAGTAGAATGAAAAAAAAAGACCAGGAAAATACATGCCATGCGAATCAGTAAACTTAACTGATTCTCTGCCGCAGACCGATAGGTCGGTAACATGGACCCTATCGGTTCGGTATATATATAGTGCGTTTATTGATCCATTTCTCCTTTTTAGTCCACAATTTTTAGTGTCCCATTAAGTTAAACTTTACAACCCGTGTGCAAGAGCACGCTAGACACCATTTCTTGTTTTTGGAGAAATTGAGTTTGGTGTGATTCGAAATAATTGTTGTGATTAGAAATTCGAAGTGACAATAACTTCTGGTTCTGGACCTCATATATTGTAATACAATTACCGTTTTAAACAATTTTATATTATAGCTATTGTGATGTAAAGGACTTTGTGAAACATTCTAAAACTTATACCACGTGTAGTACTCAGTTAATTTAGAAGACGGTCATAATTTCAAAAGAAATCTAACAGTGAAAGTTCTTTATATTATGATGGTAAATGCCGACTTATGCTTGCGCTAATAGGCCACACTTGTGCCACCAAATTTACTTTGCCTATCACAAAGTATTTAAGGAGTATTTAAATAATTAGATTTAGAAGAATAATAATTATAACTAAATTGAAAATTGTGTGTATTTTGTTTCTCAGTACTCTACTCCCCAGTAATATGCCTGAAATTTCCCATTTTGTGTGAATATTATGTACTTCAACATAATATGTTTTAATTATGTTCTATTAGTCTTGTGGTGCAATTCTTGTGACATTATTAATGAACAAAAGTGATGTACGTAACAACATTCAGCAAAATTAACTGGATTAGCTGCTGTGGATACAAAATAAAGACTTGGTAAGTGCAGTTTTAAAATATGTTTTACCTTTTTAATTTCAATTGGTATTAATAAATCTCTCATTATTGTCGTAATATTTCTAACCTATTAATAAATTATTAACACAGTGATGTTCCCTGTGAAATCGTGTTTAATGTGATATATAATACAATATATCTGCTACTATTTTAACATCTCAGAGACGAGGCAGAGAGGGAAAATTATGAAAAATAGCTAACTGAAATTATTGTAAAATTACCTATAGAAAGAAAGACAGTGGAAGAGGAATGGGAGATTTTCAATTCAAGCATTTTAAATTCTGCAAAGATAACATGTGGAACCACGAAAACAAGGATAAAGAAAATAAAAAGTTGATGGAACGCAGAAATAAAGAAAGCTTGAGCATAGCCTACGATGGGTAGCGTTGTGATATTCTGTTGTGATATTTGGTGTGTCCAGTGTGTGCCGCGTGGTTACACACCCGCTTCACACGCGTGATCCGGAACTGTTTCCGGATCCGGTCAGGGATATGCACTACTGACGAGCTCAAACGAGGGCGAAACTCGAGTATAGTGCTTCCATATTGACGTGGATGGGCCTTGGGTTCATGCGATCGGCGTTGCCAGTAGTGGGTTGTGCTCAATATTTAAAGCTGTAAAAGACAGAAAGGAAAAAATATATAAAGTGGTCTAAGAGCAGACAGGAATGCGATTACATAGAATATAGAATAGCGAGAAGACAGTGTGAATTGAATAGTAAATAGAGAAAAACAAAAACGTCTGGGAGGAGTATGGAGAAACTCTAAATAAAAATTACAAGGAGGCAATTACAGTCTTCTATAAAAAGATAAGTTCAATGAGAACCAGAGGAGAACCCCTTGACCCAACTGAATCAATTAACAGTGAACATGGAGAACCAATAAGTGAACAAAACCAAGTTCAATAAGTGAACAAAACCAAGTCCTAATAAGATGGTAACAGTAATTCGAACAACTTCTCAACATCCCATCAGATGTCACAGGAATTCAGGAAACCGTTAGCAGGTGACGAGTCCATGGATTGAATAGGCGTATGACCGTGCCCATTACACGATCAGCGTAATTCCCTGTCAACTTCGACAGCGTGGCAGCTAATTATTAACGTCATTACGTTTTATTCACTTAAAATAACAACAGGTAAATAAATAAACAAACAATAAGAAATGTTTGTAGAATGTATTGTTTTATTTATGTGTGCACTTGCAACATTCCGCGACAACCTGATCCGAAAATACAATATTGTACTTGTGCAACATTCAGTGACAACCTAGCAACGGATTTGAAAATACAACAATGCACTTGTGCACCACTCAGTGATAGTCTGAAAGACATTTTAATTATACAAAGGTGTAGTTATTGTAATCTTCACTTGGTATTTAATCGTTTGAACACACGTGTCTGTGAATATCTAGATGAATCATTTCACCAGATGTCTGTCCACTTTACGATGTCTTTTCTTTTTCTTTTGTATCAGTTGTATCCCTATGTCAGCTGTGTTGTATCAATTGTCTTCCTCAGTAAGGTGTGCTTTATCAGTTGTCTCAATCATTCTGTTGTGTTTTATCAATTGTCTCCCTCAGTTGCGAGTGTTATCTCAGGTGTCTCCCTTGGTTGCGAATGTTATCTCAGTAGTCTCATGAGTCGATGTCTTTTTGCATTTTCCTCTTTCAGTTATTTTTATTGTTACAGTTACAATCATAATTACTGGGGGCATTCTCCAGCGGGTACCTATAACAGAAATGACACATGTTACTTTCCAATTTCAGCTGTTGTAGATACTATTTAATTCATCTATATACAGTGTGCACATCATATAACATGCTATGCTGCAACTTCAAATATTAGGTACCAAACAACACCTATCCCCGCCCCGGCAGTAAAAGAACCTGCCGCTGTGTACGCTAAATCCAATTGCATTTACCACTTTAAAGTTTACCTACATCGGCAGAACAGAGAAGCAGTTAAACAACAGGGCGGTCCAACACATAACCAAATGAACATAAGTTTAAACGTTTCGGCCATCTATTTTAAATGCAATAACATCAAATACCAACATTGGCCTGACATCAAAGAACATCTGCCACGAGAGAAAGAGGACGCCCGAGAAGAAATCGACATCAAATATATTGTACAATCATACGGACTGACGTTATCCTGTTCCACTCATCGGGCGCTGGAGAGCCAGCTATTTCTCCCCACGTAGCTTGACGTCAAAAGTGGGAGATGACAATGATGATGACTAATCAGTGTGACCCCTGTAAACATTACCACTCTTTAGTCAGGTCTGTGTTGTTGTCCCAGTGATGCCTTGTCACATTTGCATTAACGTACATTTGGCACACAGCAGTTAAACATTGTTTTTCTCATAAAATGACAGACAGACAGACAGACAGACAGACAGACAGACAGACAGACAGACAGACAGACAGACAGATGGGGGAGAGAGAGCGAGAGAGAGGGAACCAAAGTTTAAGCATCCACTAAAGAGAACCATCCTGGGGTTGAGTGTGCATATATATTCAGACAGTCACTTGACAGTTCTGGTGTCACGGAGTCGGACTGCAAGCCCCTGCAGCAGTGTATCTGGCCAGGCTTCTACTGCCTGGTGTAACCTGTCCTCACACGGGTAGGACTGGAGTTGGTTGTGGAACAACACGATCTGAACACGGGTAGGGCTGGAGTTGTGGAACAACACGATCTGAACACGGGTAGGGCTGGAGTTGTGGAACAACACGACATGGACACGGGTAGGGCTGGAGTTGTGGAACAACACGACCTGGACACGGGTAGGCTGGAGTTGTGGAACAACACGACCTAGACACGGGTAGGGCTGGAGTTGTGGAACAACACGACCTGGACACGGGTAGGGCTGGAGTTGTGGAACAACACGACCTGGACAAGGCTGGAGTTGTGGAGCAACATGACCTGGACATGCGTAGGGCTGGAGTTGTGGAACAACACGACCTGGACACGGCAGTGGAAAATATTGTTACCAGATCCAGGTCACAGCTGTCACGTTGTGGATGTGATGGGGTGGGGGGGGGGGGGTGAGTACGAGGACAAGACGCTGGCCTGTTATCCTGTTGTCAAGGGTTGGAATGCGCATCCTGAGGCTATTGTCATTAAGCTACCAGGTCGATCCAGCCCACACACACACACACACACACACGCATATTTGTGCCCATACACACACGCTCGCGCATGAGCGCTCACTTATATACATTTATATCTCTAGCCGGATTATTAGTGCCACTGCGCGATTTAAGGGTGGTTCTCTTACTTGTAGAATACAGCACGATGCAGGAGGTATTACTTGAATGGGCTGTTGACACCGTGGTTTGTCTTTTCATTTCAATTTCTTAAGCTCGTTGTCTTCTTCTGGCTCATTGTCGTAATTTTGACAAGTTCATGTCATTGAGTGACGTGACTAACAGCAGTCGAATTGTCACTGATATGGCTGGTTAAATGTTGCTCGTTTATTTTGTACAATCTCTAACTATTGATTGCTAGAACACAACTGGACACATTTTTGAATTTAAGAACTCAACACAGGCTTCGTTGTTTTATTTAAACACTCTATTATCCTATGAAATGCAATGCTTTACAACTAGTTAGTTAGTTAGTTAGTTAGTCGACAGATCATCCTCATTGCACATCGAACCATCCAGTCCATAAGTGCTTGGATCCCCTCCTCAGCAAATCCCGCAACGTGTAGCGGCTAACGACGCCAGTTCTGTGTTGGTTTATCAATCTTCTTTGGCTTCCTGCGTAGTGGTTTTGTTTGGCCACCCCTCTTTTAATTTGCGGCTCTCGCAGTCTGGTAATTGTTGTAGATTCACAGTCATCACTTGGTTCTCGCAAAAGTCTTACTTCTCGTAGAGCATTCAGAATGTCAGCCTGGTCCATGGCGCGTCCGCCCTCCACAGTAGCCTCACCTGCGAGCTTGTCAGCCCGCTCATTTCCTTGTATTCCCCCATGACCTGGCACGAAGATGAAACTAATCTTTGCCAGTCGAGACCGCTCCAGAGGCAGCAACCATTCTCTTCGGATCGACCCCTCCTCTATCCTCTTGATCATGTTCATTGAGTCGCTAAGGAAACAAGCCCTAGTGAATGTCTGTGTCTCGAGCCATGTTATTGCTTTACTTACTGCCATGACTTCCATGGTCAGGCTACTTGTGGTTTCAGTGAAAGCACCAGAGTCCTCCTTCACAATTCTCCCTCCGGCCCGAGCTGTAAAGGCCCATGAGCTTCTCACATGTCGGACGACCGACCCATCTGTGTAGATGACCGCGTCACCGTCTAGCGAATTCTCGAAAATCAACGCTTGTACTTCAGCCTCAACAGCAGCCGGATTTTCTTGTCTGCATTTTCTATCTAGTTGGATGCAAACTGAAAAGGATGTGCAGAAGTCTGTTGGCACTTGCACCCACTCCTCGCCAGGTTCTAAGTCCTCAAGTGAACACACCTGTTGAAGAATGTCTTCGGCTTGACCCATCCACGACCGTCCTCTTTTTAACCTGCTGCCCTTCACCTTCCTAATTTCACTATGCAGTGGATGTTGTGTGTTTGCGTTAATTCTGAGGTAGGCGCGTGCCCTGCAACCTTGTATTCTCTCTTCAATGGTTGGAAAATCAAGAAGGTAGCGCATCGCCCTGCATGCTGTACCTCTTGTACATCCAAGAATAATGCGCATAGCTTCATTCTGTATCCTTTCCATCCTTTCTATCTGCTTATGGCTGAGAGTCAGGATTGCCATTGCATACTCCAAAACAGACATGACCAGCCCCTCGTACAGAAGACATAGATGGCGCTGCTCACAGTTTGCTGCCGCCATCACCCGCATCGCTGCCAAACCCCGCTTGGCCTTTGTTATCACCTGGTCTATGTGCACATTATAAGCAAGGCTTCGATCAAACCGTATCCCCAGGTAATTCATTGCCTGCGTTCTTTCCACCGCCTCTGAACACAGCATTACAGTTGGTGTTGGAGTGTTGACAATATGATTATTCAACGAGAACCAAGTCACTGTTGCCTTTGTTGGGTTGACCATTGCCCCAGCTTCATCACACCAAGTACTTATGCGATTGAGTTCGGTTTGTAGTTCCACAGCAACCTCCTCTCTATCCTTACCCTGACGATACACTAAAACATCATCGGCATATGACAATGTCCTGCCAGGTCCAGTGATCTGCTCACTGGTGATTCTCACTGTGTAGGCGTTGAACAGTACCGGAGATAATGGTGATCCCTGTGGTAGGCCAGGATATATTGTTGTTGGTTCCGAAGTCCAACTGCCACATCTAAAAACTACTTTCCGTTGGAAGAGGGCTGCAGCGATCCAACTAAGGAGGAATGGACTTACGTTAGTTCGAGAAGCTGAAACATTAAAAAATCCAGCGGTACTCTGTTGTATGCGTCCTCAAGATCAATCGCTGCAGCAACGGTTTCAGTGCCTGAGTGGAAACCTTCATAGACATCCTGGGCAAAGACTGCTGCATTGGTCCAGGTTTCTCTTTTTGTACGGTACCCACCCAGGGTAGGTGGCAAAACACCTTGCCTCTCTAGTTGGCTTGATATTTTCATGGCAATTACCTTCTCCAGCAGCTTGCCTATTGTATTCTGCATGGTTATAATTCGATATCCCTGAATTTTTTTGTGGTCTTTGTCAGGCTTCGGCAAGGGAATCAGGTAGCTGTGTAACCATTCCTCCGTGATGCTAGCACTCCCTATACTGTTTGTACATGTCTGCCAGTTTCTCTAGCTCATTGTCGGTACACCTATTTATGTCGTCGTATCTTATGCCATCAGGACCTGGAGCACTGTTTTTTTAACCGGATTTCCGGTTTCAAGATGGCGACGGACGGTCGTGTTGTTTTGTGGTCGCTAACTTTATTCGCTTAGGGGATGGATTTATTCATCTCTTGCGTGTAATTTGTGTGCCAGGATGTAAAACCAGGAGTTTCTACTCAAGATCTGCGCGGGTGCTACGGAGTTCGTGCATCGAGTGAAGCCATCCTTGAGTGAATTTTCAGCAGCGTGTGTGGTTTTCTCAGTCTGTGTTTACGTTTTTTCAACATGGCGGAACAACGTGTGTTCTTCGAGCGGTCAGCAGTCAACATACCGAAGCGGCGTGGTAGCCGTGCAGGGAGAAAGAAGCAAGGTAAGCGTGGTGGTTTGAGGTGTTTTAGACTCAAGTGTCACCGTCTAGGACTCAGGAATATCCGTATTCTATATTGGAACTGTGCCAGTGTAAAACAACAGGGCTCTATTTTAGAAACCCTAGTTTACAGGAACGACATTGTAGCACTTCAGGAGACGAGACTGGGCGATCAGCTACTCCATATTGCCGGCTTCAAATGTTTCTACAACAGACGACATCTGGGAATGGCGATTCTCGTTCGCGACAGCATGGTGGCGTCAGAGCTAGACATGTTCAGTTGGGACAGTTACGATATACAAATACAGGCGTTGAGAGTTCATTCCAGTATACCATTCGTGTTGGTTAATGTTTATGCCCGCAATGCCAGTGTCGACGCCCAGAAGTGGCAGTGCTTAAGTGGCATATTAGGCCACGAGAGAAATGTTATTTTCTGTGGTGACATCAACGCTCAAGGCAGATCATGGGGAAACACTTCCTCCAATACACAGGGGGAGGAGCTCGAGACTGCACTGGAAACCATCGACCTGGTTTGTATCAACAGTGGCGGTGTCACCAGGACAGCAAGCCGTCCGGGCGATGAGGACAGTGCTATTGATCTGGCGCTAGTTTCACCTTCACTCACTACAGTGTGTAGATGGGGTGTCCTAGGACACCATGGCAGCCGCCACCACCCTTGCAGCATACTGGTGGAGAAAGGCAGAACCAGGCAGCACAAGCTAAAGGTAAAGACGTTCCAGTATGACAGTACAGAGCAAGATGTGGTGCGTAAAATAAGACGTGACAAGCGCAGAACGTTTCAGGGCAGGAAAAAAAGCTGGGAGCAGCCACCGTGGTGGAGTTTCGAGGTGGAGAAGGCTTGGGTGGATAAGCGTAGTGCTGTAAGAAGATGGCAAAATGCCAAGAAGAATAGAGCTGGTCATCCTAGTCCCTGCTTGCACTTAGAAAGAGAGATGCACACAAAAGTAAGCTATTTCAAAAAACTGGTCAAGGTTGTTAAAAGCGAAAAATGGGCAGAGGTGTGTCAAAGAGTAAGCACAGACAAGTCACTGAAATTGTTCTGGCGACTACATAAAAGCATGAGTGGTGTAGTCAAGAATAAGAGCATTTCTGACTTCCAAGGTGCTGACCTCATCTGGCAGAGGACTGACGAGGACAAGGGCAAAGCCCTCTTTGAACGCTACCTTGAGCAGAGCAACCAGACAGACATGGGAGGCCGAAATCTGGCCAAGGAGGTCACCTCAGACAAATGCAAGGCCCAGAACACTTCGGATGAAAACACAGTGACAGTGAAAGAAATCAAGGCTGTGCTTCGACGATCAAAAAACAATGCTTTACAACTGTGCAAACACAGTTGATCAACAATACCGTACCACAAGTATAAACTCAAAACTACTATTCTAACACTATTGTGGCTGCGCAATTACTGGTCATTGCCCACTTCACAACGTGACCATGTCCACCCACATTCGACCGCGGTCCAACGCAATGTGTTCTTCAAGGAGACGCTTCATATTTTTTTTTCACGGAGCGACTCCCGGTGCTTTTCACGCTCTGTGATCAGCGCTCATTGGAGAGCCACTTTTCACGGTTTAGTGTACAAACTAGACTTTCACTCCGAACAATGCCATGGTCTATGATACTGTCAAATTGGGCATGGCAATGAGCGTGTATCATACTGTTCTGTGTAAATTGTTAGTTAGTTACGCATACATTAATATATCCATTTCTTTATAGTCTACGTGTGCCGATATCCATAATCCCACGTGAGTCATTGGTCTACCGCGTCCTCTGTCACCCAGTATTCTATTGTCTATGTCTCTCTTTGGTGTTGCTTGCTGTCTATAAACTTGGCTAAGCTTTCGTTCTGTATCTTCTTTGTTCTCCTTTATCTATGTGATTTGTTCAGCACACCTTCAGTGATTTCTAAGGTTGTCCGCGGAACAAAATAAAGACATGTTCTAATGTAATGTAACTACACACAAACACTGTACCTACTTGGGTCCCTGCCGATTGAATATGTACTCCACAAGCGTCGACTTCTCATGCGCCCCCAAAGGCATGGACGCGAACATTTTGTTGCATGTATTTGTAACGGCGTAGGATGGTCGTTTCTGAAAAGATAATTATGATCATCATGGCATAAGTTTACAAACATGCATCCCTGGCATTACTGTAATTTAAGCTCTGCTTTATCAAAATGCATTCCTGGCATTCTTGTCATGTAAGCTCAGCTCTATCAACGTAAACTCCTGGCATGCTTGTCATGTAAGCTCACCTCTATCAACGTAACCTCCTGGCATGCTTGTCATTTAAGCTCAGCTCTATCAACGTAAACTCCTGACATTCTTGTCATGTAAGCTCAACTATATCAACGTAAACTTCTGGCATGCTTGTCATGTAAGCTCACCTCTATCACCGTAAACTCCTGGCATGCTTGTCATTTAAGCTCAGCTCTATCAACGTAAACTCCTGGCATTCTTGTCATGTAAGCTCAGCTATATCAACGTACATTACTGGCATGCTTGTCATTTAAGCTCAGCTCTATCAACGTAAACTCCTGGCATGCTTGTCATGTAAGCTCAGCTATATCAACGTACATTACTGGCATGCTTGTCATGTAAGCTCAGCTCTATCAACGTAAACTCCTGGCATTCTTGTCATGTAAGCTCAGCTCTATCAACGTACATTCTGGCATTCTTGTTATGTAAGCTCAGCTCTATCAACGTACATTACTGGCATGCTTGTCATGTAAGCTCAGCTCTATCAACGTACATTACTGGCATTCTTGTCATGTAAGCTCAGCTCTATCAACGTAAACTCCTGACATGCTTGTCATGTAAGCTCAGCTCTATCAACGTACATTCCTGGCATGCTTGTCTTTTACGCTTAGCTCTATCAACGTACATTCCTGGCATGCTTGTCTTTTACGCTTAGCTCTATCAACGTACATTCCTGGCATGCTTGTCATTTACGCTTAGCTCTATCAACGTACATTCCTGGCATGCTTGTCTTTTACGCTTAGCTCTATCAACGTACATTCCTGGCATGCTTGTCTTTTACGCTTAGCTCTATCAACGTACATTCCTGGCATGCATGTGTCTCGTGGTTAGCTTTTATAGAGAGAGGTCTCACAGGTACAGTAGAGGACAATGAGACTAACCGTTAGGAAACCTCCTTACCGAATTAATGGCTGACAAGTGGCTCGTAAACTAAGGGGTATGCAAATTGGTCCCAAAAGTAAAAGTCTACTATTCTTACAGTGACACAGGAACTGCAGATAAAGTTGTAAAGCTATCACACAGAAATGACAACAGACTTAGTTAGCAGTGGCCCGATGGTCCTGTGGAAGATAATATATCCCTCAGACTTGACTTAAGCTACGCAGCACAAAGAAGTCAGTAAAGATGAAGATTCAACGTTCGCCCTACTCTCACAATTGTATAATCTAATTAATTGTTGGATATGGAGACAATAACAGTTCATCGGGGGAGGTGTGGTGGGTGGGGATGTGTGGGTGGCTGCGGGATGTATCGGTGGCTGCGCGATGTGAGGGTGGATGAGTGATGTGTCTCACAACATTGCAATATGCACTGTTTATGTTTACAACTTTCATTTGACAAAGTTTTTTTTTCTTTTTCATGTGAATGTATCATGCGTAATATGCATTGTTTATGCTTACAAAATCCATTTCACAATGTTTGTTTCCCCTATGTAAATGTAACATGCACATTTGATGAATGAAAGATGAGTGATTGAAAGGGCCGAATGTAAGACGGGCCTACGTGCCCAATTTGTTACCCTTTTAAAATAAAGTTCGTTCGTTCGTTCGTTCGTTCCATCCTAGTAGAGATATGCAAGGCAGGCGGGCCGGTCCAAACAGAGCATCTTTACCAAGTCTTCACAAGCATATGGGTGAACGAGACCATGCCACGAGATTTCAAGGACGCGTCAATAGTCCACATTTACAAACGTAAAGGAAACCGTCAAACCTGTGACAACCAGCGAAGTATGTCCTGGCTTTCAATTGCAGGGAAGATACTGGCCAGAATTCTTCTCAATCGCCTCACGGTCCATCTCGATCAAGGTCTTCTTCCTGAGAGTCAATGTGGCTTCAGAAAAGAACGAAGAACTGTTGACATGATTTTCGCTGCGAGGATGCGGCAAGAGAAATGTCAGGAATAAAACTGCGAAATGTTCTCCACTTTCATTGACCTTACCAAGGCTTTTGATACAGTCATCAGAGAAGGACTGTGGAAGATTATGGCCAAATATGGCTTACCACGAAAGTTTGTCCAAATAGTGCGGCTATTTCATGACGGCATGCAGGCAAGAGTACAGGAAAATGGTGAACTGTCTGAGCCCTTTCCTCTCCTCAGTGGGGTGAAGCAAGGATGTGTCCTGGCACCAACACTGTTCAGCCTTATGTGTACAGCTATGTAGACGAATGACGAATGCCTTCGAGAACAACAACATTGCAATACATCAACTACCCCATGGATGGAAAGTTATTCAATCTCAGAAGGCTGAACGCTAAAACAAAAATGAACAGCGACACCGTCAGAGAGCTCCTGTTTGCTGATGATTGCGCTCTATATGCCAACTCAGAGGCAGACATGCAACACAATGTTTCAGCTTTCTCACATGCCTGTGCCAACTTTGGGCTTAATATCAACTTCGAGAAGACTGTAGTTATGTACCAGCTAGCTCCAGGGAATAATCACACCTGCCGAATATCAAACTGAATGATCATAGACTAAGTGTTGTGGACAGATTCACATATCTAGGCATCATAGTGTCACAACCTGCCACAGTTGATGACGAAGTGAATGCAATAATCTCCAAGGCCAGCGCGGCCTAGACTGTACAAGAATGTTAGTTAGTTAATTAGCTAGTTAGTTAGTTAGTTAGTTAGTTAGTTAGTTAGGTACGTAGGTAGGTAGTTAGTTAATTAGTTAGTTAGTTAGTTAGTTAGTTAGTTAGTTAGTCGACAGATCATCCTCATTGCACATCGAACCATTCAGTCCATAAGTGCTCGGATCCCTTCCTCAGTAAATCCCGCAGCGTGTAGCGCCTAACGACACCAGTTCTGTGTTGGTTTATCAATCTTCTTTGGCTTCCTGCGTAGTGTTCTTGTTTGGCCACCCCTATTTTAATTTGCTGTTCTCGCAGTCTGGCCATGGTTGTAGATTCACAGTCATCACTTGGTTCTCGCAAAAGTCTCACTTCTCGTAGAGCATTCAGAATGTCAGCCTGGTCCATGGCGCGTCCGCCCTCCACATTAGCCTCACCTGCGAGCTTGTCAGCCCGCTCATTTCCTTGTATTCCCCCATGACCTGGCACGAAGATGAAACTAATCTTTGCAAGCCGACACTGTTGCCTTTGTTGAGTTGACCATTGCCCCAGCTTCATCACACCAAGTACTATGCGATTGAGTTTGGTTTATAGTTCCATAGCAACCTGATCTCTATCCTTTCCCTGACGATACACTAAAACACCATCGGCATTCGACAATGTCCTGCCAGGTCCAGTGATCACTCACTTGTGATTCTCACTGTGTAGGCGTTGAACAGTACCGGATATAATGGTGATACCTGTGGTAGGCCAGGATATACTTTTATTGGTTCCGAAGTCCAACTGCCACATCTAAAAACTACTTTCCGTTGGAAGATGGCTGCATTGATCCAACTAAGGAGGAATGGTAATTTTGAGTTCAAGAAGCTGAAGCATTAAAATATCCAATGGTACTATGTTGTACGCGTCCTCAAGATCAATCGCTGCAGCAAATGTTTCAATGCCTGAGTGGAAACCTTCATAGACATCCTGGGCATCAACTGCTGCATTGGTCCAGGTTTCTCTTTTTGGGCGGTACCCACCCAGGGTAGGTGGGAAAACACCTTGCCTCTCCAGCTGGCTTCATATTTTCCTGGCAATTACCTTCTCCAGCAGCTTGCCTATTGTATTCTGCATGGTTATAACTCGATATCCCAGGATTTTTGTGTGGTCTTTGCCAGGCTTCGGCAAGGGAATCAGATAGCTGTGTAACCACTTCTCCTTGATGCTAGCACGCCCTATACTGTTGTACATGTCTGCTAGTTTCTCTAGCTCGTTGTCGGTACACCTATTGATGTCGTCGTATCTTATATCATCAGGCCCTGGAGCGCTGTTTTTTTTATCATCGAAGTACAGCCTTGATTTCTTTCACTGTCACTGTTATGGGCCTTGCACCTGTCTGAGTCGACCTCCTTGGCAAGATTTCGGCCTCCCGTGTCTGTCAGGTTGCTCTGCTCAAGATAGCGTTCAAAGAGGGCTTTGCCCTTGTCCTCGTCAGTCCTATTCCAGATGAGGTCAGCACCTTGGAAGTCAGAAATGCTCTTATTCTTGACTACACCACTCATGCTTTTATGTAGTCACCAAAACAATTTCAGTGACTTGTCTGTGCTTACTCTTTGACAAACATCTGCCCATTTTATTCACTTTTAACCACCTTGACCAGTTTTTTTTTTAATAGCTTACTTTTGTGTGCATCTCTCTTTCTAAGTGCAAGCAGGGACTAGGATGGCCAGCTTTGTTCTTCTTGGCATGTTGCCATCTCCTTACAGCACTAAATCAAATCAAATCAAATCAACTTTATTAGGGTCACAAATTGGGCGCGCAGGCCCGTCTTACATTCGGCCCTTCCAATCACTCGTCTTTCGTTCATCAAGAGCATTATACATTTACATAGGAAGACAAATAAACATTGTGAAATGAATGTTGTAAACATAAACAAGGCTTATTACCATGTTATGAGGCCCATCTCCCTCTTATCCATACATCACCCCACCCACACACACACACCCACCTACCCACACACACGCACACCAGGGACACACACATACCCCACCAACCGACCCATCCCCCTCGCGCACATCCCTCACCCACACTACACTACCCTCATCTGATCCCCCAACCAAAACACACTCGCCACCCACAAACATACCCCCACTAACCCACACATCCCACGCCCATCCAAATCCTAACCCACACATCCTCTCCCCACCCACACCTCAAACCACCCATCCCCCAGCCACATCTCCATCGACCACATATTCCCCCCCCCCCACGCACACAATCCCCTACCAACCCACACATCGCACATCCACTCACACATCCCCAAACCATACACACACATCCCCACCAACTGACATGTCCCTACACCCTTCCCCCACACACACATCTCCCTAACCACCCATACATCCCCAAACCACTCACACACCCCCACCACCCACACATGCAACTTCCACCCACCCACACATGCCTTAACCCAATCCCCCACCCGCACATCCACGCAATATTCCCAACCCACGCACCACACACACACACACACATATCCCTCACCAACACATCTCCACTTACACACCACACACATATCCCCCACCCAGATACCACACAATATTCCCACCCACACCCACACAGATACCCTTACCCATCCACCCTACATACCCCCACTCACACACTACAAAACACACACATAACTCAACCACACAATATCCCCAACCAACACACCACACACCTCTCCCCACCCACACACGCATTCCCTACCCGTCCACCAACACACACTCACTCACGCATACATCCTCCACTACGCACTGACACCCCATCCACCCACCCACCCCCAACCAAACATCTCTCGATCACAATACCCCTACCCACACACATCCTCCACCCACTCACACATCCCATCCCGACACATACAACTCCCTCACCGACCTACACATCCCTAAGCCACTCACACACGCTCACCCACTCATTCCCCATCCACGCACACATTTCCCATCCACACACCCCCACATACTTCCCCCCACCACCACACATCCCCTACTCACCCCCACATATACCCCACCCATACACACATTCCCCGCACTCATCACACACATCCCCCACACACCCACTATCGTCCACCCACACACATATCCTCACCCATACCACCACAAACATACCCTCCATCCACACATCATGCACACATCCCGCAAAACACACCGCACACATATCTCACACCCACACACCATACACTTCTCCCCAACCGCCCTTGCATCCCCAATCCACCCAACACAATCCCCTACCCACACAACCCCGCCACCCACACATACTTCCTCATACCATCCACACATCTCCACCCACATAAACACACATCCCTTGCATCCATCCCATACACATATCCTCCACCAATATACACATCCCCCACACCCATTCCCACACCCCTACTTTAACCCCCACACATCCCACCAACACCCACAAATATCACTACCCACCAAAACCCACACACCCCAACCCATCCAAACGCATACCCCCACCCACACATATCCCCACACTCACACACATCCTCCACACACACTCACACCTTCTCACATCTAGACACATACAGAATGTCTCAAGTTAGCATTGAAACTAGTATGAACAAACTCCCACACTTTACTCACACACATACACTGACAATTGTCATGAGCAGTCTCATAAAAATGTTAAACATTGAGAAAAATGTTGAACATAAAAAGTATGTGACGTAACAATAGTGATGCTCCCACACACACACACACACACACACACACACACACACACACACTCTCTCTCTCTCTCTCTCTCTCTCTCTCTCTCTCTCTCTCTCTTAGAGAGTAAATGAGTGAGTGAGAGGGTGAGATTATGTGAGGCAGCGTGTATGTGTGAGTAAGTGTGTGGGTGGATGGGTTAGTGTGTACGTGTGTCCATATGTGTGTATGCGTGTGTTTATGTGTGTGTATGTGTGTGCACGTCTGAATGTGGGTGTGTATGTGTAAGTGTGTGTAAATGTGTGTTTGTATGTGTGCTTGTGTGTGTAAGTATGTTTATATGTGTGCGTAAATGTATGCGTGTGTTTATATGAATGTGCGGGTGTATATGTGTGTATGTGCATATATATATATATATATATATATATATATATATATATATATATATATATATATATATATATATATATATAAATATATATATATATATATATATATATATATATATATATATATATATATATATATATATATATATATATATATATATATATATTCGTGTATGTGAGTGCATGATTGTGTGTATGTGTGCATGCATGCAGTGTATGCGAGGGAGTGTGTATTTGTGTGTGTGTGTAAGTATGTGTATATGGGTGTGTATGTGTGCATGGGGATATGTGTGTATTTGCGTGTGTATATTGTGTGTATGCTCGTGTGTGTATGTGTATATGCTTTCTTGCGCACGCGAGGGAGTGTGTATTTGATAGCGAGAGGGTGTGTGTCTGTCTGTGTGTGAGTTAGAGTGAAAGAGAGTGTGATATTGAGTAAATGAAAGATGGAGAGAGTGACTTAATGGGTGAAATAGTGATTGCGAGTGAGAGATAGAGAGAGAGAGAAAGAGAGAGAGAGAGAGAGAGAGAGAGAGAGAGAGAGAGAGAGAGAGAGAGAGAGATATAGAGAGAGGGGGGGGGAGTGAGCGAACGAGAGAAGACAGTGGAAGAATGGTATTGTTAATGTGTGTATGTGTGCGGCCATTGTTTGTGAGTGTCTATGGGTGTGTGTTAGTGAGAAGAGAGCGAGAAAGACAGAGAAAGAGAGAGAGAGAGAGAGAGAGAGAGAGAGAGAGAGAGAGAAATTTAAGCGCACGCATATCATGTAACATGCTATTACATATATGTTGTGTATTCTCATGTTCATATTACCATTTTGAATGCTAACTGATGTTATAATTTATAACATGAACACATGTACATCACTGTAGAGTGGGTGAGAGAATTAGAGAGTATGAGAGAGAGAGAGAGAGAGAGAGAGAGAGAGAGAGAGAGAGAGATAGAGAGAGAGAGAGAGAGAGAGAGAGAGAGAGAGTTGAATTGCATCACTAATTTTTAAGTTGCAAAATGTATATGTACAATTTTTCTCCATTTTCTTTACAATTTTGCGCCAATGCTCACGACAATCGTCACTGTATGTGTGTGTAAAGTGTGGGAGTTTGATCATAATAGTAGGTTGGGTGATGGGGGAATGTGTGTGTGGGTGGGCAAGGTGGGATTGTGTGGGTGGGTGGGGGATTTGTGTGTGGGTACGTGCGGGATGTATGGGTTGGCGGGGAGATATGTGTGTGTGGGTGGGGATGTGTGTTTGGCTAGGTGGTTGTGGGTGAGTGGGTGGAGAAGGATATGTTGATGGATGATTGATGATGGGTTATGGGATGGGTGGGGGTATATGTATGGGTGGGGAGATGTGGGTGTGGGGATATGTGGTGGGTGGGAGATGTGTGCAGGTGGAGGTGGTTGTGGGTTTGGGGGTGTAGGTGAGGGATGTGTATGGGTGTGGGATGTCTGGGTGGATGGGTGGGGAGTGTGTGTGAGTGAGATATGTGTGGGGGATGTATGTGGGTTGGTGAGGGGTGCATGATGAGTGTGGGTGATGGATTTGGAGATGTGTGTGTGGGTGGGGATATGTCTGGCTGGGTGGGGGTGTGTGGCTGGATGGAGGATGTATGTGTGGGTAGTGAGGGTGATTGTAGTTGGGGGATGTGTGGATTGGGTAGGAGATGTGTGGGGAGATGTGTGTGTGGGTGAGGGGTGTGTCTTTGGGATGTGTGTGGGTGTGGTGTTGTGTGAGAGGGGAGCTGGTTGTGGATAGATGATGTGTGTGTGGGTGGGTGAAGGTGTGGTTGGGTTTTCGGGTGGGTGAAGGATGTGTGTGAGGGTGGGGGTGTGTGCTTAGATGGGTGGTTGAGGTGTGTGAGTGTGGGTGGGTAGATAGGAGATGTATGTGTTGATGAGTGGGTAAGGGATGTGTGGGTGATAGTGGTTGAGGGATAAGTACGTGTGTCTGGGGATGAGTGTATGAGTTGGGGATGTGTGTATGGGTTGTGTGTGCGTGGATGGGAGGTGTGTGTTTGTGAATGGGGGATGTGTTGTGGGTGGGGATGTGTGGGAGGGATGTGTGTATGGTGGGGAGATTGCGCGTGGGTGGGGATGTGTGTGTATATGGGTAGGGGTGTGTGGTTAAGGGATGTGTGGCTGGGGGATGGGTGGATGGAGGATGTGTGGTTGGGTAGAGGATGTGTGGGTGGGTGATTGTAAATGAGTAAGGGTGTGTGGTTAAGGGATGTTTGGTTGGGGGATGGGTGGGTAGAGGATGTGTGGGTGGGTAGAGGATATGTGGGTGGGTGAGTGTGTGCAGGTTAGGAGATGGTGGGGGTTGTTTGTAGGTGTGGGCTTGGGATCTGTGAGTGGGCTGGGGGAGATGGGAGATTATGTGGGTGGGTGCGGAATTTGTGTGTGGGTAGGTGCGGAATATGTGAGTTGACGGGGAGATGTGTGTGTGGCTGAGGAATGTGTGTTTGGCTGGGTGGGTGGAGGTGTGTGGGTGGAGGAGGATATGTGGGTGAGTGATTGTTGGTGGGTAATTGGACGGGTAGAGGATATGTGAGTGGGTGGGGAGATGTGTGTAGGTGGGGGATGTGTGGGTTATTGAATGTATGTGTGCTTGTGGTGTGGGTGGATGGGATGTGTGGTGGGTGAGAGGTGTGTGTGGGTGGGAAGATGTGTAGGTGTAGGGATGTGGTGGATGGGTGGGGGAATGTATGTGTGTGTGGGTTATGTGTGTGGTTGGGTGGGGGAGTTGAAGTGAATGGGGGATGTGTGGGTGGGTGGTGGATGTGTCTCATAACATAGTAATATGCATTGTTTATGTTTACAAAATTCACGTGACAATGTTTTTTTCCTATGCACTGTTGATGAAAGAAAGCTGAGTGAATGGAAGGGCCGAATGTAAGACGGGCCTGCGTGCCCAATTTGTTACCCTTTGAAAATAAAGTCTGTTCGTTCGTTCGTTCGTTCACGCTCACTCATTCACTCTCATGCTCACTCGTTCACTCTCCCGCTCACTCATTCTGTCTCTCATTCACACTCACTGACTCTCTCACTCAAACTACAGTAATGAACATGAGTTTATATTATGCATGATAAAATCAAATGGTATTTAACTGATAATATGACAGATGAGAATACACAAATATATGGATTCACGTGTTACATAACATTCGTGTTACATGACATGCATCTGCTCAGCTCTCTCTCTCTCTCTCTCTCTCTCTCTCTCTCTCTCTCTCTCTCTCTCTCTCTCTTTATTCTTTCATATACACACACTCACACGCATGCGCGCGCTCACACACACACACACACACTAACACATCAACTCTCCCACTGTCTCACTCTCTCACACACAATCCTTCACACACACACACACACACACTCTCTCAATAACACTCTCTCACACATACACGTACGCATGGACGCATGCACGCACGCACACACTCCCTTACTCACTCTCACACATACAGGTACGAATGCATGCACTGACACATTCCCCCACCATTTCTCGCTCAATCACTCTCTCCACACACACGCATGCACGTGCGCACACACACATTCACTCTCTCCCTCTCTCTGACACCCACTTTCTCTCTCTCTCTCTCTCTCTCTCTCTCTCTCTCTCTCTCTCTCTCTCGCTCCCACACGCACACACATATATAGTGAACAATTATAGTTAAACAATTATAATGAACAATGATACCAGTAAATGAATTATGGTGGCATATAGTCGATATGGATTAAGTATTGAAAGAGTTTTCGGTTAAATGTGTAGGGACTCATTGGAGTTTTCAGATCTGGAGGCAACTCATTCTATAAGTGAGCACCAGAATAGGCGAAATATGTTTTGTACAGGTCCAATCTAGGCTTTGAGACATGTAACAAATTTAGGCGCTTGCTGTTCATTGCATTATATTGAATCAGCGGCAGAAGATACTCTGGGGTATTTTGAGATATAATTTTATTCACTAATTTGGCTTTGTTGAAAAGGAAGCGCTTTTGAAGTGGTAGAAGTCTTAGATGACTGTACAAATTATTACTTTCAACGTGCTTTATGCCAGAAACCAGACGAATAGCGCGGTTTTGTAGAGAACATAGTCGTTTTAAATTAGATTTAGGGCAACCATCCCAAACTGTGGAACAGTAATCAAGATGTGATTGGATATAACATGTATAGAATATTTTTCGTGTGCTTTCGTCCAGGAAGTGCTGAATTTTAGCAAGTTGGTAAACTTGTTGTGCTATTTTCTTGGTAAGAGCGTGAACGTGAGAGCTTCAGTTCAAATGGCTGTCAATTAAAAGACCTAGTGTTTTATGTTCAGTCACATTAACTATAGGTAACGTGCCTATGCGGAGTTCGAGCCGTGCTCCAGTTATGGCTAGTGTCTGCAGTTTTTGTCTGGTCGTTATTAGCATAGATTTGTTTTGTCAATGTTAATTTGCATGCGGTTTTCATTGCTCCATCTAGTAAGATTATCAAGTTCCGTTTGTAAAGAATTCTCTAATTCACTACGGTTTTCTTGACTAGTATATATAGTACAGTCGTCTGCACTACGCTTATCCACCCAAGCATTCTCCACCTCGAAATTCCACCAAGGTGGCTGCTCCCAGCTTTTTTATCCTGCCCTGAAGCTTTCTGCGTTAGTCACTCTTATTTTACTCACCACATCTTGCCCTGTACTGTCATACTGCAAAGTCTTGACCGTTAGCTTGTGTTGCCTGGTTATGCCTTTCTCCACCAATATTCTGCAAGGATGGTGGTGGCTGCCGTGGTGTCCTATGACACCCCATCTACACATTGTAATGAGTGAAGGAGAAACCAGCGCCAGATCAATAGCACTGTCCTCATCGCCTAGACGGCTTGCTTTCCTGGTGACCCAGCCACTGTTGATACAAACCAGGTCAATGGTTTCAAGTGCAGTCTCGAACACCTTCCCCTGTGTGTTGGAGGAAATGTTTCCTCATGATCTGCCTTTAGCGTTGAAATCACCACAGAAAATAACTTCAAAACAATGTTTTCCCGTAGTGAATTTGAATAACGAAGACACAAACAATAGATTTCACGATTTATTGACTGGCATATTTCGCTGCATCTCATCAGGTACATACTGCAGAAATCACACAACTTACTTGAATTAACTAGATAAATCCTTCAAGTTGAAATACACACATATTGGCACAGTAATGTCAATTATCTACCACGGTAACTTTAAGCTGACTAACATGTCTTTCTGTTATCACATACTTCTGCTGAGTCGGTCGGGTGCTGAAGGCCAAACTGGTAGATTTAGAACACCAGTATCGCACAACACCCTCTAAACAGACATGTCCGCTGACCAACGAACACCTTACTGCCTTAAAAGCGTTAAAAGCTAACAAAACCCTCGTCATTCTGAAACCTGTCAAAGGGAGCGGTACAGTACTGATGGACATGTCAGATTACCAGAGAAAAATGGATGTAATATTGTCAGATGAATCCAAATTCAGGATAGATCAAAAAGTAAACAAGTCGGAGGACCTGGATGTATTAATGAGGAAAGAGATCCAGTCACTTGTGAATGCGGGACTCATCAGTGAGGCCACTGTAAAAACGCTCACACCACGTGGCTCGCACACTCCTCAGATGTACGGTCTACCCAAACTTCACAAGCCCGGCATCCCTCTAAGACCTATCCTGTCCATGGTTAACTCTGCACAACACCGAATGGCGAGATGGCTAGCCGAAATTTTAAAGCCAGTACGACAGTCCTTCGATCCAAAAATACTCAGAGATAGATTCGAACTGGTGGAATTATTAGATAGTATGGACATAAATAACAAACACATGGCATCCATGGATATAGCGTCCCTATTCACTAACGTTCCATTAGAGGAGACAGTGAAAATAATAAGGGAACGCATTGAAGACAAACAACTAAAATTAAGCATACCAACACCTACTACTGGAGAGGCTACTACTACTATGTACCGCCAACATACAATTCAATTTTCTAACTAAGTCATACCGCCAAATTGACGGAGTGGCCATGGGGAGTCCTCTTGGTCCTATTCTAGCGGACATCTTCATGGCGCATTTAGAAGACAAGAAATCCTCAGACATCAACAACTTGGCCTTTTACCGTCGTTATGTGGACGATATACTAATTATCACCACATACGAGCCACAAGCAACATCATTCCAGTCCACAATGAACAAGACGCATGAAAACATCTATCTATCTATGGAACACGAACATAACGAAGCGTTACCGTTCCTAGATATTCTAATGAGACGTAGAGCAGACGGCACAATTCAAAGATCGGTGTACCGCAAAGAAACATGGACTGGCCAATACCTAAATAAATTTTCAGAGCTTCACACCTGTCCAGCACAAACGGGGCTTAGTACGGACCTTTTTTGACCGTGCTAGAAAGATATGCACACAGGAAACACTGACAGAGGTATTTGAAACTCTGAAGAATGTCTTAAACCTGAATTGGTACTCCACAGGGTTTATAAAGCGCCACTGCCAACAGCCCAAACCAAAACCAGACGTAACTACAGTCCCCAAACTCAAGGTATTCATCCAGCTAACCTTTCGAGGGGATGACGTAATGCAACGTCTACAAGACCGGCTTACTACAGCAGTAGGCCGAACATTATGTGCTGCAACTCCAGTCATTAGATATAACACCGTACCGATTCCTACACCAGCAGTCAAAGAGCCTGTTCCTCTGTACGCCACAAACAATTGTTTTTACAAATTCACATGTAGATGCCAGGCATTCTACATTGGTAGAACAGAGAGACAGCTTAAAAAACGAGTGTCAGAACACATACCTCAATGGTTCAACAAGATACAACTCACTAGCCACCGGAAGCTCCCGGCGTCTTCAATTGGTAGGCACATTATCGAAAGCGGCCATGTGGTTGACAGAGACACTGCCTTTCGCGTGTTGTTTAACACACAAAATACTCGCTTCTTAAAATTTGCAGAAGCAATTATGATCAATCAACGCAAGCCAGAATTGTGCAAACAGAAAGACATGTTAGTCAGCTTAAAGTTACCGTGGTAGATAATTGACATTACTGTGCGAATATGTGTATATTTCAATTTGAAGGATTTATCTAGTTAATTCACGTAAGTTGTGTGATTTCTGCAGTATGTACCTGAAGAGATACAGAAAATAACATTTCTCTCCTGACCTAATGTGTCACTTAAGCACTGCCACGTTTGGGAATCCATACTCGCGTTGCGGGCATAAACATTAACCAACACGAATGGTAGACTGGGTTGAACTCTTAAGGCCTGTATTTGTATATCGTCACTGTCCCAACTGGACGTGTCTAGCTCGGATGCCACCATGCTGTCGCGAATGACAATCTCAATTCCCAGAGTTCGCCTTTTGTAGAAATATTTGAAACCGGAAATTCGGAGTAGCTGATCACCCAGTCTCGTCTCCTGGAGCGCTACAATGTCATTCCTGTACACCAGGGTTTCTAGAATAGGGCCCCGTTGTTTTACGCTGGCGCAGTTCCAATACAGAATACGGATATTTTTGAGTCCCAGACGGTCACACTTGAGTCTAAAACGCCTTAAACCACCACGCTTACCTTGTCGTTTGCGGCCTGCCCGGCGCTCACGTCGCCTCATTGTTAGGTTGACTGCGACCACTCGGAGAACACACGTTGTTCCGCCATGTTGAAAAACCGAAAACCGAAAACCACAGAACCACACACGCTGCGAAATATTCACTCAAGGATTGCTTCGCTCGATGCACGAAACTCCGTAGCATCGGCGCAGATCTGAGTAGAAACTCCTGGTTTTACATCCTGGCACACAAATTACACGCAAGAGATGAATAAATCCATCTCCTACGAGAAAAAGTTCGTCGCCATCTTGAAACCGGAAACTGTACACGAATGTATGTGACAGAAATGTAATAATTCTGCAAACAAAGCTAAAAGTCTATAAAGCAGTTGTATTACCCACACTGCTATATGCTTGTAAAACCTGGACTGTTTCTCAGCGAGACGCTGGAAAATTAAACCACTTCCACACACTCTGCCTTAGGAAGCTACTGAAGATTAAATGGCAAGGCAAGATCCCAGACACTGAAGTCCTAGAAAGAGCATCCATGCCCAGTATCCACACTCTACTGATGAACAATCAGATTCACTGGGCTGGTCACTTAACTCGCATCCCAGATCACAGGCTCCCTAAACGAATTTTTTTGCGGCGAGTTGGGTTGTGGTAAACGCTCTCACGGCGGCCAGAGGAAGCGCTTTAAAGACACTCCGAAAATCTCACTGAATGGTTTTGGAATTCATCATGACACCTTGGAGATTGCAGCCAGAGACCGAAATTCATGGTGTGCATCATTACGCAAGGGTGCAGTCACGTGTGAGGCAACTAGGACTGCAAGAGCTGTGAAGAAAAGGCAAGACGGAAAAACCACTGCAGGAAATCCTCCTCCAGAAACGTCAAGTATTCTTTGTCCACATTGGCAAAGAACATTTCGAGCCAAACTGGGCCTTACACAGCCATCTTGGAACTCACGGCTCCATACTCTCAACCCCACTGGATGAAATGAATGATCATCATCATTCTTGATAGACAAACAACAACATCAAACAAAACATAGACATGATGTAAGGGCGTGTAATGGAGGGCTTCATTAGAATGAACGAACGAACGAACTTTATTTTAAAAAGGTAACAAATTGGGCACGCAGGCCCGTTTTACATTCGACCCTTTCTATCACTCATCTTTCATTCATCAAATGTGCATGTTACATTTACATAGGGAAAAAAACATTGTCAAATTGATTTTGTACGTATAAACAATGCATATTACGCATGGTACATTCGAATGGGGGGAAAAACATTGTCAAATGAAAGTTGTAAACATAAACAGTGCATATTGCAATGTTGTGAGACACATCCCCAATCCACCCTCACACCCCGCAGCCACCCACACATCCCTCAGCCAACCACACATCCCTCACCCACCACACCCTCACGCACCAACACATACCTCTACGCACTCACACAGACTCAGGCAAACATGCATACCGCCACTCACCCACTGATCCCCCACCCACACACATTTCCCCACCCACACATAACCGACACCCACACACCCACCCACATATTCTCAACCACCCAGGAATACACACATCACAAAACCACACACACATACCCCCGTGAGGCCGACAGAGCAGGCGCTTTAGCAAGGTTGACATGGAGCTGTATTAATAATGTCATGAGCCGTGTAGGACGAGAGTTCGAGACTTGGGATAGTTGCCATCTAAGTGAGGGAATGACGGGCTACCTATTATAGCGAAGTCAAGATTTACGACGTGATGCTGACCACATGACCCACCGACTGGCCTATAAAAATCGTCAACCGCCGTATGCCAGATGTGCCTTCAGGCATGGACAACAGTCCTTGGTTACGTCACCCTGGCCATCATCAATTACTGAAAATTTAGAGGACAGGGCATTCAGATCTGGACATAATACATTACCCCTTGTACTTTATTCTCTCTACAGTTCTCCCAGTCCGCAATGAAGACGAATGGTTGGACACGCGTGTAGGCGATGCTACAGTTATTTCCTTGCAGATCATCCGGCGTGAAATTCTTGGCCTGGTTAGGGTCGAAAGTTTCAGGGCTGTGGGGAATAAATGTAAAACTGTACATGTGTTACCACGTGCATTTCTATGGATAAAACTGTATAGCTGCTACCACATGCATTGCTACAGATAAAACTTCATAATTGATTCGACACCACTTACATCTCCAGAGATAAAACTGTACAGCTCCATGTTCTATAGTTACTAACTAACATGCAGTACTCCCTGATGTTCTCCTCCATTCTTGTCACCAGATTGCATTTAAAGACAGGCAATATAGCAAATGATGACACTACACATGTAATGTATCAACTGTGGTTGACAAACAAATATAATTTTGCATCTGCTCTATATAAATGTAATGTATAAATCGCTAAATATATGAATATTGTATCAGAACTTCTACTTGTATAAATGTGATGTAATTTCTGCTGATATAAATTCAGTGTAACAAAAACACTGGATAGAACTTTAATGTAACACATGTTAGTAAAATACATGTTGTGTGTCATAGTTCTATACTGAAATATATTAATAACCGACTTTAGACAGAAATGTACGAGCGTAATATTGCAAGTGCCCATTACAGACATATAATGTTATTACGGCACACAATGTGTATGTAATGTATCATATACTGAAAATAGAAATATACTGTGCGCAAAAGTCTCTGTGGCGAAGTGGTAAAGCCATCTGGTTCGGGCTCTGAAGGTTGTGAGTTCAATTCCGGGCCTCGTACTTCGGTTCATGAGTGCATTTTCTGGAGACTCCTGCTACGGAGTTCGTGCATTGTGTGACGCTTTCCGCGCTACGGAAATAGACTGAGCCATATGGGATAAAATGCCGGTGCAATGAAGTCGACCTAGTCGACTTTTAAGCGACTTTAAGGGACATATCCTGTAGATCTTCTAGAAATGTAATTAACATCTGCTCGCTATTAAAATGTAACGTTGACTATGCACGCCATATAATTTAAATGTTGCAATTCCATGCAGAACACTCAAAATTAGACTTAAAGGCCGTCCAAAAAACACAACTCTCATACAGATATATGCACCTACTTCAACACCAGAGGAGGACGAAATTGAAGATTTTTACAACACACTACAAGACACATTAAATAAGATTGGTCATAATGATATAGCCATAATATTGGGAGATTTTAATGCAAACGTAGGTACAGGAAGAACTGAAAATGAGAGACACGTTTTAGGACAATTTGGATTGGGAAACACAAATGATGCAGGTGACAAATTAATTGAATATTGCACAGAAAATGAGTTAATGATAGCCAACGCACTTTTTAAACAACATCCAAGAAGACTCTTAACATGGGAGTCCCCGGACAATAATACCAAAAATCAGATAGATTATATTTTAATACAAAGAAGATAGAGATCAAGCATAACATCTGCAAAAACCCTACGAAGTGCAGACAGTGATACAGATCATCAGTTATTAGAAGCAGATCTGAAATTAAAACTAAAAAAGCTTACCCGAGGACCAAGGCCACTTCGTTTTGATCTCACAAACATATCAGATGCATACACCTTAGAAGTTATAGTGTGTGTGTGTTTTTTTTTTTTTTGTCTCAATATAAAATTCAATATCTCAGTAACCAACTGAGGGAAAATGATGAGATTTAGCATATAACCTTATCATTATGTCCACCCAACAAAAAGTTTGTTGTTGTTCTGGAGATTGTACAGCAGATTTCAATGTTTGTTTATATGCGGTATATAATTACGGTTCCGGCATTAATACCATCATTTTAAAAGTATTACAGCTTCAGCAAGACACACACCCGCTCTTTTCGAAATTGTCTCGCCGTTTTAGTTTTGGCACAAACAGCGCGAAGTTAAATGGGTTTGTTCAGAGGTGTCTCTAATTGGGGTTCTTTCATGAAACGTGATTATATAAATAAACTAGCTGACACGGCCCGGATTCGCCCAGCTCCTGGCGGGGATCTATCTATCTATCTATCTATCTATCTATCTATCTATCTATCTATCTATCTATCTATCTATCTATCTATCTATCTATCTATCTATCTATCTATCTATCTATCTATTTATCTATCTATCTATCTATCTATCTATCTATCTATCCATCCATCCATCCATCCATCCATCCATCCATCCATCAATCCATCCATCCATCTATTTAACTGTCTGTCTGTCTGTGTGTCTGTCTGTCTGTCTATCCATCCATCCATATATCCATCCATTCATCCATCCATCCATCCATCTATCCATCAATCCATCCATCCATCTATCTATCTATCTATCTATCTATCTATCTATCTATCTATCTATCTATCTATCTATCTATCTATCTATCTATCTATCTATCTATCAATCTATCTATCTATCTATCTATCTATCTATCTATCTATCTATCAATCTATCTATCGATCTATCTATCTATCTATCTATCTATCTATCTATCTATCTATCTATCTATCTATCTATCTATCTATCTATCTATCTATCTATCTATCTATCTATCTATCTATCTATCTAACTATCCATTATTTTAAAAGTATTACAGCTTCAGCAAGACACACGCCCGCTCTTTTCGAAATTGTCTCGCCGTTTTCGTTTTGGCACAAACAGCGCGAAGTTAAATGGGTTTGTTCAGAGGTGTCTCTAATTGGGGTTCTTTCATGAAACGTTATTATATAAATAAACTAGCTGACACGGCCCGGATTCGCCCAGCTCCTGGCGGGGATCTATCTATCTATCTATCTATCTATCTATCTATCTATCTATCTATCTATCTATCTATCTATCTATCTATCTATCTATCTATCTATCTATCTATCTATCTATCTATCTATCTATCTATCTATCTATCTATCTATCTATCTATCTATCTATCTATCTATCTATCTATCTAACTATCCATCATTTTAAAAGTATTACAGCTTCAGCAAGACACACGCCCGCTCTTTTCGAAATTGTCTCGCCGTTTTCGTTTTGGCACAAACAGCGCCAAGTTAAATGGGTTTGTTCAGAGGTGTCTCTAATTGGGGTTCTTTCATGAAACGTTATTATATAAATAAACTAGCTGACACGGCCCGGATTCACCCAGCTCCTGGCGGGGATCTATCTATCTATCTATCTATCTATCTATCTATCTATCTATCTATCTATCTATCTATCTATCTATCTATCTATCTATCTATCTATCTATCTATCTATCTATCTATCTATCTATCTATCTATCTATCTATCAATCTATCTATCTATCTATCTATCTATCTATCTATCTATCTATCTATCTATCTATCTTTCTATCTATCTATCTATCTACATACCTACCTACCCACCTACCTACCCACCCACCCAGCTAGCCAGCCAGCCAGCCAGCCAGCTAGCCAGCCATCCACCCACCGACCTACTTTTCTGCCTACCTACCTACCTACCTACCTACCTACATACCTACCTACCTTTCTGTCTCTATCTATCTAACTATGTACCGTAGTCTGAGAAACAAAGTTCAATATGTTATTCGGAAGGAAAAGAAAAACTATTTTAAGAACATAGTAATAGATAAAACCAACACTAAAGATATATGGAAAGCAATTAATACCTTGACAAACAAACACAAATCATCACAATCATTACCATCAAATCAGGTTACATGTGATCAATTCAGTAGATACTTTCAGTCCGACATAAACCAACTGAAGGCTGCAATACCAGATGCGCCTCATGACATATCTTTATTATCATCATTCTGTGAGAACAAATGCTATGGACACATTTCCTCCAACATACCGCTAATGACGACAACTGAAGTATTTACTCATCTCCGTAATCTAAAAAACAATAACTCATCAGGACTAGATGGAATTAGTAGTCGGATCCTTCGCCATGCTGCACCGGCGATCTGCGAGTCACTAACTTTTATATATAATCAATGTCTAACCAGAGGTCACTTCCCATCAGCCTTTAAAATCGCTAAAGTGTATCCTCATTTAAAAGCTGGTCCTCTAGACGATCGTCTCATGAGTAATTATAGACCAATTTCCATATTATCCTCATTATCCAAACCGCTAGAAAAGCACATCCACAAAACAACACTAGATCACTTAGTTCGCCATAAACTGATAGTTGACAGTCAGTCAGGATTTCGGCCAAAATATTCTTGCCATACGGCACTAACAAACATGATAGAAAACTGGCATCAAAATATTAACAACAATACTCTATGTGGAGCGGTGTTTATAGACTTTAGGAAAGCATTCGATATGATAGATCATACTATTCTAATTAAAAAACTAGAAACAATGAAAGTAAGTTTTAATATAGTGACATTAATAAAATCATTCTTATTAGACAGAAAGCAAGTAGTATCACACAATAAAGTTTTATCTCAAGCCATTACCATTAATATTGGAGTACCTCAGGGGTCTATTCTTGGCCCTCTATTATTTGCCATTTATATAAATGATCTTCCATTAAATCTGTCGTCGTCCTGCGATCTATTTGCTGATGACTGCACAGTATATACGAACGCTGTTGATCGTAATGTGCTAGAATTATCCTTGCAACAGGAAATAAATAGTGTAGTTAACTGGAGTCATGCAAACCGCATGCAAATTAACATTACTAAAACAAAGTCTATGTTAATAGGAACCAGGCAAAGACTTCACACTCTAAACTCGCAGAGAACTCTTCAGCTGCACATTGGCAGCACGCCTGTAGAAAGTGTCACCGAGCACAAGACACTGGGTGTTATCATAGATCAAAATCTAACTTTTAACTCACATGTTCATGCTCTAGTTAAACAAATAGCCAAAAAAGTATACCAACTTGCCAAAATTAAAAATTTCCTTGACGAAAACACAAGAAAGATATTCTATACTTCTCATATACAAACACATATTGATTACTGCTCCACAGTCTGGGATGGATGCTCCAAATCAATAACAAAACGCCTATATTCACTCCAGAAAAGGGCAGTGCGTTTAATTAATGGTGAAAAGCTTACCGACAATTCTAACCTATATAAACGTCTCCGGTTACTGCCACTCCACAAGCGCCTGCTTTTTAATAAGACCAAACTAATTCACAACATCCTATTTCAAAATGCTCCAAGCTACCTTTGGCCATTGTTTAAATATAACGCTAGACATAGCGAACGACTAAATATACTTCATGTCCCTAAACCTAGGATAGACTTATATAAAACAAGCTTAGCATACTCTGCCGCTCAGTTGTGGAACAATCTTCCACAAGAAATCAAAGACACCACCAATCATGATTCATACATTCGCAACCTGTTTGAACACTACCTTAGTACAGACTACATGCCCCCATAACAAATAACACAAAAAAGACAATAATGGTAACTTATCTCAAATGACAACTAGCCAAAAAACATTCCCTTATGTATGGCACGTTACACCCTCCTTAGGTATTTATAATGCCCATGTTAAACACTGCCTCAGTGAGTCATTTGTTATTGATTATTTTTCATGCGTTTTAATGTTCTTTTGTTGTCAAAAGTTGCTTCATAAGTGATGTTGAATGAAAGAATGTATGAGAGGAAATAGAGAAGAAGGGCAGAATGTCAGACGGGCCTGCGTGCCCAATTCTTAACCCTTTGAAAATAAAGACTTATTATTATTATTATTATTATCTGTCTGTCTGTCTGTCTGTCTGTCTGTCTGTCTGTCTGTCTGTCTGTCTGTCTGTCTGTCTGTCTGTCTGTCTCTCTGTCTGTCTGTCAACCAGTCCGCGCTATTAAATATTGGTAAATGTTACTGTAAAAAATGTGAAGACCATGTGTTGAAAGAGGAAGAGGACTATGGGAGAAAGGATGGATTGAATTTTATGCAACCGAGAGCAATCATCTACCTACTGGAATCGTCCGACACAAATTAAGGTCTGAGCAGATCGCAGACTTTAATCTACGTACACACTTACTGGGATAGTTTGCTCCAACTATTCAGACGAATTGCAGGCCATAAACATTACAGTATCAGCATAATGTCAATGGCAACAGTTTGTATTCCACAGTGATGAATTTTCAATTCCGCAAGCCCTCAGCGGTGACAAACAACTGTATTGAAACACACACACACACACACACACACACACACACACACACACACACACACACACACACACACACACTAAACGCATTGAATACCAACAGGAGAGTAATATTGCGGTGGAAACTGACATATTGTGGCATAACAAGAAACGTGAGAGCAAACACGTTGTCAAATTAGGGGACAACACACGTGCATACGAACCAATCTGCAAACTTCAATGAAAAGAGGACAAACATCTTGGTCGTTAAGAAGAAAGCCCACTACAGAGACACTGACAACTATTTTCATAGTGCAAAACAAGTAATCATGTTCCGTCTTGAACGGTAAACAGCAGAGTAGACAGTCTTTCAGGAAGACTCAAAGCGGTTCTGTCACCCATGTGTACGTGTGAACAAACTACACAGACAGCTGAACAGATCCTTAAAAATGGAAACATGATGAATAAATTGCGGTATCATTTCTGGTCACTCCATACGCACATTAACGCACAGCTATTTGGAAGCTTTCACGAACTCAATATAAAAAGCTAACTGAATACTTGTGTACACTTTATTAACCAGCAGATGAAGAAACAAGAAGGAAATGAAAAATAAGGTAAGAAATATATTCCTTCTACTTTCCTGTTAATGTACAAATTTTTTACCCCGTGCCTCTGTAATTCTCTGTCTTTACTAATATTACACATTGCACCCCTCTCGGGATTCTCCGTGGTGAAGTGGTCAAGCCATCTGACTCGGGCTCCGAAGGTTGTATGTTCGATTCCGGGCCGCGTCCTTCATTTCACGAGTGCATTTCTTCGGAGACTCCCGAAGATCGTAGCTGGAGCTACGGAGTTCGTGCTTTGTGCGACGCTTTCCGCCCTGCGGAAAGAAACTGAGCCATATGGGATAAAGACCCGGTGCAATGCAGCCGATTATAAGCTACTTCTTTCATTGCACCCACCCCATACGAATCCGGATACGCCTTTGTGTGTCATCTGAATTGGCGGATCTACCATTACTGTAAACATAAATTTGTTAGCGAGAAATCACTAGTTGTTCAGCAAAACATCAAAGGAATGTCGCCGCTTTCGATGATTTACGTTGTTTTTGGAAAAAATGTCATAACAATGCAACAGACAGTTTTCAAAATAATTGATCGTGAATGAAGGTATTCTTTGTGGGACATACTATAGGAATCGGTTTGGGGTCTTGAAGTCTGTACAAGAGGAAATGACACCTGATGAACTGGCAGTACAAGCTAGAGATATCTTGATAACTGCAGCCAAAGATATATTTCCGACCAAGAAAAAGCAACTTAAGCCATGGATTACATCAGACACGTTAGAATTAATAAAACAACGAAGGAAACTGAAACAGAAAGGAGGTGAATCCGATAACAGTAGGATGAAGTATAAATCTTTACTCGAGAAATAAGAAAGAACAGAAGAAAGGACAAAAGTCAATATATACAATATTGCTGTACCAGAATAGAGCAACATCATAAGACTGGAAGAGATTACGAAATGTTCAAAGAAATGAAGTTATTGACAAGAAATGTTCAACCTCAATTGAATGTTATCTGCGACAAGATGGGAAATACCTTAACAGAATCCAGACAAATTCTAGAAAGATGGCAGGAGTACTGCAGTGGAATGTATGATATGAGTGACAGTGAGGATATGAATGAGATACATGAGCCAATGACAGCAAAGACAAAACCTGAACTCTCATTAGATGAAACTCCATGGGCAATAAAGAACCTGAAGAATGGTAAATCACCAGGATGTGATGAGATACCAGCTGAGCTAATTAAAGCGGGAGGAGAAGAAAGCATACAAATCTATCACGCATTATGTAAAAAGATATGGAAATATTGCATATGGCCAAAGGACTGGAAGAGAACTATCTTCATTCCAATACCAAAAAAGGGCAACCTGAAATTATGCACCAATTATAGAACTGTTGCCCTAATCAGACATGCAAGTAAAATTCTACTAAAAATTATAATGGGAAGACTTCGTAAGAAAATGGAAGAAGAAATTAACGTAGTTCAAGCTGGATTTAGACAAGGAAGAGGAACAAGAGATCACATTCTCAATATGCGTTTAATAATAGAGAAGTGCAGAGAATTTAATGTAAACCTATTCTCTTGTTTTGTAGATTATTCAAAGGCATTTGACTGTGTACAATATCAGACACTTTGGGAAACAATGAGGAATATGGGCTTTCCAGCACATGTAACACAACTCATAAGACATATCTTTCTAGACCAACAAGCAGCGGATAGAATAGATGACGAGACATCAGAATGGTTTGACATCAAGCAAGGTGTCCGTCAGGGATGTGTGCTGTCCCCTAATTTGTTTAACCTGTACGCCGAAAATATAATGAGAAATGTAAGAGATATAAATAGGGAGCTATCAATCAATCAATCACGTGCCATGCCGGAAAGCGTGGGCGGTCATGACTCACCATTTCACTCGATCACCAGTGTCGTGGATCAGCTCAGTGTTCCTGTCTCGTCCATGCCATGTGGCCAAGCCATTCAGGTATTTTCCTCTCGGTCTTCCTCTTGGTCTGTTCCCCTCGATCTTGCCAGTTGTCACTAAGTTCTCCAATACATTTCTTCTCATAACATGTCCAAAATATTTTGAGTGTCTACGTCTAATTTCTCTAATCAGTCTACGATGTTCATTTGTCTCCTGTAGTACTTAGTCATTGGTTTTTCTGTCTGTTTGTATTGTCCTCAGAAACCACATTTCTGCAGCCATCAGATGCTTTTCAGCTTGACTGCTCATTTCCAAGTTTCACATCCATACAAAAGAACAGGCTCTATGTATCCCCTCAACACTCTTTTTCTCGTTTCAATTGACATTATTTTTATTGGTCAGAATGTTTTTCATCTTGCTAAAGACTACTTTCGCCATGGCGATTCTTGTTCTAATCTCTTCAAGGCATCTCCCATCAGATGTTATGACTGTTCCAAGATAATTGTACCGATTCACTTGTTGAAGAATATTTCCATTTACTTGTATATTACATTGTGACACTTCTTCCTTCCTAGTGACGACCATAACATGAGTCTTTTTACAATTTAATTCTAACCCCAGTTGCTCACTGTGTACAACAACCGCATCTACTAATTGTTGCAGGTCCTGCGCATTGTCTGCAATTAATACTGTATCATCTGCATATCTAATGTTATTGATGTTTCGTCCTCCAATGCTGATTCCATTTATATCCTCTTCATTTCTGAAAATATTTTCACTGTATAGTGAAAAAAGATCAGGAGACATCACACATCCCTGCCTTACACCTCTCTTAATTGGCTGATACTGTCCCACTTCATTATCAATCCTTATTGCAGCTTGTTGTTTCCAATATATGTTTTTTATAAGCCTAATGTCTTTCCCATCAATTTGTAGATCTGCAAGCATATTCACCATGCTGACATGTCTAACTCTATCAAAAGCCTTAGTATAGTCAATAAAGCAAAGATGTATATCCTTGTTTACTTCTATAGCACGTTCAATAACTGTTCGCATCATATACACAGCATTTACTGTACCCTTTCCTTCTACAAACCCGCATTGTTCTTCCCCTATTTCAGGTTAAATCTTCTTCCTCACTCTTTGCATGATAATTCTTAGCAAAATCTTTGTGATGTGACTCATTATACTAATTGTTCTATGTTGATCACATTCCAAGGTTCCTGATTTCTTTGGGATTGCAATAAATATAGAGTTACATAATTCAGGAGGTATATCTCCAGTATTATATAATGTGTTCAGCAGTCTGGTGGCTTGCTTTAGTCCAAATTCTTCTAAAGCTTTAATCATTTCTGTTGTGATGTTATCTGCACCGGGGGCCTTGCCAGCTTTCATATGCTTAAGAACATTTCGAACCTCCATATCCAAAATTGGCGGACCTTCATTATTAAATCTAATATCATACTGTTCATCCCTGTTATCATAATAAAGGTGTTTCACATAATCTGTCCATACCTGTAGAATTTGGTCTTTTTCTATTATGATTTTGCCATCTTCAGTTTTTAGACACCCTGTAGATGTACTTGTTCTTTTATTAGAAAGTTACTGAATTCTTTTGTGCACTAATTTGGTATTTTGACTGTTGTGTTGGTTTTCAATTTAAGCACTGTTCCTCAAGCCATGCTTCTATTGCCTCCTTACATAATGTTCTGACTTGTCTGTGAATTTCTTCATATTTGACAGAATTATTTTTGTTGAGTCTTCTTGTTTCCATGAGGTGTAAAATTTCTTCAGTCATCCATTTCTTACGACCCATCTTCTTTAATTTTGGAATAGTTGTTTTTGCAGCCAAACTGATCGAATTCTTAAACATATCCCATTGATCATCCACATCTTGGAATATGTTCTCTTGATCAGGCAATATATCAAATATGTTCTGTACTTCTATGTTGAATTTGTTTTGTATTTCCTTGCCATTACTCAGTGTACACAAATCATACTTAGTTCTTCCTGTTATATACTTGACTTTCTTTAACTTTATCCTCAATGTTCCTGCAAGTAATCTTTAGTAACTTTAACAATCAGCACTGCGGACTGTTTTTACTATTGTTAACTCATTTCTAAATCTTCTACTAATCCGAATGTAATCAGTCTTGTTTCTAATCCTGCTATCAGGACTCCTCCATGTCCATAATCTTCTAGGGTGTTGCTTAAACCAGGTGTTTCCTACAATCATTTCCTGTTTTTTTTGGTCACTCTACAAGTCTGTATGTTCTTTCAATTCTCTCTCCTAAACCATAGTTTCCTACTGTGTATCTATCCCCTTGATTTCCTACTTTTGCATTGAAGACCCCTATTATGATGTTTATTTCTGAATTTTTACATTTCTTTAAGGCAGACTCTATGTCATTATACAATTCTTCAACACTATCTTCACTGGATTCTTCTGTTGGGGCATATACTTGAATAATAATTATGCTAAAAGGTCTGCCACTTAATTTAACTAGTAGAACTCTGTCCGACACGGCCCAATATCCTTGAATAGATTTTGATGTTTTCCGGTCCAGAATAATTGCCACTCCCCTATGATGATCTTCACCTCCAGAATAAATAATCTTGAAATCTTCTCCTATCTTTATGCCTGCTCCTGTCCATCTCGTTTCGCACATGTTTAGAACTTATGTTCTACTACACCCAGGAACACTTAGTACTACAATTGATGATAGCCAGAGTGATTCCCAAAGCTGGAAGTGGAGAATCCTGGTTGCAGACAGTTCTTTTTTTTCCAGATCATCCAGGCCAGTAAAAGATTAGCATTACATGCCACTGCGAAAAATCTAAACTGTTAATATCTACCTTATCATGGGCACATCAAGTCTGTAATATTTAATGTATATGTATATGTCCTTACTTTATGACAGGAAATTGTAATTTTGAATGCAATTTACAAAATCCATATTTGTGTTTATTAAATCATAAAAACTAAGGTCATGTCATGTATGGATTGTATTTTACTTGTCATGGTCAAATTGTTTTAAATTACCCTAGATAGAATTAATTAGTTTGTAGAGGAGAGGCAAGGAACCACTTAAGGAATAAATTCGGTATAAAAGGGAGTACAACTTTTTCAGTATTTCCTAAAGGTATTCCTTGGTTCTCTAAAACTCTATTTCTGGTCTCAACAATTGAGTCAGTACAGCTAAATTAATTTAATGAGCAGGATCACATTGGGAAAAATGATTTTCCATCATTTATCTCTGTGGGGTTGAGCCATCAATCACATACGTATCCGACAAGTTGGGTTTTCGCACCTACAATATTAATTTTTTCCCTTTCAATTTCTTGTTTTATGTTCTCTAATGTTTCGTCGTTGTTTAACGTCCTAACGTTCCAAGTTGCTAATTTTAACGTCTCTGTCCTTGTCTTGCGATTATCAGTCTTTAAGCGAATCATGATATACTATTCACTTTTAAAGAGGTAGTTTGCCGTTGCTTTCCTCTATGGCAGTGACCTTACTGGTCGGAGACCGCAGCCATTGGCTCAAGAAGAGTTCGTCTGCCTGCCGTCGTGTAACTCGAGGCCATGCCCCACAAATATCTGTCGGCTGCCCTCAAAATTACATCCACCACCTACCTTCCGCGGCTTCTTTTGAAAACTTCCAATAAAAGGAACACAATATAACATCACATAATCCGCAGGGAAACACTATTCACAGGGAATCCATAGGAAATCACACGAAATCCAATGAAAAACACTAAATAGCGTCCCTCCGAAAAGTAACGCTTCATTTTGTCGCCATTGTACCGGAAGCTGGGAGCTATATGATGCTCTAAATATCGGTGGTCATGACATACCAGAGATTCGGTATGCTGATGATACAGTATTGCTATCTACAACACAGACTGGTATAGAAAACCTAATAACCTCAAATCAATTGAATAGTGAAAATCACAACTTATATCTTAACGTAGCAAAAGGAAAGTTAATGCATTCAGATAAAAACCACTATGGAGAAAGAAATATATATTAATGATGAAAAATTGGAGGTGGTGGACAATTTTGAATAATCTTGGGTCATTGATTATCAACTTCCCCGATGGTGTTTTTGAGTTTCTCAATAACCTGAGAGCTATGCCGGCGGTAGCTTAGCTACCAGCAGGGCCTCCCAAGCCGGACAGGTCAAGGGGTAGAGAATAGAGAAAGAGAAACACCATAGTCCTCAAGGTTGGGGGTTGAAGCAGGGGTCAACATCCCCACCTTTGTGAAAACCATTTTGTTACGAAACAGATACATACGCCTCGAATTCGGACTGACTTATTTGGACAACGACCTCGGAACGTTAAAGGACTTTTGAGATTTGGAACATGGAATGTACGGACACTATATCGAGCTGGAGCGGCCGAAGAACTAACCCGGGAGCTGGTTGAATATCAAATGGATATACCAGGAATTCAAGAAATAAGGTGGCCAGGAGAGGGTACTTTAGAGCAAAATGGAATGATTATAATATATGGAGGAAACACCCAAAATAAACATGAATTAGGAACAGGATTTGTCATAAAAAAGATTTATGGGGGAACGTTCTAAACTCTAAAGCTGTTAATGACAGGATTAGTAAATTACGAATAAAAGGTAAATGGAAAAATATAACGATGATTAATGTGCATGCATCTACTGAAGAGAAAGAAGATGATATTAAAGACGACTTTTATAATGATCTGGAAGATGTCATAGAAGAAACCCCCAATCAGGTCATCCTGATTGTGCTAGGAGACTTTAATGCAAAAATAGGTAGAGAGCAAACTCATAAAAAAGTTTCCGGTATGGAAAGCCTACATACAACTTCAAATGACAATGGATGGAGAGTCATCAACCTAGTAGAAGCCAAAGGACTGCAGATCATCAGTACCAGACTAATTGAAAGGATATACATAAACACACTTGGAAATCATGTGACAAGAGAACCTATAATCAAATAGATCAAATTGTAATTAACCAAAAAAAATGCATCAAACATACAACAAGTTAAAAGCTATAGAGGAGCTGAGTGCCACAGCGACCACTTCCTCGTTGGGGCAAAATTTTAAATAAAACTTCAGTGAGCTTTCTATGCTAAATTACATAGGTTACACCCAACATATAACAGAGAAACTACAAGAAATTACAGTTAAAGAGAAATTTGCAGATGAAATAAAATGTAAACTTGAAATTCTACAACACCCGTTGGAGGAAAGCGTTGACCACACTTGGATGAACATCAAGAATACAATTCAAACTACTGCAGAAGAATGTCTCGGTGTGTTAACCACGCATAGATAGAACAGATGGTTCAATCAAAAGTGTAAGGAAGCAGTCATTAGGAAAAAGAGTGCCAGACAGTTATGGCTAAATGACATCAGCAACATCCAAAATGAAGAGCAATATAGAACTGAATGTAAAGAGACTACAAAAATAGTTCGGCAGCAGAAGCGAGAATATATGTAAAATATAATCAAAGATATGGAAACCAATCACCAGAAAAACGAATCCTGAAAGTTTTTTTTTTTAAAGAACTGAAGTCAATGAAACGAGGGCACCAACACAACACATATGGTTTAAAAGACAAAAAGTGGGAATATGATAAATACCAATGATGAAAAGTGTAACACATGGAAAGAATACTTTGTTGAATTACTAAATTGCGAAGCTCCAAGTAACACTTTCCCACAAGAAGAGGTTCTAACGTGTGAACCACAAATTGAAGAATCTGTTTTTGAAGAAATCCTATATGTAATAAAGCGACTTAAAAACAATAAGGCAACTGGGGCTGATGGAATTGCTGCTGAATTTATAAAGGCAGGTGGCCATGCATTACATCTAAAGCTATACTACCCCATGACTGGAAAGAGTCACTGTTGATACCTATCTTTAAGAAAGGGGACAAGTTCAAATGTGGAATTTATAGAGGATATCACTACTGTCCACAAGCTATAAGATACTATCCGCGGTATTACTAAATAGACTAACACCATATTCAGAAGACATATTAGGTGACTACCAGGCGGGTTGTAGGCAAAAGAGATCAACAATAGATCAGATATTTATCTTACGACAAATAGCCGAGAAAAATTGGGAATACAAAAGAGATCTCCATAATATTTGTGTGGATTTTAAACAGTGTCCATAGGAATAGTCTATGGAATGCTATGCAGGAATTTGGAATACCAAGGAAGTTAATCAACATGACCAGACTATGCATGGAAGATACTTATACTATAGTTACATATAAAGGCAGGAAATCAGACCCTTTCCAAATAACATCTGGCTTGAAACAGGGTGATGCACTATCGCCGCTCCTTTTCAATCTGGCTCTAGAGAAAGTTGTAAGGAAGGTAAAGGAGGAATGTGCTAATGGAGGAACATCCAGACTGCTTGGTTATGCAGATGATATAGATAGTATAGAGGAAAATGAACAAAAGACATCATAAATATTCACTCACTTAAAGGAAAACTCTCAACAACTGGGGCTGGTTATCAACCAGATAATACAGAATATATGGTAATTTCAAGAAAAGGAACAGCTAAAAACTCTGGCCACATACAAATAGATAATATGACCATTAAAAGAACGGAAACATACAAATACCTGGGTACAATCTTCAACTGCTCCAACATCATAAGGGAAGAAATACAAACTAGAATCAACTCTGGAAATAAGATATACTATGCACTACAACATCTGTTAAAATCAAATTCGCTATCTCGTAACACCAAGATCACAATATACAAAACTCTGATCAGACCAGTTGTGTTGTATGGCTCTGAAACCTGGAGTACAACTAAAGGAGGCGAAGCCTTGTAACAAACCTTTGAGAACAAAGTCTTAAGACGCATGTTTGGACCCATTAGGGATACACAAAGTGGAGAGTGGAAAAGAAGAAGCAACAAAGACATTTATGATCTGTTTAAGTCCCCGCTAATCACTGGTATCATGAAGGCTAATAGACTACAATGGCTGGGGCATATAGAAATAATGGAAGATAATAGGGAAACAAAACTCGCTTACACTCAGGAAATAAATGACCGTAGACCCCGAGGTAGACCGAGAAGACGGTGGAGAGATACTATACATACATACCTACAAGCACTTGGAATCAGCGACTGGCAAGAGAAGGTCAACTAGAGAGACGAATGGAGACGGCTTGTATCTGCAGCAAAGAACCTCAATGGCTCGGAATGCTGAAGAAGAAGACGAATTTATTATCAACAACGGTGACACAATGAAAGAAATTAAACGACGACTATCAATTGCTCTTCATAGACTAAAACAACTGAACAAATTATGGAATGGGAAAGACAGAACTACAACAATTAGATTTTTTTAGAGCATGCATCTTTCCCATTGCAACATACACTTACTAAACAATCTGAAAAGCGCATAAATGCCTTTGAATATAACTGTTATAGGACGAGTTCTAAGAATATCTTGGGTAAAGAAAAGAACAAATGCATCCATACTTCAAGAGCTGAATATTGAAGAAGATTGGCTATTAAAGACGATAAAACAAAGAAAAATTAAATATTTTGGTCACTTGAAACGTCATAAAAGTTTGGAGAGAACAATAATGGAGGGGTATATGCCTGGGAATAGAGGCAGAGGAAGGCCAAAGAGAAGAAGGGTGCAGGATGTGGCGGATGATCTCCGAATGGGTGTATCGGACGCGGAGCATATTGCTTGTGATCGAGAAGTTTTCCGGAAGTTTGTTAAGGGAGCGAGGTTCTGCAAAGGACATGCTACTAAATGACTGAATGGCTATAAAAGAATTATACAATACACTTTTCTACCAAATCTATGCTATCAATGGTCAAAATGCATGTGTGTGTGGGTGAGATTGAGTGGGTTGGGGTATGTGTGAGTGAGTGGAAAGATGTGTGTGGGTGAGTGAGGGATGTGTGTGTGTGGGTGGGTGCGAGATGTCTGGGTTGGTGCAGGGATCTGTGAGTGGGTGGAGGGATGAGTGGGGGATGTGTTTGGTGAGTGGGAGTTGTGTGGTCGGTGGGGGATGTGTGGGTATGGGTGGGTGATGTGTAAGTAGGTGAGGGGTGTGTGTGTGTGGGTTGGTGCGGGATGTGTGTGTGGGAGGGGGGATTGTCATATAAC
Source organism: Cepaea nemoralis (assembly GCA_014155875.1). Taxonomy (NCBI): domain Eukaryota; kingdom Metazoa; phylum Mollusca; class Gastropoda; order Stylommatophora; family Helicidae; genus Cepaea; species Cepaea nemoralis. The sequence continues at coordinate 302,325 of JACEFZ010013014.1, forward strand.
ATAAAAATATGCATTGTTTATGCTTACAACATTTATTTGACAATTTTTTTCCCTATGTGAATGTATCATGCACTGTTGATGAACGAAAGATGAGTGATTGGAAGGACCGAATGTAAGACGGGCCTACGCGCCCAATGTGTTACCCTTTGAAAATAAAGATCAATTCACTTCAATTCACAATTGAATTCAATGCCAAACCTGGGTAGTGACAGGAAAAAAAAAATTACAACAAAAATGAGATTCCTGAGAAGAATACTCAATGTATCAAGAAAATAGAAAAATCAGAAATGTATAAATCAAGGCTGAAGTGGGGGTTATTGCCGATAGATTTAATTAGAAAGCAGCAAGTTAAATGGTTCGCCATATAACTAAACTACAACCTGCAGCATATCACAACAAGACAAAATGGAAGCAGAAGAAGTGGCCGACCATGTAAATGATGGGCAGAAGGAATAATGAATATATTAACTTCGATATATGAAGCCAATGATCGGGCACTCTCCCGTTGTTTATGCTTCACCTCAACACCGCAAGATACAAGGAAAACAAGATGAGTTGAGATGATGAGATGAATGAGGAAACGACCCGAGTAGAACATGTACAATGTAATCCAACACCAACTTGATCTGAGAGTTTCCGGTGAAGTTGTATTGCTTCAGATAGATGTTGCCGTCATCGCCTTGTCTGACAGTCATATAGATGGCTCGCTCCATCACGCCGGATAAGATCTCCTTCCCGTATACGACTGGCAGCTGAGAAGAGAGTGATTATACCATTTGTATACACAGGTATGGGGATAGAGAAAAAAATAAAGAAAGAGAGAGAGAGTTAGAGAGAGAGAGAGAGAGAGAGAGAGAGAGAGTGAGAGAGAGAGAGAGAGAGAGAGAGAGAGAGAGAGAGAGAGAGAGAGAGAGAGAGAGAGAGAGTGAGAGAGCGAGAGAGAACGAACGAATGAACAAATTTTATTTTAAACGGATCACAAATTGGGCACGAGGGCGAGTCTTACATTCGGCCCTTAAAATCACTCATCTTTTGTGCATCATTGTACATTTTACATTCACATAGGGAAAACAAAACAATAGGGAAAAAAAACAATGTCAACTAAATATTGTAAATATAAACAGCGCCATGTTATGAGATAAGCAAGCAAGCACACAGGCACACGTACACAAGAACATACATAAACACATACACACCAACCCTCACACAGCCTTACATGATTTAACCAAACTCCCACAGTTATGCACCCACTCGATAACACACAAGTAGCATACTTCATTACATATTCACACATCACTCACAATCACAATCATTAAATTATTCATATGAGGGCTTGCGGTATTGAATGTTCATCACTGTGGAATACAAACTGTTGTCATTGCCACATTGTATTGTTTGTACCGATGCTGTCATGTTAAGGGCCTGCAATTCTTCTGAATAGTTGGAGCAAAATATCCCAGTAGGTGTGCGTGTGGATTAATGCTGCGATCTGCCCAGACCTTAATCTGTGCCCGACGATTCCAGTAGGTTGATTACTGCTTTCGGTTGCATAAATTTCAATCCATCCTTTCTCCAATAGTCATCTCCATCTTTTAACAGATGGTCCCACATTTTGTCCAGTAGCTTTTATCAATATTTAATAGCGCAGACAGGGTTAGTATCTTGACGTCAGACAATTTGAATGTAGTATTGTCAGCTGTCCACCTGTACTTTAATTTTAGCCCACACAAGTTCTATAGGGTTTGAATGAGAATGGTATGGTGTAGATCTGCAACACCTATGGCCATGCTCTTCTACCAACTTGCCGATTGGATATTTCTTGCTTTGTTTGCGCTTGTTTTACAAAAGACAACACTTCTAGCTTGAAATACGTTTCTGGAAATGGAATGTTTTCCCTTCGGAAGCATATTTTTATTGCTCTCTTTGTGCTCGATGCCGTAAGTATGTTGTCTTCTTTGACAACAACATTGTGATGCGGATGCAGTGTCCATAATTAGACAAGATGGTCTATCTACGGATGGAAGCACTGTATTCTCGAGCCAATCTCTAAACACAATACCATTCATTTCAATATATCAATCCCTTTTGTCTGTACGTTTTGATACGAACACAAGTTCGGCATTCTGTAGTAAGCCATTATGAGTACTACCAGCATGGACCATGACCAAACGCTGTCCTATACTACTGGGCACATATCGCTTTATCTTTGCATCCACTGATTGACATTCCTGGTCTCTTGTGTGGTGCACATTGATCCACTTCTCATACAAATACACTATGTCATAATTTGCTTTGCGCATTTCCCTTATTTTATGTAGGTACCTACTTCACATGGCTCATAAATGCGGATTCTCGCAAAGGATATTTCTACCTCCCTTGTACTTTCTTAAAGTGACGCCTAATGTCCTTATAATTTTCAACAAAGTTGTTTTGGATAGCTCTATGTCATTGTTATTTCTCAACCAAACTCTCAGTTTTCTTATCGTCACTGTTTCTTTGGCATCCAGCATTTTTTATAATAGCCCGCTTTATGACATCCTTGTCAAAACTGTCTACAATTGAATTTCTATCTACCGTTTTCTTATTGCGTGGTGGTTTCATTCCAGATTCTTGCACCAATCGACGAAATAACCATTTACTCAAACCCAATGCATGTACTGTTCTTTCTCGAGATTTGTAATAGTATTAAACAGTTTCGTGCGATCATGGCTGCACCTTACTCTAGCTACCACCCTAAATGATACATCAAATGCTCATAGTACACTCCCATATTCCCCACACATAAATACAAACAACTTTCTATCTTGTGTACCAATGCATGAACTAATACATCACATAATAATAATAATAATACATCATAGAAAAGCATTATACTTATGTACCCACAGGTCTCTTACTACTTCACGACCCCACAATACTATTTGTGTACCGACCCTATATCAGGTGGTTCTGTTCTTGCATTAGCCCACCTCTGATTCCTGTCGATGCTGTGTCTACCTTTCATGTACCCATGACTCATGGTACCTCTACAGTTACAACATCTGTTTGATATCCCTAGCCCTGGGTCAGTAATGTCGCGAACACTCTTTTGACCTGACTCAACTTTCCTATCTGCATATTGCACCGTTACACTTGAGTCTCTGTTTAGTCTGAACTCATTATTCAATCTTGGCCCATATATCTGGCACCTTTCTTTCTGCTGCATACGCCTTATGCCTATGTGCCGTGAACATGCACTATCCTGAGCTGTTCTAGTATATCGGTCTCTGTGTGCTAAAGGTACTGCTCCTTGCCCACGTGCAGTTCCACTATCTGAAAAGCGGCGAGTGAGAACACTGTTCTTCCTCTCTTCCCCTCTTGTCCCTGGGAGCCACTAGCACTATATTTGGGATCCATTCTCATCTGCTCAGCTGTCCTATCCTTTTCCTGAATTCCTGTGTCTACTTCAAGTGCCTCTTCTACCTCAGCTATACTCTCTAATTTAGGTTCTCTTGTGGTAACTACCTCATTACTGCTTACACCATATTTTTGGTCCCAATAAACTACTTCCTCTTCTGTACAATCTTTAACTCCTATAACATTTCCTATGATCAAATCAGCCACTGGTGAATCCAAGACACACGCTGTCACTCTTCCAGTGATATATGGTGTTTTAACTGTTATTATGGCTAATGGGTAGAACTCTACTGTGGCGTTGAATGTTATGCATCTAATCTTTTTCCCTGTATAATTCTAGGGATCTGTCATCAACCGATGTCACAGGCATTCCGGGATAACTTCTCTCGCACCACACAAAAAGACTTGTTAGTCGTACGAGAGGAATTGATTACACATTTTATTGCCACTGGCTCTTTGCATCACATCAATGTACAACAAACAGTCGCTAACAAATCACACAAGAATAAATGCACAGAATTGCCTATCACTAGTCGTTTCCTAACCTACTGCTAATCTATCTACTCGCTAACGAAATAAGCATCGACGCTAAGCGATGCGTTCACTACGAAGCCTGTGTCCCGTCTGATCATTCCTCCCGTGCTGTTTACACAGTACGCGGAAGGACTTGGGGCGCACTACGGCTTTTGCGTGCGGCATCATTCAGCACGCTAGAGTAGTGGCCTCTCTTGAGTTTCAGTTTAGTTCTCCGTGTCTATCACGTTGGCGTGATTATGCCGTGACCAGAGTGCTTACTCTCTGGTTGACACCTCCATGTCCCATGAGAGAACTATTTAATAGTTCCCCTTCTTATTTATTCCCTACACCTACCCTGCCCTCATGTAGGGGCACTGGGTTACCTCTATTCTACTTGAGGTAGACCACTCTTTCAGGGTGGTCTTCATTCCTATATAACTGAGTCTTTGACACACACCCTCCCCTCCTGTGTTGCGTTACAAACTTTGACTCATGGTTGTGACGCAAGAGGTTTCTAAAAATTAGTGTATCTAATTTTTGTCAAAGACTCCTGATAACTTGGTTCTGGGTACCTCAATAGACTTCTACTGACTATTGTCACAGTGTCGTATCACTTTACTTGGCTACTGGTGATCGCCACAAACTTGTCTGGTTGGCGTGAGCCCTCTTCTCAATCGCAATATTATATTAATTAGAGGTTTGTCTGAACCGGACCATTGTCTTATAAGACCTGCCCTCAAATAGTAAATTAACTCACTACCCATACAAAGTTGACTTTTTTAGGGTCAACACATGAATTGCTTCATGTCCCCCATATAATATTAAACAACCCTTGCACAAGCTGTATGCGACAGGCTTTACCCATCTCGCTTCCGCGCGTAAAGTTATCTTCCACTGTTAAGTTAGTGTTTCGTTGTCTATTGTGTCCCCTGACCCGGAGTTATATCCCTTTTTTCTAAAAATGTATGTACTTTATATGTGTGTTTTCCTGGTTGTTTGCGTGTTTGAATCTACCTAATAATATAATTTAACTTCTAACATGTGTGTCTGTCTATCCATATGTATGTAAGTTAGTTTTCAAGTGCCATAATTCGGTTAAATGTCGCCACAAATAAGTGTATAACACTAATTCGTGACTACGTTTCCGTCTTATGAGACTTAAAATACTTTCTCTAAAGTTTACTCTAAACTACACACAATACATTTGAGACAGCACATTTCAACATTGAAAGCAAACGCTTGACGCAGACAAATAATAAAAAGTCGCGTTGAGCGGCAGAAAAAATCCGCTGGCTGCCTTCACTCTCCATTGTATATTTACCATTTTCTCTCACTTTCACACTTCTGTCACACATCTTTTATTCTCACAATTATTTAAAAACCTTGAAGTGACACTGTACAAGTTTGGCTCAGTTTGAAAAGAGTTGAACTTAATGACTGTGCGTAACTTACTGCACGAGTCATGTATTTACAAAATATTTACATGGATGAAATAGGGTTGATAGTTTGTACCGTGATATTATTAAACACTATATTCTATTGAACTACTAATATTAATTCTCTAATTATCTCTATTCTAATTTGTTGTACAAAATTAACCTAATTTACGGGAAGTAATCTAACTATCTACAAAAATGAAAAGGATGTGAGATGAGTTATGTATCTTTATTAAATGGGTAATGTGAAAAAACAATTCTAAATAAAGTTTTTAATGTTTAAATGAAAAAATATAATGGATATTTTTAATCTACATGGTCTAAATGATGTATGTTCATGTGTATAATCCTTTTATCCTATAAAGTATAACCTAATTTTAGTCCTAAATGATGAGGTTGTTAAAGTGTTCATAAAGATGGGATGAAATAAAATGAAATTAAATGACTACATGGTGTTGTTCCTATCTTAAGCTTTTTATACTAATCTTTAATTCGCTGTTATTAAGTTTAAAGTACTATCCTAATCTACTTTTATGCTAAGTAAGTGGGTAAATTAATGATTTATCTAAACTACAAAAAAAAATCTATTATATTCGCTAAATCTAATCTAACTCTATATTAAAGTAACTAACCTAACTATAATTTACCAGTATCTTAAAACCGTTATATTACATATCACAATAAATATATATATATATACATAGTATTTATTTACCTCAGGTTAGTGGTTGCCATAACGTATAGAAATTGCTTTCGTTGGCATAGTTTATATATACATAATTATCCTGGGTATGCTAACTACACTACACAGTCATACTTGTGTCTTATGGGTATTGTTCCACTCGTCGAGTCCGCTGGTGTCGTAGCCAAGTATCTTCGTGTCTGTTATTTTACAATGTTCTGACACTGTTCTTATGTGATTACCACAGGTGATTCACCGGAATACAAATGGAGCATAGTAAGTAACGAGCTGTCTATGTACACACGGTGATTTCCTTGTTCTTGGCGCACAGTTCTTATTCTGCTGTCTACGGACACATGGTAGTTCACTGTTCTTAGCACACAGTCCTGATTCTGATGTCTATGTATTCATAGTATATTCTACACAGGATATTTTAAGTGTACTAAATTAACATTTCTTACACTACCTATTCATGTGGGATATCAGGTATTTCTACCTCAGATGGTCGACTAAGGGTATCAGCAAGAATGTTGTCCCTACCCTTAATATGCTCTATACTAAAAGTATAATTCTGTAATAATAATGACCATCTGTAGATGCGGTCATTGCGATGTACCCCAATTTGTATGACCGTGATTGGGGAGTTGTCAGTCTGGACTACGAAGTGATTACCCGCCAGAAATCGATGCAACTTCCTCTCCGAATAGATGACGCTTAGGGCTTCCAACTCTGATATGGAATATCTGGACTCAGCCGGTGTGATCTTGTGGCTCACGTAGCAAATTGGATGGAAGATGCCATCATAAAAGTGGCCTAGTACTGCAGCGATGGAAATCCTGCTGGCATCTGTCCTAAGATAATAAACGAGCCTAGGATTAGGCAAATGGAGGATTGGTACATTACTAAATAGGCTTTTCAATTTTGACAATGCAGAAACTAATAATGCATCTTTAACATCTAATTTTACTGATGCTTTTAAAACATTTGAAAATACACTTGTAATTTCAGCTAAGTTAGGTATGAACTTGCTATAATAATTTACTAAACCCAAAAGGCTCCTGACCTGCTTCTTTGTTGTAGGCATGGTCAGGTTCATAATTTTTGTAATAATTCTATTGTCAGTTTTCAGTTGTCCTTGTGAAATGACATGACCCAAAAAATCAATTTCTTGTAGGCCCAATTCGACTTTGCTCGGTTTGACAGTGAGACCGAAGAGTCGCAACCTATCGAAGACATGTCTGAGTTTCAGTAAGTGTGTTGTCCAGTCCTCTGTATGGACACACATATCATCTATATATGTCACCGTATTCGTCACTTCATGTAGTAAATCTCTAGTTAAGCATACGAAAGTGGCAGGAGCATTACGAAGTCCGAAAGGAAGAAATCGCCACTCGTAAAGACCTAGAGGTGTTGAGAATGCAGTAAGATGGATAGATTGAGTCTGCATAGGAACCTGCCAATATCCCTTAGTAAGGTCTAATTTAGAGAAGATTTTGGAGGTTGACATATCCAGAATAAGATCTTCGCAGGAAGGAATTGGTTCTGCGTCGATCTTAGTGACATTGTTGAGTTTCCTATAGTGCACACAAAGACGAATGGTGGAGTCTTTTTTCTTGACCAGGACGATTGGAAAGGAGTACTCAGATGTAGATTTTTGAATGATTCCACTAGCTTCTAAATTAAGAATTTCCTTATTTAGACTTTCTCTATAGCTAAGTGGGATAGAGTACGGCCTGCATTTGATAGGCTTCGAGTCCGAAAGAAGGATGGAGTGCTCGATCCTGTCCGTCCTACCTGGAATGTCGGAAAATATGTCCTTATATTCAGTCACTAATTCTATTATCTGTCGTCGTTGTTCTTCTGTTAGTCTCGTTTCTATTCGTATGCAATCTAATGTCGCAGTCTTGTCTACAATTGGAACAGGTAGTTCCATCCCGTCGTCGTCTACCTGATTCAGTACGGTTGTGGTGCTAAGTGCGTTTTCTGTAAACTCACTAAGTGTATGTATCTCGACGGCTTTGCCAGTCTCGCTAACTAGTGTAGTTGCGTTGTGTACGTCTGTCGTCTCATCCATAGATGTGGGTGCATTGTGTTCGTCTGTCTCTACTTCTGTCTCTTGTCGTGAAAATTAGGGTTTCAACATGTTGATATGAAATATCTTTAAGTGTCCGTTTATCGATATTTCATAATCGACATCCGAAATTTTTCGTACCACTTTGAATGGCCCTTGCCATGAGGTCAATAATGGATTCCGTTTGTCTGGAAGTAAAAGCAGTATGTCTTGATCTGGTTCAAGATTAATATTTCTCGCACCTTTGTTGGGGCTGTGATGTTTGAGGATATCTGCACTGTTCACTGGAGTTAGTCCATTTTCCTCCTCCCAGGCGGATATTTCTTCATCTGTGCAGTGCCTTAGCTGGGGTAGACACCCAAGAATTAAATCAGTACAAGGGTTGTCTAGTATTGCACATGTAAAGGTACCAGAAAGGAACGGGGTGTTTATACGGGCTCTTGCCAGAGGATAGGTTTCTATATTACCAGAAAAAGTACGGCATTTTACAGAGTCACCAGTATAATCCTTTGGATTAACAAGTTCCTTTTTAACACCAATAATAGAGCTCCCACTGTCAAGCAAACATCGGCATGGCTTCTCATTGACCATTGCAGAGTGAAACAATAGATTGCCTCTGGAGGCTACAGCTGCATTTGCATTCTCCTAGGAGGATGTTACAATATGTCCACATGTAAGTTTGCCGTCTGCATGAAATTGGTGACATTGCTCACAACTGTCAAAGCTTAATATATCGTTTACACAACAAACATCTTCAGATTGATTAAAAGGTAATTAATTTTCGACCTCACACTCAATCTCACTACCACTATCAGAAGATGTATCAATCAAAATTGCATTGTTGGCCTTCATTCTTTGGCGGCCTAGGCACTTATTGGAATAGTGCCCGTAGCTTGAACAGAAGAAGCATTTGACTGCACGCCTGTATGCAGTTCTTTTGTTTTGTTGTTTCTTAATGACCATCTCAAGATGTGTCGGATAGTTTGGTGATTTATCACACATAGCATAAGTATCATGAAAAAGTTGGCAATAGACACATTTCGACAATTTTTTTCTTTCTTGTCGACTCTATGAAATGGTTTTTTATTGCTCTGATAGCTTTTAGGTTGGTCCTTAACAAAAGAGACTATTTCAGAGTCGTTATTTGATGTCTTAAAAATATCTCTATTTGAGGAAAAATATGCCGAGCCTTTCTTCTCAAATTGTTCTATGGTCTCGATGTCTGACTGCTGAAGGAATTTAGCAAAAGGAGATGGTATTGTGGATATGACTTTATCCATGGCTATTAAATTTTTAAGTTTTTCAAAATCCTTTCCTATGTTTGCTGCACTAAGCCATCTATTTAGTACGCTTTGGACATTTGAGACATAATCGATAAAGGTCTCGCTTGGCTTTGGTTTTAAATTGGAAAACTGTACTTGATACCCAGGGGCATCAAGTAAGAAATGTTGCATTATCCTATCGTGGATGTACTGATAGTTAGATCTAAGATCAGTTGGTATTGATTCTATCACTTTAAGGGGCTCCCACTGAGGTTCTTCATGTAGATCATGGCCCACATATCGATTGGTTCTTGGTGGTATTTCAGCTGATACTCGACATTTTCTGTCCAGGCTGATATGGAATCTTCTTTACAGAATGGCTTAATATGTTTTTGTACTTCTTAAATTTATTTTCTTCTTGTTGACTTTTTAGTTTTGTAGCGGAGATCTCTAAGTGTGAATCTACATCCATACCTTTCATCTTTAACTGTGTCTCTGATTCAACTTGTATTTGTTTTTCTTTTACTCTTGCCATTTCATCTATCTCTCTTTGTTTTATTTCTAATTCCTTCTGTTTGATTTCCTTATCTTGATCTAATTGTTTTTGTTTAATCTCCTTATCTTGTTCTAATTGTTTTTGTTTCATCTCTTTATCTTGTTCTAATTGTCTTTGTTTAATCTCTTTATCATGTTCTCTTTCTCGTGTACGTTCATCTCTCTCAGCATCTTTTGCTTCCTTAAAATTTTTATCAGCATATTGCTCTAAGTCCTTTCCTGTGTATTCTAATTCCTTGCCTGCTTTTATGAAATCAGCTAAAGTTGCCATGTTGTTGGGTAATTAGATAGAGTTGATAGGCACTCAAATATTTACTCACTTATTTATAATAGATATGTTAGGTTTTTAAATCCCTGAGTACAAAAATTATACTCTTAGATTATAACCTGAAAAACAGATCACAAAAACTATGCTAATACATCACACGCTGAAAAAAGAGATGCATTATTAATCATATTGCATGCAAAATCATTTGGGTATACTCGTCTTAACATTTCAGATCAATCATGTACAATCGTTTGGCACCTCAAGTCCAATCGTCTGGCAATACCACATACAGCTTGCGTTATGCTTATGACCAGCTGTTGTTCTCCCTGGTTATCAAGAGCATCAACAATTAACCACTTGTAAACGATATATAATTTTAGACAATTTTGTACAATCACATGCCACAGGACAATACAATGTGGTTTAATTAATAATAAATGTCACTGTCCTGTCTTCATTCTAACGTCTTCTGTCTTCCCTAACTCTAGCTGTCTAATTTATGGAAGTGTTGTGCAGACTGCGTCTCATTTGCATAGCAAAAGTAGTGCCTTCGCGACGGTAAGAAATAGAAAAAAATATACAAATATTTAAAAAAAATGCTTTGAAATAAATATAAAGGTAATAATAATGTTCAAATAAATAAATATATTCAATAAATAACTAATATAAACAAATAATATTTGATATAAGCCAACGATTCAGGCGAGCAGCCGCTTTGCGATTTGTAAACAATCAGTCGCTGATTGCAAATGGCGTAACGCAGCTGTTTGTCAGTCGCGATACGTCACCGGCGCAGCGCTATTTTTAGATTGGAAAAATCGATATTGTTGTCGGCTCATTTTTGTGTATCGCTCCGCCGTGAATCATATTTGACAAATAGTAGTAAATAAATAAGTAATTGTAGAAATAAATGATACAAAACTATAATAATAATACTTACAAATCAGAAGAAAACATGTTCTTAAGCACAAAACAATTCATTAAGCATAAATAAACATAACTTGGTCACGATGGGCACAGCTCGCACTTTGTTCTGTCTGCACACGCCATTATCACTAACATAAATTAAACCCTGTGATTATCTAACTGTAATATTATTTTAGAGCCGTGAGTGAGTGTTTTAGCTTGAACAATTGTCCAAGCTACACTTCTGACACCATTTTATCCTAGCCTGTCATCAACCGATGTCACAGGCATTCCGGGATAACTTCTCTCGCACCACACAAAAAGACTTGTTAGTCGTACGAGAGGAAGTGATTACACATATTATTGCCACTGGCTCTTTGCATCACATCAATGTACAACAAACAGTCGCTAACAAATCACACAAGAATAAATGCACAGAATTGCCTATCACTAGTCGTTTCCTAACCTACTGCTAATCTATCTACTCGGCTAACGAAATAAGCATCGACGCTAAGCGATGCGTTCACTACGAAGTCTGTGTCCCGTCTGATCATTCCTCCCGTGCTGTTTACACAGTACGCGGAAGGACTTGGGGCGCACTACGGCTTTTGCGTGCGGCATCATTCAGCACGCTAGAGTAGTGGCCTCTCTTGAGTTTCAGTTTAGTTATCCGTGTCTATCACGTTGGCGTGATTATGCCGTGACCAGAGTGCTTACTCTCTGGTTGACACCTCCGTGTGCCATTAGAGAACTATTTAATAGTTCCCCTTCTTATTTATTCCCTACACCTACCCTGCCCTCATGTAGGGGCACTGGGTTACCTCTATTCTACTTGAGGTAGACCACTCTTTCAGGGCGGTCTTCATTCCTATATAACTGAGTCTTTGACAGATCTATTAAACTATTCCTCACTCCGATAGACGTACATCCGGAATCCCTAATTGTTAACGCTGGTCTATCATTGACGAATCCCTGATGCAGCTTCAGACTTCCTCCTTCATGGACTGCTGATCCTGCTTTTACTGTATGACCGCACGCTAATACCGGCTGACCCTCTTTTTCAAACAGAGGTTTGCATCCACTACAGTTTTCATTATTAATGGTCTCTATCATTTGCGCTGCATTAGAGTGCTCTGTTGTTCCCATCGTACACTCATAACTAACGTGCTCTGTCCCTCCACATTTGAAGCAAATAATGTCCTTCTTCCTATTATTTGTTGGCCCACTGGCTGGTTGCACGTCACACTCCGCTGCCTTGTGTCTCCAGCTTCCACAATTCCAACATCCGGCATAATTTGGACGTCTCTGGAAGTTCCCTCTTCTATATGGGTACCGTCCTACTCTACCAACATTGTTTCCTCGGAAACCATTATCTTGAAGTTCTTGCTGCTCACCTTTATGTGCTGAATCCACACTTTTCGCCCTTGGTCTGATGACTGGATTCTGGTCCTGTTTAGTGTACGCTGCACAGACTATTTCCTCACTCATTAATTCCTAAATAGATATGTTAGGATGTGCAGTCATGTAGTTTTGCCCTAACTGAGACATTGTGTCTATGTCCTTTGGCTTACGCTCCTCAAAGAACGCCACTAAATTAGAATTGCATGCAGATACTACCTTGTCTCTTAACATTAAATCTACTAATTTATTAAAATCTTTCCCTACTTCTGCGAGCTCCATCCATTTGTTAAATATATTCTTTACAGTGTTAACAAAGTCTGTGAAATCTTGATTTGTCTCTGGCACTAACTGTCTAAACTTTGTTCTATATCCATGGTCAGTTAGTTGAAACTTTGTCAGCAAACGTTGACGTAAGAGAGTGTAGTTGTTTCTTTCTTCTACAGGTAAATTGAACATTGTATCTAGAGCCTTACCCGTAAGAAACTCGCCAAGTCGCATCGCATACTCTTTCTCTGGAATACCTAACGCTTTGACTGATGCCTCGAACCTGGACAAATAATTTTCAAGTTGGTCCCGGTCTGTAAAATATGGCAGTTTTAATCTCTGTGACGACTGCGACGGTCTTCTGCTTTCCTCACTTTGACCCTTCGAAGATAGTTCTAGTTTTCTTAACTCGATTTCAGTTTGCATCTGACACTTTATCTTCTCTTTCTCGATTTCCACCGCATTTGTGTTTTTTAACTTTTCAAGTTCCATTTGTGTCTCTCTCTCTTCCTGTAGACGTTTGTTTTCCATTTCAGCTAGTTTTACTTGCGTCTCTTTCTCTTCCTGTAGACGCTTTGCCTCGCGTTCATTCTGCCTCTCCTCTCTTTCCGTGTGTTTTTGTTCTTTTGCTTCTGCATACTCCTGTAACTCTTTACCTTTCAGGCCTATTCGTTCACCTGCTTCAATGTAGTCCATTAAAGTAGGCATCTTGTACTTGTGGACACGTTGCTGTCTGTCAGCCAACTATAAATGTGACGACTCTGCTGTTAGTATTTGTGTCAATTCCCTAAGTACACCACAACTCCCTGTGTACGTAAATTCGTAAATTCGTAGTGCTAAAATATCACGCTGTACTCACCCAGTCACTCTATAAGCACTAGATAGTGAGGGGAAATATCACCTATGCTCCCTGGCATATATCTATAACACATAGTTGTATAACATTTCTGGAAATATTGTTAAACATACATATAAATACATATACAAACGAATGGATGATAACAATAAGTGTTTTCTATAAAAACGTTAGACTCACAAGCCAAGTACACGGAGACGGTGATCACAAAGAAATTAACTACAGTAACAACCACAAGCTTGTGTGAAACGACCACAGTGCGCGTAATCATATATATATATATATATATATATATATATATATATATATATATATATATATATATATATATATATATATATATATATATATATATATATATAACTGACACAGACCCCTAGACAGCAGAAAAGGACGAAAGATCACAATAATAACATATATCCGAACACAACAAATATCAAATGTAAATATAATGAAAAGAAAGAAGAGAAGAAAAAAAAATAGATATCTTCAAAATATACACAGCTGTGACGTCAGACAACACGTCTACAGATATTAGTTCGGACTCCAATGCCACTGCACGACACGTTAACTCATTAACGTTTTCCTTACAAAACATATCTTAAGCACCAGAAAATATCCACGTTTTGCAAAGTCTATCCTGATGTAGATAGAGATCGCAACCAGTGCCTATCAACAACTACATGTAAAACATATACATATATATATAAGTCCACAAACGATAACGACAGTTAAGACCATGAGAGCAACAGAATGTCCAACTGGTTGGCCGATAAATCTGTACTTATAATCCGTCGCCCAAAAGTTCTTATTTTGTTCGTGTTAATAGTTATTCGCAATCCGCTGGAAATGTCTTACGACACTAGATTTCAAACCGACTTCTTGTTTTGTTGAGTGGTTACTGAATTCACGTGGTGATCACAAGTTCCAACTGTCGACAAAAGTTGAAGATGATAGTGATATCCAAACTGTTCTGTCTCGACACAGTCCGTAACGTTATTGTACTTTCTCTGTACGTGGTGGCACCACAGTAATAATCCAAAGTGTTCTTTCGATATGTTGTTACTTTCGTTGTGGAGATGGTGTTTTGCTGTATCATAAATTTCCGTTACCCGACAAGATTCACCAAAATGAAAAGGAGAATAGCAGCCAATGTTCAGCGCTTTAAATTTGGGTATATAAATCCCTATTGGCAAAGAAATACAACCATGGTTGCGATGATGATACGTTAAAACTGTTTGCTCATAACAGAATAATGATGACAATAGTAGAACAGTTCAACAAAGGCGAAACATAAAATCTGGCTTTCTTTCAAAACAACCTTGTTTTGTTCATTCACAATGAGTAATCTTGACCACACTAGGCCGTGGAAATTTTCCTGAGTCCCTTTCCTCCTTCCACCCCCAACTCACAATGTCACCTCAATTTCTCTTTATCACTCTCAGTGAAAAATTCCTCCGTAAATATTTCCACACAACCTTCTCAGCCCCGCCCGGCTGCCCTATTAACTCCGTGGAAAATCACACTTTCCACTGCTGCCCTAGCACGGCTGTGGTAGGGGTTAACGTAACTCTCCCCCGTACCTGGACGCTGGTGTCTCCACCCGTCCTATTAACTGCGTCGACAAATCTTGACCAGTCAACTTGCGACAACACAGTGCGTTCCCTCGCACACACACACAAAATTCTCCCCACACACAGGATGTTGCGACGAAATTGCTCGCTGTCTTCAATCTTTGGTTCAATCCTGTCCTTATCACCGACAGGATAATGTCCAGCTCGTCTCGCCGCGCAGACTTTTGTGTGCCGCTGTTTTGACTCGTGACTCCCCTGTCACCGTAGTCGACTCTGCCGGTTGATCTCTAGCGCGCTGACAGTTTTTCCTCGATGTGGCGTCTTACACACACACACGCTCGATATTCCCACTCCCTTCTGGATTAATCCTGGTTTTTCATTAGCTTGAGCACTACTGTCTGGTATCAAATTTACCTGTCGTGAACTTCACTTGAACTGTCTGCTAGCTTGAGTTTTTACTCCCGTCTGTCTGTGTGAATTATCTGGCGCACACACAAAGAGTTCATATTACCCTCTTGAAGCCACGCAATCCAAATTGTCAAGGGTTTGTTAGTTTGATGGAACGAAGTCACCAGATAATAACTCCTCTCTCAGCAAAGAGTCCACAAATATTACAGAATGACACCAATGTCTATAATGCAATGGGTTTCTTGATCGGACGAGCTCTAAGATATTCCTTACTAAGCGACGAGCTCCCAGATGATCAATATATCCCCATCGTCCTTGACCGGAGGAGACCCCAGAATGTCACACGTCGTTCTGATGATAATATCACGAAGTTCTTACGATGATATATCCATGCTATTGTCGTGTGATGGTCGTTGTCTAGGTAACGATACTCATGGTGTGTCAATGGAGATATCTAACTGTCTTGCAATATAACTCACCCCCGCAGTGCATGTTCACCAGTCATTAAACAAGATTCCGTTGGCGCACATAATCCTTTATTACAGAAATAAGACGGACAGACGGAACATGTTTATACATCCAGAAATAATGTAATCCATAGAATATAATATCCTCCTCACAATTTTAGCCAGCACACATCAATGCCTTCTCAAGCCTGCTTCATATCAAATCCACAAGACATTTAGTCCAGCTACTATCCACGGCTAGATCTCCTACAATACAACCCACACATTGGGTCGGAGCCACTGCTCACTATGCAACCCACTCTGGGTTTTGGCCCTCACTCCCTATAGAACCCACTCTGGTTCAGGCCTGTCTTCACAACTAGGAGAACAACACAACACGGAGATCTCTAACTCCGCTTCTCCTTAGAATACCGACCAGTTCGGCATCTACACATCAACTGTCCTTCACAACTAAACTGTCCTTCCCCCATCCCCTGGGGTCCACACTCACCCTTCCCATTATTTCTCAGGACTGGCTGTTTTCTCATAGCCAGGTCAGTCACTTTACTGTCTCCCACTTTCATCTCCATTCTTTCTCATGCCCGGTCACTCAACTCAATGTCAATGACCCAGGCTTATGTCAAAAGTGATGTTTCCGTGTGAAGATGTAATACATTTCATAATATGATCTTCTTCTCTGACCCGTTTATTATATACTGCACTTAAACAAACATTGAAATCTGCTGTACAACATCCATAAGAAAGATGTTTTTGTTGGCGATGACATAACGATAAGGTCATATGCTAAATCCCATCATTTTTCTTCACTTGGTTACTGAGAAATGGATGTTTATATGGACGGAAACAAATGTGACTGGACTATACAAGCAACACAGCCCATCTAAGTCGGGTAGTGTCAGTAATATATCATCCGGTGGTAATGCGGGTATACAGTTGTGTGGGTACACTTACCTCTGACAGCGACGGCGCGAATACAGGCTGGTACATGAGGTCCATCTTGTTTTGGCCGGCGCCATCTTTCTCCGTCTGTCGCTTGTCATTGTATTTGCCGTTGAAGACACAGTAAAACTCGGCCAGGTTCTGCGATAGTTCTGGAGTGACGTCACAATCTTATATGTTAGTTGTCAGACCAGTACTTCATACTTTACTTACCTGTGTCAGATTGGGGAGGGCGGGGGGGTGGGATCTGGAATGCCAGGCATTGGTAGTATCTTTTGTAAGGATGGCTGTCAAGCGGCCACCCCCCGGGCAACAGCTGTGGCAGGCTGGCTAAACCATGATGTGGGTAGCCGATTCGGGCTCAAACCAATCGGTGAACTTGGATATGCCTACCCATCATGTGAAGACAGGATTCGGCAGGCTACGAGGAAGAAAACACTGATGATTCAACGGGCAAGACAATGATGAGCACGGCAAGGCACGTAGAGCACCCTGGTCATCCACTGCACCTGTATTCGTCTCCAGTCGTCTTGACTTTTCTTACTCAGGCTAGAGAGAGTGGTCGACGAATGGCGCAACTCTTCCTCACTTTAATCCAATTTATCGTGCAAGTCATTATTCATCCAACTTCATCTATTACCTTCAGGCCATGTGGCGATGGGCTTGCGGGAAAGCGGCAGGCGTGGGTACGCTTGCAGTCGTTGTCGCAGATCTGCACACAGGCGGCTCAGGCCATATGGTCGTCTTCTACTGACCGGAGCAGCAGTGGGATTCAGCAGCCTTTAGGAAAGCACTGCTCATCTCCATAGCATGAGGAAGGGGTTAGAAAAGGTGCCCTAAACATTGCCTGCTCCATCATTACCTAACCAGCTAGCTGCTGTTGGTGGGAATCCTTTACTGCAGTCTACATACAACTAAAGTAAAGGGAAAAAAGCATACCATGCTTCCTTAACAATAGGAACATGGAATGCACAGCAACCTACTTGATAGAAACGGCGCATCGGCTTAGAGATACGAACAGCACTGATTCGGAGAGAGTTGGACAGGTACAACATTGACATTGCAGCCTTGAGCGAGACACGACTTGCAGAAAACGTCAAAATCTGTGAAGTGCAGCTGCAAGGCAGCTGCAAAAGTAATGTCAGGAACATAACTCCGACATGTTCTCCACTTTCATTCATCTTACCAAGGCTCTTGATACAGTCAGCAGAGAAGAACTGTGGAAGATTGTGGCGAAATATGGCTGTCCTCAAAAATGTGTCCAAATAGTGCGGTTATTTCATGATTGTGTGCAGGCAAGAATACAGGACAATGGTGAGCTGTCTGAGCCCTTTTCTGTCACCAATGGAATGAAGCAAGGCTGTGTCCTGGCACCAACACTGTTCTGTTTCATGTTTTCAGCTATGCTGTCGAATGTCTTCGAAAACAACGCTACTGGAATTGACATCAACTATCTTATGGATGGAAAGTTGTTCAATCTCAGAAGGCTGAAAGCTACAACCAAAACTAACAGCGACACCGTCAGAGAACTGCTGTTTGCTTATGATTGCGCTATATATGCCATCTCGGAGGCACACATGCAACACAATGTTTCAGCTTTCTCATATGCCTGTGCCAACTTTGGGCTCAATATCAACTTGGAGAAGACTGTAGTTATGTACAAGCCAGCTCCAGGGAATAATCACACCGTGCCGAATATCAAAGTGAATGGTCATAGTCTAAGTGTTGTGGACAAATATACCTATCTTGGCAGCACTGTGTCACAAGCTGCCGCAAATGATGATGACGTGAATGCAAGAATCTCCAAGGCTAGCGGCTTTGGCTGAATGCACAAGAATGTGTTGGACAGTAATGGAATAAGTATGTAAACAAAGCTGAAAGTTTTCAAAGAAGCTATATTATCCACATGTGCCATGTGTCGCGTACAGATATAGATTATCGGGAAGTTGAAACAACAACAAGTACAGCGCGCACATTGAACTCACACGCGCGGACTTGGAGACAATGACGTAAAAAAAACAGACAGACAGAGGACGACAGAGATCACGGAAGGACGGCAAGAACGAATATTATCAGAGCAGGATTATGATAGGCTAACTGTGAAATGGTCAACATCTGGAAGACATAACTCAAATATATGATGAAGAACCATTCGAAGAGATCCACTGAGAACCAATAGAAGATATATTAGACACGAAACAAGGACCAATAGCAGAGGAATGAAATATGAAGCACTAGTAGGTTTGATGGGCCGTTATCTAAACTAACTGATTATGGAGAAGTTACCTAGCGAATAGGTAAACAAGCATCTGTGGCGTGAGTAGGATAGTTATGGACATATAACTTAAGTGTTAACTATAGGTGTGTGTGTGTGTGTGTGTGTGTGTGTGTGTGTGTGTGTGTGTGTGTGTGTGTGTGTGTGTGTGTGTGTGTGTGTGTGAAATAATGCAATGACACGCTTGACGATAATTTTGAGACTGGTTTAAATTGACAGAACGGAAGGATGCAATGGAAATGCGAATATGGTTAATCAATGGATTACCTACATTTTGTGTGATTCGTTGGGATACTGCCCGTAGAATAAAGACTAACTCAAAATTAGGACGCACTTGTCTGGCATTGTTTTATAAACACTTTACTAGTTGACCTGTTGATATAGTTATTTAGGTTAAGAGCCATTAACCTGGACGAAACGAGTATAGCATATGAAAACGTCCTTAACCTTTCCTGGCATTGACGCCCTTAAAAATATCACAGGCTCTAGGGATTACTGTTTAAATACCTTATTTTGGGGGAATAAAAACAGCGATAGACTGGCCGTGGCACAGCCAAATTTATTTGGCATTAGTTTAAATTTTGGCCTAAGTTTGGTTCATGTACCTGGCCAGACCGGCTAGATTTTAAACAAAGGTAAAAGAATAGCCATTTTCGTCAGTGTAGACAAAGGAGACAGACACGTCAGTCTCTCCATTCGGGGATGGGCGATTTTAGCGCTAAAAATATGACATTCTCTGCAGCAATTGGTATGTTAAATCTACATTATTAATGCATATTTATGTATTTTGATAAGGTACATATGCCATTGTGTTTAATTAAGAATTGGTTAAAATGATAAATCAACAATTCTGGTAAACTAGATTCTGATTGATTTTTACTATTGAGCGCCATGTTTGTACCACGCTGTCAAAATATTTCCTATGCTTTAACAATTTCATATTCCTATGTTAAAATCTCTTACAGGCGTTGTGAACCTATATCTCACTAGCAATGCTTATAATCTATAAACATTATGTGTACTGTAGAGTATTCAACACATTTCAGAAACACATTTCAGAAACTCTTCTCAATGTGGGAGCAGACTCCTGACTCATACTTCACAGTAGAGAACTCGTTTCTGCCAATTTCTATCCTATGTAAAACCTCTTCTAGGCATTGTGAAACTATATCTCACTATCAACGCCTTTGATCTGTAAATATCCAGTGTAGTGTAAATTCACGGTTAAGGACATTTCAGGAGACTTTTATCCATGCGAAAATATACTACTGATCACGCTTATCATGGACTCAGTTCATTTTGGATAAATATGTTGCTAAATTGCTGATCTGTAACTTGAAACTATCGTGCTAAATTTTGGTACAATCTTCTTGTTAACATATTAGTAACCACTAAATATGGGTGATGGACATGTAGTCATTTCATAAAATATTGATAGGGAAATGCCCTGTGGGAGAATATAATCCCATGGAAAAAAAAACACATGATAAAACCAAGCCTTTAACCACACCGCACCAAGGGTGGTGGACAAATGGAATAATATTATATGTTCCGAACACTTATCAGGCTGCATAAATCATTTCTAATAAATAAGAAATTTTCTTACAAATAGCTGCACTTGGCAAAATATACAACAGCGTTCAATAACCTCATGCTGCTGTTAGCAGTGGGGGAAAACAATGTATGCTTTAGTTTTATGGATTAACCAATGAGGAAATCCAAAAACATAGGCTCCTTGCATTATTATTATAATTAATTACTATGTCTCATTATCATGTACTTAATATCAGAGAAATGTACATGTTTGTTTTTCTCTGTTATGAGAATTATATTCTGTCCTGATTGTTACTCTTTACTGTGGGAACATACATTTTAATGTGAACCTTGGGGACATGATGATGTTGATGTAAGAATCCTTGTGCATGTCAGTACATAAGAAGACAAATCAAATCAAATCAAATCAAATCAACTTTATTAGGGTCACAAATTGGGCGCGCATGCCCGTCTTACATTCGGCCCTTCCAATCACTCGTCTTTCGTTCATCAAGAGCATTATATATTTACATAGGAAGAAAAATAAACATTGTGAAATGAATGTTGTAAATATAAACAAGGCAAATTACCATGTTATGATGCCCATCTCTCACCTACCCATACATCACCCCACCCACACACAACTCCACCTACCCACACACACGCACACTAAGGGACACATAATACCCCACCAACCGACCCATCCCCCACCCACACACACTCCCCTCACCTGTTACCCCAACCAAAACACACACGCCACCCACAAACAAAATCCCCCATTAACCCACATATCCCACGCCCACCCACATACACATCGTAATCCACACATTCTCTCCCCATCCACTCCTCAAACCACCCATCCTCCAGCCACGTCTCCATTGACCACATATTTCCCACCCACGCACACAACCCCCCACCAACCCACACATCCCACATCCACTCACACATCCCAAACCATACACACACATCCCCACCAACTGGCATCTCCCTCAATGTTGAATAGCCTTGGCCTAATGCTGATTATAGCTGCGGAAGGAAGACGAGGCCTTAGAAACAACAGATTTTATGTATGGGTTATTATCTTCAAGAATGAGAGATACAATATCTACATGTTTGGATAAAAAGAATGGCTTCACTCATCTAATAGTCCCAGTAACAATTTAGAATATAAAAAGGAGTGAGAAAATACCTTACTCACATTTAGAGTCAGAATGGCTCTACAACAAGCGACGAGGGACAAGGAACACATTGGACCGTCATTCCTTTCACCTTCCCCTTTTTTGTTTGTAATTGTGTTATAAGCATGTTAACATAACACAGTAGAGTAATACCTGGGTTGCATTCTTTGTCATCCGTTTCTATAGACAGGACAAGTGGTGGTTTGGTATTTGTTGGACTATATCACTAAAACTGGATCCTGGGTCAACAGCCAGAAGGTGATAAATGGCAACCTGTCCTAAACATAGTCTAAGTCTAGAAAAATCTCAATGGTGACTGCTGCACTCCTTAGATGCCTAGCCAGCGAAAGACCTGGTAAAGGGAAACCCGAGGTGTCACATGTTACATGGGTATACCCAAGGTGCTGCTTGTTACAGTATACCTGAGTTGCCGTGTGTTAAATGAGTATATACTAGGTGCTGCTAGTTAAACGAGTTTACCATATTCTTGCAGCAGACAGTCCTTAGTCAGATATGACTGTTCTACCGTGTGACAACAGACGGCACTGCCTGCTTTCTGTTACAGCCGAATATTGGGAAGTCAGGTCTTAGATATGACTGTGCTAACGTATGACAGTAATTGGTACTACCTGCATTCTTTTAGCGCCGAACGTTGGTATGTCAGGTCTGTAGCCAGATATGACTGAACTACCTTATGACGCTAGGCGATACTGCCATGACCCACTATAAGGGCTTAGAGTACCGAGAGTACAGAGTACTGTGCTTCGACGCATTGTTAGCGTGAACATAGACTCAGTTCATAGTTGCACGCTTTGAAGCGAAGAGAATGCAAGAGAGTCGTTGGGCAGGGATAACGTCTTCTACAGCCGCCATTTAAGATTTGACCGGGGTTCGGGTTGGACCGGTCGAAGACGAGTAATGGCCATAACAGAATTTTATACTGCCGCCACTTGCAGTTTGAATGTATACACTGTTTGATAGTATTTTACATTGACATTGTACTAATATAGTCATATAGTTTGCGAATATAAAGTATCAGAAACGGCATCGGCCTGGCGTTATTATAGTTAATTCTGGAATAATGGTAATCGACGTATTATGTCTGTCAAAAGATAACATTCAACCAACCTCCATGAACATAGCAAGTATTAAAATGGCCAAGCTCAATTAGCTTGTGGGTCATGTCAGCTTGATACGATGCAAACAGTTAAATCCACTTCTAACGAACTAGACAAACTCTAAGTCAGTACGTGGCAAACCTAAGTCATGTCAACTATATACTACAACCAATGACATTGCTACAATGCCAAACTGAGTCATAGCAGGTACTGCCTGCTTTCTGTTAGCTCCGAATGTTGGGTGACGCTGACCACATCTCACACTCAACATTGTGCCAACGGCTTCGAACGGAAGAGTGAAATTGGGAGGGTGCAACCTAAATCCGTGTTAGGAAATGCAACATAAATACTAAATGTCATGGCAGGGCAAACCAGGCTCTAAGCCTTGGTCGACAACTAGTCTTGGATGGAAGCTCCGAAGGCGGACAGTTAGAGCATTGCTTTGCTGACCCCGCAGCTTCGACAACCTGTCATTTTCTAGACGTATTGGTGTTACCTTTTCTCTTAAGTAAACTAGATAGGCCGAGAAAGTAATCATGCTGCACGGGCAATACATGATCTCTATAAATCTACCCAGGCTTTGTGCTATGGAGAGGTATAATTCCATCCCCGTATATTAAATTATCCCTTGATCAGTAAATCAATATCAGGATGGATTGGTAAAGTAGCAACATCAATGATAAAGTTAACAAAAATAGTCTGGGAGAACAGGAAGCTTACTGCGGCAGGTCACGAGGCATCGGTCACATGATGCACGTCTCCCTGAGGGTGAGATAGCCTGTGGGCAGGACAGGTACACCACGTATTTGTGGGATCAGTGAGGACAACGACTAGAACGTCTCGAACATGAAAGGAAGTTTGCCAAATTACAACAGGAGAACGACAGCCGGAGTCGTGACCTGGTTGGACCGGCCTCTGGAAAGAGTTAAGGAGGTAAAGATACAATAAAGACGCTGACAGATTTGACGAAAGTGGGGCCACTTCTGATGATCGGAAAGCTTCTAACGTGTTAGAATGGACAAATGGATTTGTTGTGACTGAAGTCTACAATCAGGGCATCAGGCTGGACATGACGAGATGTGTGTAGAGGATCGCCTTTAAGAGTTCTTTCGTAGAAATAGACCAGAGTTGACAGCAAGTTTCAGATACCAGCCTGCCTACCTGACACTCACGTCCAACACTCTAACCCTAACACCCATCGTGTGTGGCTGACATGCCGATTTGATAATCACCCTGCGCGCCTGGAATAGTGCGTGTATGCATGTTTGTCTTCATAGGTACACATGGTGACCTCACGTCTGTTAACTTACCATAACATCTGAGTACAGCAATAAAAGCCAGAAACACACAAACTCTTAGAGGCTGCATGTTGTCCAATTTCTCTCCGAATGAGACAAACAGCAACGCAACGGGAGACAGCCGATATATATATTAGCCAGCCAGGGGGTATAATTAAGTATTCATGGCTTCTGTACATCACAGCAGTCTCTGAAATTATTTCATCTTTTGCAAGTGCTTCCCTAAATGCATGAGCTGAAAATGACAAATAACGTAAACAGCTCCAATGGTCGTTTAGTGCATTCTTAATTAGCATTGAACTATGCGATGCGTGACATGACCCAGACTAGTATGTCCTGCCGGTAGTAGTGTTAATAATGTTGACATGACCCACTAGTTGAGCTGGGTCATATTCGTAGGACAATGAGTCCGTGTTGACCCAGTACTTTAACACGGTGTCCTCATGTTGACTTGGTTATTCTGTTGTAATGCTATGAGTTTTGTTTTTATTGCATATCCTTACCGGACGTTGCAGTCAACATCAGCATTTTTCATTGGTATAATAGGCAAGATTACGCTCAGTAGTTTGCCATTGCTTTCTGAGCGGCCGGCTGACATACCCCGTAAGTTACCAACGCGGCGAGAACAGCTACCGATTCTCGCGCATGTTACGTTACACACAAGAATATCGGGATTAAGGAAACATATGTCAAACCCTAGGCCAGGGAGACCGGTTGCTATCAGTTAGGACACATATAGTTGTATGGGGACGTGATTCCTCACATTGTCCATTTATAGTCCGACAGGTCGCTGACCAGACTGAACATTAGTCTGAATGGACAAAGCCACTATATTTTATTATATTTACATTACCATTCGATATAACTTCTGACAAAGTCCAAATATAACATAAGATCGATTCATTTCATACATTTAATTCCCATCTGGCCTTTTATATAAGTCCACCTGATCATGCCATACACTTCGTAAAACTCGAATTCCGGTTTCAAGATGGCGACGGACGGTCGTGTTGTTTTGTGTTCGTTAACTTTTTCGCGTAGGGGATGGATTTATTCATCTCTTGCGTGTAATTGGTGTGCCAGGATGTAAAACCAGGAGTTTCTACTCAAGATCTGCGCGTGTGCTACGGAGATCGTGCATCGAGCGAAGCCATTCTTGAGTGAATTTTCAGCAGCGTGTGTGGTTCTCAGCAGTCTGTGTTTACGTTTTTTCAACATGGCGGAACAACGTGTGTTCTCCGAGCGGTCAGCAGTCAACATAACGAAGCGGCGTGGTAGCAGCGCAGGGAGAAAGAAGCAAGGTAAGCGCGGTGGTTTGAGACGTTTCAGATTCAAGTGTCACCGTCTAGGACTCAGGAACATCGGTATTCTATATTGGAACTGTGCCAGTGTAAAACAACGGGGCTCTATTTTAGAAACCCTAGTTTACAGGAACGACATTGTAGCACTCCAGGAGACGAGACTGGGCGATCAGCTACTCCGAATTGCCGGCTTCAAATGTTTCTACAACAGACGACATCTGGGAACGGCGATTCTCGTTCGTGACAGCATGGTGGCGTCAGAGCTAGACATGTCCAGCAGTGACGATATACAAATACAGGCGTTGAGAGTTTATTAAAGTATACCATTCGTGTTGGTTAATGTTTATGCCCGCAATGCGAGTGTGGACGCCCAGAAGTGGCAGTGCTTAAGTGGCATATTAGGCCACGAGAGAAATGTTATTTTCTGTGATGACTTCAACGCTAAAGGCAGATCATGGGGAAACACTTCCTCCAATACACAAGGGGAGGAGCTCGAGACTGCACTGAAAACCATCGACCTAGTTTGTATCAACAGTGGCTGTGTTACCAGGACAGCAAGCCGTCCAGGCGATGAGGACAGTGCTATTGATCTGGCGCTAGTTTCACCTTCACTCACTACAGTGTGTAGATGGGGTGTCCTAGGACACCATGGCAGCGACCACCACCCTTGCAGCATATTGGTGGAGAAAGGCAGAACCAGGCAGCACAAGCTAAAGGTAAAGACTTTCCAGTATGACAGTACAGGGCAAGATGTGGTGAGTAAAATAAGACGTGACAAGCGCAGAACGTTTCAGGGCAGGAAAAAAAGCTTGGAGCAGCCACCGTGGTGGAGTTTCGAGGTGGAGAAGGCTTTGGTGGATAAGCGTAGTGCTGTAAGGAGATGGCAAAATGCCAAGAAGAACAGAGCTGGTCATCCTAGTCCCTGCTTGCACTTAGAAAGAGAGATGCACACAAAAGTAAGCTATTTCAAAAAAAAAACTGGTCAAGGTGGTTAAAAGCGAAAAATGGGCAGAGGTGTGTCAAAGAGTAAGCACAGACAAGTCACTGAAATTGTTCTGGCGACTACATAAAAGCATGAGTGGTGTAGTCAAGAATAAGAGCATTTCTGACTTCCAAGGTGCTGACCTCATCTGGCAGAGGACTGACGAGGACAAGGGCAAAGCCTTCTTTGAACGCTACCTTGAGAAGAGCAACCAGACAGACATGGGAGGCAGAAATCTGGCCAAGGAGGTCACCTCAGACAGATGCAAGGCCCAGAACACTTCGGATGAAGACACAGTGACGGTGAAAGAAATCAAGGCTGTGCTTCGACGATCAAAAAACAGTGCTCCAGGTCCTGATGGCATAAGATACGACGACATAAATAGGTGTACCGACAATGGGCTAGAGAAACTAGCAGACATGTACAACAACAGTATAGGGAGTGCTAGCATCAAGGAGGAATGGTTACACAGCTATCTGATTCCCTTGCCGAAGCCTGACAAAGACCACAAAAAAATTCAGGGATATCGAATTATAACCATGCAGAATACAATAGGCAAGCTGCTGGAGAAGGTAATTGCCAGGAAAATATCAAGCCAACTAGAGAGGCAAGGTGTTTTCCCACCTACCCTGGGTGGGTACCGTCCAAAAAGAGAAACCTGGACCAATGCAGCAGTCTTTGCCCATGATGTCTATGAAGGTTTCCACTCAGGCACTGAAACCGTTGCTGCAGCGATTGATCTTGAGGACGCACACAACAGAGTACCACTGGATGTTTTAATGTTTCAGCTTCTTGAACTAAACGTGAGTCCATTCCTCCTTAGTTGGATCTCTGCAGCCCTCTTCCAACGGAAAGTAGTTTTTAGATGTGGCAGTTGGACTTTGGAACCAACAACAATATATCCTAGCCTACCACAGGGATCACCATTATCTCCGGTACTGTTCAACGCCTACACAGTGAGAATCACCAGTGAGCAGATCACTGGACCTGGCAGGACATTGTCATATGCCGATGATGTTTTAGTGTATCGTCAGGGTAAGGATAGAGAGGAGGTTGCTGTGGAACTACAAACCGAACTCAATCGCATAAGTACTTGATGTGATGAAGCTGGGGCAATGGTCAACCCAACAAAGGCAACAGTGACTTCCTGACGATGACATACTCAGTGAGGTCCAGTGTTTGGAGCGAGGGTGCATCCACGATGTCCTATTTCTCACGGAAAGACGGAAAATTGTGTTGGTAATCAGGAGATCGTGTTCGGCACATGTATGAAGGAGGAGGAGTCCATAGCTTTTACCATTTCCGACTCCATGCTTTCCAATAATTTCACTCCAAGAGGTGGTGTCCGCGCCTACTCTGGCATTGAAATCCCCAAGGAGTATAAGTTTGTCTCCTTTGGGATTAGATGTTAATACATTGTGCAGGTCCTCATAGAACTTGTTCTTGACATCATCTTCATTTGTCATAGTTGGTGTATAGACACTGACAATGGTTACATGCTTCCTTCCATTCAGCAGAGGCAACTTGATGGTCATAAGCCTGTCGTTTATAGCCTTTGGAAATCTAGCTAGTTTGCCAACCGGGGCCGACTTAATGGCAAATCCCACACCGGATTGGCGTCTTTCCTTGCATTTCCTTCCACTCCAGAAAAAATGTGTAGCCGGAACCTACTTCACAGATTTGGCCTTCTTCTGCAAGTCGTGTCTCTCTCAAGGCTGCAATGTCGATGTTGTACCTGCCCAGCTCTCTCCAAATCAGTGCTGTTCGTCTCTCTGGACCCTACGCACCCCGTCTCCATCAAGTAGGGTGCGTACATTCCAAGTTCCGATTCTTATGGGAATATGAGTTGCTCTTTGAGCTTTACCTGTTTTTTCTTTGTTTGTATGTCGACAGCAGTATAAGGCACCCACCAACCGCGGCTAGCTGGTTAGGCAATGATGGAGCAGACACTGTTTAGGGCACCTTTTCTAGCCCCTTCCTCATGCTATGGAGGTGAGCAGTGTGTTCCTATAGAGTGCTGCTCAGTCGTTCAGGAGGCTGCCGAATCCCACTGCTGCTCCGGTCAGTAGAAGACGACCATATGGCCTGAGCCGCCTGTGTGCATGTCTGCGACTACCGCTGCAAGCGTACCCACGCCTGCCGCTTCGCCGCTCCCCCATCGCCACAACTCTTGAAGGTGATATATGACGTTGAATGAAGAATGACTTGCGCGATGAATTGGATTAAAGTGAGGAAGAGTTGCGCAATTCGTCGACCTCACTCTCTAGCCTGAGTCCAGTGGCAAGGCAATTCAAGACAGCTGGAAAAGAATACAGGCGCAGTGGATGACCAGGGCGCTCTACGTGCCATGCCGTGCTCATTAAATTCCAAAACGCTTTGCAGGTAAACGCCGTCTTGCCCGTTGAATCAGGAATTATTTCTTCTGCGCAGTCTGCCGAATCCTGTCTTCACATGCTGGGTAGGCATACCCTAATTCGCCGATCAGTTTGAGACCAAATCGTCTACCCACGCCTGGTTTAGCCAGCCTGTCACAGCTGTTGCCCATGAGGGGTGGGGGGAGGAGGGGTGGCCGCTGTCGTATGCTGATAGCTACTAGGAGCCACAGGCATGAGCTGGATGTCAGACTTGGACCAGTGGGGGATGGTCCCTTGAAAAGAGAGTGGCAGCCATCCTTACCATAGGTACTACTAATGCATGACTAAAATACCACATGACAGTAGGCAGTATTTTCTTGACCCATATAAGGGCATAGAGTACTGAGAGTAAAGAATACTGGGCTTCACGCATAGTTAGCGTGAAGAATGACTCAATTCATAGATGCACGATTTGCAGGAAAAGAGCAAGCGAGTCGTTGGGCAGGGGACAGCGTCTCCCCCAACTGTCATTCAAGATTTGACCGAGGTTCGGGTTGGACCTGTCGAAGAAGAATAATGGCAGTAACATAATTTTACCCTGCGGCCACTTGTAGCTTGAATGTATACGTTGTTTGAAAGTATTTTACATTGTTTTAATATAATCATCATGAAGTGTACGAAGTGTTGCGAATAGAGTGACAATATAAAGTACTCTAAACGGCATCCACGTTGTGTTATAAAAGTTAATTGTGGACTAGTGGTAATCGTCACATAATGTCTGTTAAAAGAGAACATTCAACCAGTCTCCCAGAACTTAGAAAGTATTAATATGGCCATGCTCAATCAGCTCCAGGAGCTAAATACAGACAAATACCATTGCCCTGGGTACGCCAGTTATATAAACCCTACTGGGCAGAAGAGACATGGACAAGGACTGCTGGTGAAGGACGGAGTGAAGCATATGGTACTTGACTTGAGCCAGTGGAATCACAGTGCAAGAGAGGTCCAGGGTATACAAATGGAGATTGGTGGCTTAAGTTGGAACATCATAAATGTATATGCCACAGTGCACTGTTTTGTCACAAAGGAACATTGGGACTGGCTTAAGGAACTGGAGGAATTACCAGGTGATAGGCTACTCATATGTGGAGACTTCAATGCAAGGAACAGAAATTGTAACAGTAGGGAGAAAACCGACAGGGAATTGCCCTTGCGGATGCCATGGTGGACTCTGATGTGGCCTGCATAAATGATGGTAGACCGACTAGAATGGCAATGAGGCCTGGTGATGCAGACACAGCTATTGACTTGGCACTTGTCTCCCAGTCATCAGTCCTTGATGTAAAGTGGACTGTTTTGAATGACCATGGGAGTGATCACATGTCATGCTCAGTCCTGATCTCTAAACCCAGGAAAGTTAAAGCTGGGAGAGCGCGCAAGACCTTCCGGTATGATTGGACCGATTGCCTTCTTTGACGCCTCAGACAAGGGGCATGCAACAGGACTGTTAAAACTCCCTTTTTGCAACCCCCATGGTGGACCCCAGAAGTAGACCATGCATGGAAATCAAAGAGAGCTGCAGTGAAGCAGCTAAAGAAATTGCGACAGACACTTCGAAGCTCACGAGAGGAAGTGGACACCGCGGAAAATGTCAGGAAAGACAAGGTGGAGATTTTCAAGCGCTGTGCTGCAGAGGCCAAATCGGCAAAATGCGAATGTTTCATGAAGGAGGTTGGAGGTGATAAAACACTGCGAAAATTCTGGAAACTGCACATGCAAATGCAGAGAAAAGATCGGCCTATGACAGTGGGAACAATTTATAGAGATGATGGTGAGCGCGTGACAACAGACAAAGAGAAAGGGGAAGCGTTTCTCCAGAGATTTTTAGAGCAGACCAATCATAATGATGCGGACACCAGGGATGCAGTTAGAGAGGAGTTATCTGGCACCACGAAGAATATGCAGTATGAAGACATCATACGGGTGGAAGATGTTAAACACATTTTGAAAAAGGCAAAAGACACGGCATCAGGGCCCGATGGGGTCAGGTATGGTCACATGAAAGGTTTGAGCGATGCAGACCTGGAGGAGATGACCGACTGCTTTAACCAGCGCATTAAGACAGCATCAGTACAACAGGATTGGGTGCACAGCTATCTCATCCCTCTCCCAAAACCATTCAAGGATCAGTCAAAGCTTAGCGGCTTGATCATCACCCTTCAAAATACATTTGGGAAGCTTTTAGAGAAGATAGTCGCTGTTAATCTGCAGGATTTTTTTGGAAAGGGGGAAGGTTCTTCCAAGAAGCCTGGGGAGCTACAGGGTAGGAAAAGATACCTGGACAAATGCAGCCACTTTTGCCTTCGATGTTTATGAGGGGTTCCAGAGTAGACAGGAAACGATGGCGGTAGCGCTTGATCTGGAGGATGCGTACAATAGAGTTCCATATGATATTTTAATGACCGCACTGATGGAGAAGGGAGTCAATCCCTTGTTTGTGAACTGGATAGCAGCCGTTCTGCACTCTGAAGTCTACAATCAGGGCATCAGGCTGGAAATGACGAGATGTTTGTTTTTATTAGTTAGTAATCGTTGTAACAATTATGTCAGTGGCTGCAACCAGCAATGTTCAATGTTACTGATGCCAATAATAATATTATTTTAGCTATACAGTAAAAACTATACCAATCCTAAAGTCAAACACTGTAACATGCCAACAATAATATTATTTTAGCTATACAGTAAAAACTATACCAATCCTAAAGTCAAACACTGTAACATGCCAACAATAATATTATTTTAGCTATACAGTAAAAACTATACCAATCCTAAAGTCAAACACTGTAACATGCCAACAATAATATTATTTTAGCTATACAGTAAAAACTATACCAATCCTAATGTCAAACACTGTAACATGCCAACAATAATACAAGCATGTCTGTAGAAAAAAACCGTTACATTATTGCAGTAACACACAATAACATTTATACAGTAAATCACTATGACATTTTTACAGTAACACACTGTAACATTTCTACACTAACACACCTTATTAGTTTTACAGTAACACACTGTAACATTTCTACAGTAACACACTGTATCATTTCTACAACAACACACTGTAACATTTCTACACTAACACACTGTAACATTTCTACAGTAACACACTGTAAAATTTCTACACTAACACACTGTAACATTTCTACAGTAACACACTGTAACATTTCTACACTAACACACTGTAACATTTCTACAGTAACACACTGTAACATTTCTACAACAACACACTGTAACATTTCTACAACAACACACAGTAACATTTATACACTAACACACCTTATTATATTTACAGTAACACACTGTAACATTTCTACACTAACACACCTTATTATTTATACAGTAACACACTGTAACATTTCTACAATAACACGCTATAACATTTCTACAGTAACACACTGTAACATGTGTAAGTAACACATTGTAACATTGCTACACTAACATTCTGTAATATTTCTGCAGTAACACACTAACATTTCTACAGTCAGACACTGTAACATTTTTACAGTAACATACTCTTATATTTTTACATTAACACACGGTAACCTCTCTATAATAAAACAGTAACATTTCTACAGTGACACACTGCAAGATTTCTGCAGTAGCATATTGTAATATTTCTGCAGTAACACATTGTAACATTTATACGGTAACACAGTGTAACATTTATAAAGTCATACGCAGCTAAATTTACACTGTAATACACTGTAACATTTCTATAATAACATTATGTAACATTTCTACAGTAACACTATAACATTTCAACAGTAACATACTGTAACATTTCTACAGTAACATACTGTAACATTTCTACAGTAACATTTCTGCAGTAATACACTGTAACATTTCTACAATAACACACTATGACATTTCTACAGTAACAAACTGTAACATTTCTACAGTAACAGTTTATAAAATTTCTACGGTAACACACTGCAACATTTCTACAGTAACACATTGTAACATTTCTACAGTTACACACTGCAACATTTCTTCATTAACACAATGTAACATGTCTATAGTAACACACTGTAACATTTCTACAGTACCACAGTGTAACATTTCTACACTCAGACACTGTAACATTTCTACAGTAACACACGGCTAAATTTATACTGTGACACACTGTAACATTTCTATACTAACACTCTGTAACATTTCTACAGTAACACACTGTAACATTTCCACAGTAACATACTGTAACATTTCTGCAGTAACACACTATAACATTTCTACATTAATACATTGTAACATTTCTATAGTAACTCAGTGTAACATTTCTAAGTAACACACTGTAACATTTTTATAGTAACATACGATAACATTTCTACAGTAACACAGTGTACCATTTCTATAGTCAGACACTGTAACATATCTACAGTAACACACAGCTAAATGTATATTGTAACACACTGTAACATTTCTATAATAACACGCTGTAACATATCTACAGTAACACAAGGTAACATTTCTACAGTAACACAATGTAACATTTCTACAGTCAGACATTGTAACATTTCTACAGTAACACACAGCTAAATGTATACTGTAACACACTGTCACATTTCTATAATAATACTCTGTAACATTTTTACAGCAAAACACTATAACATTTCTACAGTAACATACTGTAAGATTTCGGCAGTAACACATTGTAACATTTCTACAGTAACATACAATGATTTTCTACAGCAACAAACTGTAACATTTCTACAGACACACATTGTAACATTTCTACAGTAACACACAGTAACATCTCCATAGTATTACAATCTAACATGCCTACAGTTTACACACTGTAACATTGCTACAGTAACACCGCAACAAGTGTACAGTAACACACTGTTACATTCCATAGTAACACAAAGTAACATTTATAGATTAATACACCTTATTATTTTTACAGTAACACACTGTAACATTTCTACAGTGACACAATGCAACATTTCTACAGTAACACTCTGTAAAATTTCTAAAGTAACACAATGTACGATGTCTACAGTAACACACTGTAGCATTTCTACAGTAACACACTGTAACATTTCTACAGTAACACACTGTAACATTTCTAAAGTAACACCGTATAACATTTCTACATTAACACACTGCAACATTTCTAAAGTAACACAATGTAACATTTCTACAAAAGCACCGCAACAAGTGTACAGTAATACACAGTATCATTTCTACAGGAACACACTGTAACATTTCTACAGTAACACACTGTAACATTTTTACAGTAACACCGCAACTAGTGTACAGAAACACACAGTAACATTCCATTGTAACACACTGTAACATTTCTAAAGTGACACATTGTAACATTTCAACCGTAACACACTGTAACATTTCTGCAGTAAAACACTGTAGCATATCTACCACAACACAATGTAACATGTCTACAGTAACACTCTGTAACATTTTTACATTAACACACTGTAACATTTCTACAGTAACACACTGTAACATTTCTACAGTAACACACTGTAACATTTCTACAATACGATACTAGCATTTCTCCATTAAAACCACTTCAAGTCTTATAATAACACACCGCAACATGTCTACAGTATCGCACTGTAGCATATCTACATTAAAAGACAATTAGTCTTGAAGTAAGACATTGTAGTATGTCTACAGTAAAAAAAACTTCAGTCATACATAAAAAAAAACAATATGTAATACGTTTGTAGAAGCAAAAACTTTCATTTTTTCACGTATTGTATATAAAATTAAACATTTTCAAATGATGATAATGTTTGTAGTTACTATTACTAAGTTATTATGCCCCCCCCCCCCCCCACCCCCCAAAAAAAAAAAAAAAAAACATGATACGAACATCAACGGCACAGGGAATATACAGATGAAAATAGCTATTTACGACAATCAGATATGTATCAGCTTGAAGTTATGCCAATGTCAAGTACACAGATGAAATACCGCAGGTCGCCCGATTCGTTAGTATTTAATATTGTACTTCAAAGTTTCTGTCTAGTACTTCCACCTGTGGCTGATGTTGTTCATATAGATTAAACGTGGAGTTCGCGTCCTACAAGTGTTGTTACTATTATTATTATTATTATTATCATTATTATTATTATTATACATACACATTTTTAAGCGACTGTCGATTGAATACATCGCACGACTGGCCGGGCAGTTCATGTTGTTTCTGTTTTTCAACAGCTTTTCAACAGCTTTTCAACAGCTATGTATAGAAAAAAAAAACTTTGTGTAGTCAATAAAGAAAATGTGTAGACCTTTGTTTACTTCTATACAACCTTCATTTACTGTTCTCAGCATATACACAATATTTACTTGTCTACTACAAACTCATAATGTTCATCTTCTATTTCAGGTTGTATTTTCTTCTTAACTTTTTGCATGATCATTCTAAGCAAAATCTTCGTGATGTAACATATTATACTAACTTTACGATGTTGATCATATTTCAAGGCTCCCGATTTCACTAAGAAGAAGGAAATACCACAATGTAACATACAACTAAATAGGAATATTCCTTAACACGTGAATCGGTACAGATATTTTGGAACAGTTATAACATCTGATGCGAGATGCCTTGAAGAGATTAGAACAAGAATCGCTGTGGCCAAGGCAGCCCTTTGCCAGGTGAAAAACATACTGACCTATCAAAAGATGTCGTTTGCAACGAGAAAAGGCGTCTTGCATTGCTACATAGAACCTGTACTTTTGTATAGATGTGAAGCGTGGACAATGAGCAGACAAGCTGAAAAAAACATCTGGTGGTTGTGGAAATGCAATTTCTGAGGAAAATGCAAAGAAAACCATAGACAGACAGAAAAACCAGTGACCAAGTGCTACAAGAAACAAATGAAAACCGTAATTTTATTAGAGAAATTAGACATAGTGTCACAATATTTTTGGTCAAGTTTTGAGGAGAAATGAAATGGAGAATTTGGTGACAACTGGCAAGGTCGAGGAGAAGAAAACAAGGGGAGGACAGAGAAGTAAATATATGGATGGCTTGGCCACGTTGTATGGTCGAGACACGAACACAGAGCTGATCCACGACTCTGGTGATCGAGTGAGATGGCAAAACAAGACCGCCTACGCTTACTGGCATGACATATGATGATGATCATTTCAGTGGAATTGCTATAAATACAGTATTGCATAATTCAGGATGTATATCTCCAGTATTGTATATTCTTCTTCTTCTTTCGTTTGCTTGAAATATGTCAATAATTGCAATGTTGTCTCTTGTACGAATTTAACTGTCTTTTTTAGTTCACTCAGCGGTTCATAGAGTTTATCTTCCATTATCGTCTCTCTAGGCCAGAAGGTTTGCCTGGATATGTTGTATTTTGGGCAGTCTTGGAGTATGTGCTCTGCTGTCTGCGACACCAATAAACATGTGCACATGGTTGATCCACCAATCTTGAAATATGTATACATGTGGCTGCGTAATATACTGTGTCCTGTTCTAAAGAGCAGAATAATGACTTGTTCTGGTCTGTCCATAACGTGGTAATCATATTTAGCAGGTTTTGGTGGCTTTCTGGCTGATTTGACCATTCTTTTCATTTGGTGGTATGTAACGGGCATATTACGCTGTTTTTCTTTTGTTCCTTCCTTAGCCAATCGATCAGCTCTGTAGTCTCCAGGAATTCCACTGTGGGATGGTATCCACTGTATGGTGACCTTATGCTGACCGCTAAGTTCAGAAAGTAGTGTCCTTAGTACTGGCAATGTTCCAGACAGGAGCGACTCGAGTACTGATTTTGCATCTGTCAATATGACAACAGGTTGTGTACCATTGCTGGTATTTAGTAATTTCTCTATTGCCTTGATTGCCTCAATTTCAGCATCATTGTTATGGCAGTACTTTCCTGTCGGTACTCTGGCTGTATCCCTAGTATTATTTGGGTATTCTATGTATAATCCTGCTCCTCCATTTCGAACAGCATTTTGTGCTGACCCATCTGTGTAGACTCGGATCCAGAGGTCTTGTGGGTATTCTTCATCAAGGAAGCTGAGAGTGGCTGTTCTGCGCTGTACACTGTTCTGTTCTTCCTTGTCAAATATTCCTCTCACTTTTGTCTGCATTTGTAGTGATAGTCTATGATGTTCCATGGAGTTCGCTCTGGATACCAAATGTGAGCAGATTGGTGGTTTCTCTGCAGAGTCGTTTGGCCTGGTGGATAAAACTGCTTCATGTCAACAGCCCCATAGCTAAGTTTTCAAATATGTTCTTTATAGGGCGGGGTGTGGAACTTTTCTGCTTGAATTAGTGTTTTCGTATCTCTGCGCTCTCTCAATGCTTGTGCCCTCTCCATCTTCTCCATCTCCGCTATCGGGGTTAATCTCATTCCTCCTGTGGTGACTCTAGGTGCTGTATTTTGCATCTTGTCCAGCTATTTTAGTGTGGCTTGTGATACTGAACACCACGCAGTTGACCCGTATTCCAGGTGTGGTCGTATGCTCTGCTGATAAACTTTGCTAAGTATTTTCCCACTGGCTCCCCATGTGGTTCCACTTAGATTTCTCAAGATGGCTATTTTCCTTCTGGCTTTTGCTACTGCTTTGTTGATGTGCTTTCTCCATGTCAGCCTTCCATCAAATGTTACTCCAAGATATGTTGATTCTTTGTCTTCTCTAAGGGGTATTCCATTTATCTTGATAATCTCTGCGTTTTGATTTGGATAGCATTTATATAGAATGGTGCTGCACTTAACAGTGTTTATGCTAACACATTATCTATTTGTCCATGCAACAAATGTATCACAGCTCTTTGTAGCGATCTGGTGGCCATTGATGCATGCTCATTAGTGTTCCATAGAACTAGGTC
Source organism: Cepaea nemoralis (assembly GCA_014155875.1). Taxonomy (NCBI): domain Eukaryota; kingdom Metazoa; phylum Mollusca; class Gastropoda; order Stylommatophora; family Helicidae; genus Cepaea; species Cepaea nemoralis. The sequence goes on from JACEFZ010013014.1 coordinate 340,255, forward strand.
ATCAGCGTACAAGGTCATTGATGAACATTAGAAAAATTGTGGGGGTCAAGACTCCGCGCTGTGGAACACCGTGGAGCAGTAGTACTTTCTTGCTCTTTAGTCCGTCTATCTGTACTCGGGCCCTTCTTTTGTGCAAGTATGCTTTCACCCAATTGTACATTCTTCCATTGACTTTACAGTTTCTCAGTTTCTTCATCAGACCTTCTTTCCAGACTTTGTCAAAGGCTTTGTTTAGATCTATCCATGCAGCAAGCACCAACATTTTCTCTTGAAAGCATCCTCAATTTCTTGAGAGAGTTAGGTTGTCTCATCTTCCGTAGAGTAGCACTTTCTAAAGCCAGTCTGCTGTGGCACACGGATGTTTTAACTTTCAATATACCACTGCAGTCTGTGATTGATGATGCGTTCCATTATTTTGCAGAGACAGCTGGTGAGGCTAATCGGTTTGTAGCTGGAGGCAATGAAACTATCTTTCCCTGATTTTAGGAGGGGTATCATGATTGCTTCTCTCCAGGCTTGTGGAACACTGCCTAAGGTCCAGCTGTTATTGAAGATCTGCAAGAGCTTTGCTTTGGCCACTGTTCCTTATTTCGTGAACATTTCATTGGAGTTACCATCAACTCCTGGTGACATTCTTATTTTCAGTTTTGATATGGCTAGCTCCAGTTCGCGGATTGTGATAGGTGCCTCCAGAACCGCATGCACTGTTTCATTCTGTCCTCTATGATCTGTATGATGCCATTTCTCTCGAATCTCTTGTTATTTCTCTGGACTAATTTATATAATGTTATCTTGTGCCAATGAGGCCGCAAAATGGTCAGCTGCTTGCTTTCCTGTTAAGACGTTTCCGTCTTTATATAGTGCAATTTTTGACTTTTTCCCAGTGCCCTCATCATTAAGTTGTTTTATTAGCTTCCACAACTTCTTTGTGTCCTTTTCAATGTTCAGTGACTCTGTTTTCCTCTGCAGATTTTCCGTCGGTGTATCCACTCATTCTCACTCACCACCAAATGTGTATATGGGCTGACACGATGTAACCTGTACAACTGTGTTTACTCTGTTAGTACAAATAGATGTCGCTGGTCGATCGTCCGCTTAATCCGAAAATCCTCTGTAATAATCAACCGGATAAACACACGGTTTCATTTTGTGACAGTACTCATAATCACCGAACCGACAGGCGAGCATCTAGCCACCACGCTATCTCGGCTTCCGTGTTAAAAGCGTACTTACAAATGAAAAGGATCAGATTTCTTGCGTGTAGTGGAACATTCTAACGAAATATTTGTGCCCATGGATTTGAAATGTCGAAAATGTTTTTAAACTAAAGGGGAACAATGTTATACAGATGAATGATCCTATTTTTCCAAGAGAAATAACTCACACAATATTACTAGAAAAGTACAAGTAGGTGAAGAGTTTGGAAAATACGAGAAACAGTACCAAGAGGAGCACGTAAACATTATAAACCCTACTGTAGTAATGAACTAGAACAGTTGCATAATGATGTGGAAGTGTAGAAAGCAAGCAGAGGTCAACCCCAGCCAAGAGCACCACAATAAATACCAGCACGCAAAACCCAAATTTCAAAGGGTCAAGCTGCAGGCTAGATGGAAAAGCTGGCAGTAGAAAACAGTCACTGAAAGAGACACAAGGAAGTTGTGGAAGCTAATAAAACAACTTAACGATGAGGGCACAGGGAGAAACTGAAAAATTACACTACATAAAGACGGAAACATCTTAACAGGAAAGCAAGCAGCTGACCATTTTGCGACTCATTCGCACAAGATAACAATATCGAAATTATTCCAGAGAAACAACAAGAGATTCGAGAGAAAAGGCAACATACAGGACAGAATGACGTACTACATGAGGTTATCGAGGCACCTATCACAATCAGTGGACTGGAGCTAGCCATATCAAAACTGAAAATGAGAAAGTCACTAGGAGCTGATGGCATCTCCAATGAAATGATCAGGAACCTAGGAACAGAGGCCAAAGAAAAGCTGTTGCAGATCTTCAATAACACGTGGACCTTAGGCAGTGTTCCACAAGCCTGGAGAGAAGCAATCATGATAACTCTCCTAAGATCAGGGAAAGATACTTCCGTTGCCTCCAGCTATAGACCACTTAGGCTCACCAGCTGTCTCTGCAAAACAATGGAGCGCGTCATCAATCACAGACTACAGTGGTACATTGAAATGCGGAACATCCTTGTGCCACAGCAGGCTGGCTTTAGGCAGTGCTACTCTACGGAAGATCAGACAACCTACCTCTCTCAAGAAATTGAGGATGCATTCCAAGAGAAGAAGCTGGTGCTTGCGGCATGGATAGATCTGAAGAAAGCCTTTGACAAAGTCTGGAAAGAAGGTCTTATGAAGAAACTGAGAAACTGCAAAGTCAATGGCAGAATGTAAAAATGGGTGAAAGCATACTTGCACAACAGAAGAGCCCGAGTACAGATAGACGGACTCAAGAATAAGAAAGTACTACTTCGTCACGGTGTTCCCCAGGGTGGAGTCTTGTCCCCCACACTTTTTCTAAACTTCATCAATGATCTTGTTGCTAATCGACCGTATGGAATGAAAGCGACAATGTAAGCTGATGACCTGCTTTTGTGGAGCACACACTAACATGCATCAGTGGCCACCAGATTGCTACAAAGAGCTGTAGATACATTTGTTGCATGGGCAAATAGATGGTGTGTCAGCATAAACACTGACAAGTTCAGCACCACTTTATTTACCCTCTCTCCGAAACAAAAGGCAGAGGTCATCCAGAAAATGGAACACCCCTATGAGATAAAGAACCAATATACCTTGGAGTAACATTTGATGACAGGTTGACATGGAGAAAACACATAACAAACAGTAGCAAAAGCCAGAAGAAAAATAGCCACCATGAGAAAGCTAAGTGGAACCACATGGGGAGCCAGTGGGAAAATACTTAGCAAAGTTTACCAACAGAGCATACGACCACACCTGGAATATGTGTCGACTGCTTGGTGCTCAGCATCAAAAACCACACTACAAGAGCTGGACAAGGTGCAATATCAAGCTCTTACAGTTATCACAGGAGGGATGAAATCAACCCCTACAGTAGCAATGGAGAAAATGAGGAGGACACAAGCACTGAGAGAGCGCAGAGATACGAAAACACTATTACAAGCAGAAAAGTTTCTCAGCTATGAAGAACCGATTTGAACACTTAGCTATGGGGCGGTTGAAAGAAATAGTTTTATCCACAAGGCCAAATGACTCTGCAGAGAAACCACCGATCTGCCCACAGTTGGTATCCCAACTGTTCAAGAGCGAACTCCATGGAAAGATGAACATAGACTATCACTACAAATCCAGACAAAAGTGAGAGGAATATTTGACAAGGAAGAACAGAACAGGGTACAGCGCAGAACAGCCTCTCTCAGCTTCCTTGATGACGAAGACCCAAGGGACCTCTGGATCTGAGTCTACACAGATAAGTCAGCACAAAATGCTGTTCGAAATGGAGGAGCGGGGTGTACATAGAATACCCAAATAATACTAGGGACACGGCCAGAGTTCCAACAGGAAAGTACTGCTATAACTATGATGCTGAAAATGAGGCAATCAAGATAGTAACAGAGAAATTACTAAATGCCAGCCAAGGAACATAACCTGTGATGCTAATGATAGATGCAAAATCAGTACTCGAGACTCTCCTGTCTGGGAAATTGCTAGTTCTAAGGACACTACTTTCTGAACTTAGCAGTCAGCATAAGGTCACCATACAGTGGATATCATCCCACTGTGGAGTAACCAGAAACGACAGAGCTGATCGACTGGCTATGGAAGGAGCAAAAGAAGAACAGCTTGATGTGCCCATTACATACCACCAAAAGAAAAGAATGATCAAATCAGTCAGAAGGCTACTAAACACTGCTCAAGACGACTACCACGTTATGGACAGACCAGAACAAGGTCATTATTCTGCGCCTCAGAACAGGACACAATAGATTACGCAACCACATTGTATACAAAATTCAAGATTGGTTACTCAGTCATGTGCACGTTTGGCGTCGCAGACAGCAGAGCACATACTCCAAGACTGCCCAAACTACAACATATCCAGGCAAACTTTCTGGCCTAGAGAGACAACAGTGGAAGATAAACTCTATGGACGGCTGAGTGAACTAAAAAAGACTGTTAGATTCATACAAGAGACAACATTGCAGTTATAGACATATTTCAAGCGAACGAAAGAAGAAGAAGAAGAACTAGAAACGTTTGTTTGTAGGTTCTGACAATAAACACTTAAATTTTGAAAAGGATACCTACAATTCCTATTGATATGCAACGTTTGAATGCAAATCGCATTTAATGTCTGCGAGGAAATTAATGTATGTAATGAAATAAATAGTATGCAATCATTACACAAACAATTATAGAATCTTGCTGCATTTGACGTCTGGGAATCTTTTTTGTATTTTGGAAGTGTAAAAGAAAACACGATACGCACCTTGTAAAAACAGTCTTGTACGTAATAAAAGAAAAATATATGCATATCCTTTACAGGACATCGCTGTCAACATCAGCATCTTTCAGCTGATTGTTGATTTCTTGGCAAGATTACGCTAAGTGGTTTGACGTTGCTTTCTGAGCGACCGGCTCACATACCCCGTAAGTTACCGACGCGGTTTGAACCGCTACCGATTCTCGCCGTCGTCACGTTACTCACAAGAGTATACGGGATTACGGAGAAAGTCGCTAA